>CM051375.1:13018063-13343063 GCA_028015245.1 Cardamine occulta
CAGTAAAGGAGTTCTTTAGAATATGTAAGTTACTAAAGGACATAACATCCATTACCTTAATTCCAAAGACTCCTAAAGCGTGCACCCTTCCAGAATATAGACCTATCAGCTGCTGAAACCTCGCTTACAAGCTCATCTCAAAGGTTTTGGCTAAAAGGCTGAAGTCAATTCTTCAAGAATGTATATCTCCTAATCAGGCGACATTTTAAATTGTCGTAGCTTGGGTGAGAATGTCCCTCTCTCCTCTGAATTGATTTAAAACTACTAGAAAAGACACTCTCCAAGAGCTCTATCCTTAAAGTTGAAATTCAGAAGGCATTTGACACGGTTTGTTGGGACTTTCTCCTCAAAGTTTTGGAAGCACAAGGGTTCCCTTCTAAGTTCAGGGGTTTGATCAAGGAATGTATCTCCACACCAAGATTCTCTATCTCCTTGAATGGTGAATTGGCATTTTTTTTAAGGGAAGAAAGGACTGAGGCAAGGTGATACGCTGTCTGTTTATGTCTTCATTATGATTATGGAGGTTCTCTCACGGTTGCTGGATTTAGGCGCAAATCAGGGAAATTTCACGGTGTATCCCATGTGTGATTCTCTTTTTCTCACACATCTGGCATTTGCAGAGGACCTGATAGTGTTTAGTGATGGCTCCAGTCATTATTTGGCCGGGGTAACCAAGATCCTTCATTTATTCTGATCCTACTCAGGCTTAGATATGAATGCGGCAAAGTCTGATTTGTTTTTTTTGCTGGTTATACTAAAGCAGAGGCAAAGTTTATTTCTAATCGGGTTGGTATTAAGCGAGTAACCTTTCCGACCAGGTACCTAGGTCTCCCACTGAACCCCACCAGATTATCTCTGTTGACCTTACAACCTTTCATTGAGCAAATTACGAGTAAATTGCATTCATGGATAATGAATTTCTTATCTTATGCTGGAAGAATTAGAATGATCATTTCAGTTAATTTATGAGAAAGTAAACTTTTGGAGCCAAGTGTTTGTCTTGCGAAAAGCTTTTTATTCCAGGATTGACTCATTGTGCTCAACTTTCCTCTAGAAAAACTCGACTGATAATGCTAGGGGGGCTAGAGTTTCTTGGAATGATATTTTCAAACCTAAAGAAGAACAGGGTTTAGGCATCCGATTATTAAATGAGTTTCAGAAGTTTTCCAGCTGAAATAGGTTTGAAACTTATTTTCTAGATATTGCTCTTTATGGGTGGTTTGGCTTAAGTGCAATGTGTTCAGAAGCAAGAGTTTTTGGCAGGTTGATTGTTCGCAGAGAGTTTCATAGAATGTTAGAAAGCTCCTTGAAGTCAGGCATCTAGCCAAAAGGTTTATGTGTTGTCTTTTTTGGAATCAACTTCACTTCTATTATTACACTCAAAGAACTCTTTCAAAAAGAAAGCAAGGCTAGTGGAACAGCAAAAATCGAACGAGGAATTGGCACAATATTGCGAAGTGGCCGCCTTTGCTCAATTTGGCTCAGACCTTGATGCGAAGAAAACTTTGAGTTCATATTGGTCATTGGTTGAGAACGGGAATTGAACTCTATGAGACAACTCAGGGATGGCAAGAAGGCATCGTTTTGGTTTGACACATGGACTTCACTTGGGCTTCTGATTGACTGTTTGGTGAAACGGGGCCAAGGGACCTAAGAATCTAGCGGTAAAGGGGGGGGGGCATTGGAATCTTCCGAGTGCAAGGTCAGCTCATGCTGAAGCTCTCCAAACAATCCTCAATACCATGCCGCCTCCAGATGAAGCAAGGGGATCTGATATGTTCCTCTTGCGCCATTTCTCTAGATCATACATTCGTAAGTTCTCTATTTCTTCAACATGGAAGCAAATTAGAGAACCGTCAGATCAAGTTTATTGGGCTAAAGCTGTAAGGTTTAAAGAAGATGTGCCGAGATATTTGTTCATGCTTTGGCTAGCAATGAAGCAAAGTCTTACAACTAGAGACCGCCTCATTGGATGGGGAATGAATGTGCCTTCTGGATGTGTTCTATGTTATTAAGATGAGGATTCACACTCACATCTATTTTTGAATGTGCATTCTCTCAACAGGTTTGGTTCACCTTAGCACAGAAGATCTCGCAGAATCCACCATTGTCGCTTGACGCTGCAGCTGCTTGGGTTTTGCATGCTCAATCCTCCCCACAACAATATGCTTCTATTATTCTCAAGCTGCTCCTCCAAGCTACAATTTATGGTCTGGCGGGAGAGAAATTCCAGGGTTTTCACAGACCAATCCTCGACAATTGCTGCTATCATGGCTCAGCTGGACCGTACTCTTTGTAATAGATTAATTACCTACACACCGGATGATCTTGCGTTCTATTTCGGTTATATTAATTTTTTCATGTAAAATTGGGCATGATTTATTCCAGTTTATAACTTCTCCGGTTGTAAGAGCTTCTATGTGACGATGATTGATGATGTACAACACTTTTTCTTCGTTTTTTGAAATATATTAACATTAACACAAAAACAAAAAAAAATGGTGGCATTCTAACGATTGATCCATTTCCAGATGATATATTAAAATAGTAAAAAAAAACTAATCTGCAGCTTAACTGAAATTTGTAAAAGCCCAATAATAATATTAAAAAAAATAAAAAAAAATAAAAAATAAAAAATGGAAGAGAAGGTGTGAGGCGCATCATCATCACACAAAAAACAGTATTGCTGTAAAACTGCAAAATCGATCACAAACATCTCCTGAGAAATATCATCTTTCAACCTTACTTTCTCTCTCTCAGAGGGAACATTATAGATTGCTTCATACTTCTCTGATTCACCATTTTTTCCTCAATCGATTCAACGACGATATCAAACTGATTCAATTTGCCGGAGAAGACAATGCCACCGGAAGCTACGATGACGGAGCGATGGTGCGTAGTTACCGGTGGTAGAGGATTCGCCGCGAAGCATCTTGTTGAAATGCTTATACGCTACGAGATGTTTTGTATCCGTATCGCTGATTTAGCTCCGACGATACAGCTTGATCCTCATGAAGAGAACGGAGTTCTCGACGATGGAATGAGATCTGGTCGTGTTCAATATATCTCCGCTGATCTTCGTGATAGATCTCAAGTTATCAAAGGTACTTAATCTCAAAATCATGGATTTGTTATTCGAGTTTAAGAGATCTATTCAATTTTTTTTTGTTTAATTACTTGTTCTTATAGTTTTTCAGGGAGCCGAAGTGGTGTTTCACATGGCGGCTCCAGATTCTTCAATTAACAATCACCAGCTTCAGTACTCCGTTAATGTTCAAGGTAATAGATATTTCAATATGAACGTTTTGTTTCTCTTAGTTCTTGTTGTTTATGGTGCCTTTGTTTTGGGATTATGATTCTCTACAGGGACACAAAATGTAATTGATGCTTGTGTTGATGTTGGAGTAAAAAGGCTTATATATACGAGTTCTCCTAGTGTTGTGTTTGATGGTGTTCATGGTATTTTGAATGGTAATGAATCAATGGCTTACCCATCCAAGGTATTAATTACGCTTTGATGTTAGTTAATTAAATGTTTTGTCTTTCTATTGTGGTATGGGACTATTGCATTAGTAAGATAATATGAAACTTTGATTTGCTCTTGGAGTTATTAACTGGTAGATACTTGTTTTGGAGCTTGGTGACTAATATATTATTCATCCTTTCAGCACAATGACTCATATTCAGCAACTAAAGCTCAAGGAGAAGAGTTGATCATGAAGGCGAATGGCAGAAATGGATTACTTACTTGTTGCATACGTCCGAGTAGTATTTTTGGTCCCGGTGATAGATTATTGGTTCCCTCACTTGTTGCTGCTGCTAGGGCTGGAAAATCCAAGGTTGGATTATTATCTTTGTCTATCTTCTTTTGACTTTTTTTAATTTTTATAAAGACAGCAGTGCTTTCTTCCCATATTATTCTCTAAACGTGTTTGAAATTCATGATCATGCTATATTGAAAGCTTTGACATTTTATAGATGGATCTATATTCTTAAGTTTTTCGGATAATTGACTCACTGGAAAATCCAGTTTGATTCACAGGAAATGGAGAACAAAATATTTCGATAACAGTAGAGTGAATAATTTAAGTTTGTTTTATGCAGAAACTGGGGTATCGATTTTTTATTTTTTTATTTGAAGCTTTAAGCTACCAATCTAGAAGACTGAATTTTCTATATGTCTAGACTGTTAAGGATGTGGGAATTTCTTTGGAAACTTAAATTAGGTGACATAGATGCAGTTGTCGTAAAAGTAGCCTAACACGAGATACGAAGCCTGATGGGGAAAGCAACTTTTTTATGAGTACGTGAGAAATGATTTAAGGGAATGGTTTCCTGGTTTCACAGTGCAATATTACTTCCTACTTAAGAATATGGCTTTGCATAGTGGGAATTTATTTGCTCTTTATCTGCCATTAGTTCTTTTAGGTTTGTGCATTCACAGTAAATGGAGAACAAAATAGACTATTTATGTGTTGGAGTTATCTCTCATAGTTAAGGGGTGCTTTATATGAGCAGGGGTCTCGCTGAAATGAATTGAAAAGGTTAAGATGCATTGTTTGCTTGGACTTTCTTCTTTGACATAAATTTTTTAATAAAGTTTTATATATGATACGAGTGATGTCTGCTTCTTTAATGTCCAGTTTATTATAGGTGATGGGAACAATCTCTACGATTTCACTTATGTTGAAAATGTTGCTCATGCCCATGTTTGTGCTGAGCGTGCTCTAGCTTCACGAGGAGATGTTTCTACAAAAGCTGCAGGACAGGTATTTGTTTTCAGTTGATTCCCTATGCAACTCATTTTATTTATGGTCTCGATAGTTTTCTAGCTCTATATATGTTTAGAATGAATTTTCATTTGGTGAACCGGGTCAGGACTTAATTAAGGAAGGCATTTTTGTGTATGCTGTTTATGCATGCCTAAGCAATAGATACGTTTCAGAGATACCATAAAAACTGAGATAGAAACTGTGTTTACTCTAATGTTATGTGAACTTTCAAATAGCCTTGATGGTTTTTTCGTTTGAGATTTTTTTTCTTTTCTGTTGTGTGTAGCTGAGATAGACCCATTTAAGATGTTTGCTAAATTTCTTCAAAGATGATTTTACAGATTTTTTCTTGCCATATTTGAATTTAAATTTAATTAAGGTGTATAGTCAGATGGTAATTTATTTATGATGTTTTAGGACAATCCTAGCTGTAGGCTGACCTGACATTTAATTGCTTTACAGGCATATTTCATTACCAACATGGAGCCAATTAAATTTTGGGAATTTATGTCACAGCTTCTTGAAGGACTTGGCTATGAGAGGTACTGTATTTTCCATTTTCGTTTCCAGTTTGTATCTAGTGTCTAGTCATCGTGATAAACTAGCTGACACATGTTTTGCTTTATCCTTGTAAGATCTTTCATACACACTGAAGGGAAAAGACATAGCCCAATTTCATTTCCATTTAAATAGAATAACATACTTCAAAACAGTTCGGTAAACCCTTTTCTTTGGGAATATAGTTTTCTGACCATGTTAAAAAACTTTTGACTGCTATAATTATCTAAGAGGAAATGCACTGAACTAAACCAATACCTCTTACTGTTTTTCTTAACTTATTATATTTTCAGGCCAAGCATAAAGATCCCAGCATTTGTCATGATGCCGATTGCGCATCTGGTTGAACTGACATATAAATTTTTGGGACCATATGGGATGAAAGTACCACAACTAACATCTTCAAGAGTTAGGCTCCTCTCATGCAGCAGAACTTTCGATTCCACAAAAGCAAAGGATAGACTAGGCTATGCTCCTGTGGTGCCACTTCAGGTTATACAATATTTGATTTGAAACAGAAATGTATTTTTTGCATCTCATTTTATAGCTACTTGGTCTGGATGCAGCATATGGTTAGATATCATCATAATATGTCAAAGTTATGGCTGTCTATAAAGCCTTCTATTGTTCTTTATAGTTTATATAGTGCTTGCCTTGATGATCCTGTAGGAAGGTATACGGAGGACGATAGACTCATTCTCGCACCTGACAGCTGCAAATCAATCCAAAAGAGAGGGACCATCGAAGGCCTCTAGGATCCTTGGAGGTGGAAAGGGTATGGCCATATTTTTCATTTTTAAATGCATCACTGGATATTTTCCTTTTTATTAAAGTCTTGGGAGAACCATATCATTGTGAAGAGGCTTAGGATTCATTTATTACGATATATTTGAGAATGTTGATTGCTGACGTGATTTGGCAGTTGCGGATACACTTCTCTGGAAGGATTTAGGAAAGACACTCATTGCCATATTCGTTCTAATTTCTATCTATTATAACTTTGTTGCAACTGGGTCTACCATCATAACTGCTCTTTCCAAGGCACTATTGGTAGCATCGGTTTTTTTGTTTGTCCATGGCATTCTACCAGAGAAAATGTAAGATTCCTTATATGCCAAATTTATTATCATGTTCATGTCCTAGTAGAAGGGAAACACTTTTTCTTGTCCATTTGAATCAGGAGCAAATTAAATAAGTGTTTGCTTAAACTGAATATAGCTGCTTAATTTTGCAGATTGGGTTATACAGTTGAAAAGATTCCTGCATCGCATTTTCATCTATCAAAAGACTCGTCACGTGACCTGTCATTGTCAGTGATCTCTTCTTGGAACACAACTGTTAAAGCTTTAAAATCTCTTTGCCAAGGGAATGATTGGAGTTTCTTTTTCAAGGTATTATTTCCCGTTGAACTAATTATCTCCAGCAAGTTCCAATCTTATGATCGCAAAACTCATATTTGATAGTAATTTTGTAACACTGTTTTGATATTTCTAATGTCTATAGGTGGTCTTCGTTTTGTTACTATTGAGTTTCGCTGGAGCCGTATCTTTTCACAGCATATTTGTTATAGGTACTCATTCTCTCTCTTTATAGTTTTACTACATGCCAACACTATGGTTTTGTGAATTATAGTTCTTCGAATATAAACTAGTTTTGTTGTTGTTGTGGTGGTTCTTTTTTTAACAGGACTTCCCATTGCCTTTGTTGCTTTTATCGTATACGAGAAAAAGGAGCAAGAGATTGATATGATGGTATTGAGTTTAAAATCTTTCGTATGCGAGCAAAAATCCGATCTGTATGGTAAACTGTTCGATAGCAAAAAACATGACTAAGTATCATTCATCTTTGCCTAGCAATTGTACTATTCTTTTGTTTCCAACATGTTACTCTGGTTTGAACTTGTTTTCCAGGTATTAATATATTCTTTTACTCATTTTTTGTGATCTTTGTTTACATACTTAGATAGAAAATGGATGTTGTTTGTTTGAGAGATGCGTATTATGCTCTGCTCTTGTCTCTTTAATGTGAAGGTAAGCATTTCGCTGTTGAAAAATCGAATGGATCTGTGAAAAAAAAAGATAGTCGCAAAGCCTGAAAATCGAATGTCATTCAATGTGTATGCCTTTCGAATATACATAGAATCAAATGACAGAATACTACAAAATAAAGACTAGAATATTGAGTTATTATATGCTCTCACAGAAGAGGCAGTAACTTTTGTTTTTTTCTGTATCTTTCTATTCCTAGTCTCTGTTTCTCGGAATTTTCTTTCCTATAATCCAAAACTTATACAAATTGCAATAGTTTTAACATTCTATATTATCATCAAAATTCAAAACAGTAGGCGGCAGATTCACTTGGGTGGGCACTCGATATTCTCATACAATTCGCTCATGTATTGATAGAGCAATGGCCAATGTGCATTGGATGGAAGCCTTTCCCAGAGCTTATGTTCAACTTCTCAGGTAGATGGGCTCAGATCATAGGCATTTGCTCTTGAATACTGCAGAGAACCGATGGACTGGAAAAAAGCTTTTTAAATATGACAATCGCTGGCTCAACAATCAGAAAGTTCACCATGTTATTCAATCCACTTGGCAGCAGAAATGTCATAATTCATCCCCTCATTCCTTTGGTTCTGCATTAGTTCAATGTTGTGATGCATTAGCCCAATGGAAACATCGAGAAGTTCAAATTCTTCCACACAGATCGAGGCCCTCCAACAAGCATTACATCATGAGTATACTTCTTCCCCTTTAAATTATCATATCATATGAGATTTAAAGGCTCAACTTCATAGGTTGTATAGGCAGGAAGAAGAATATTGGCGAGTCAAGAGTGGGATGCACTGGTTGAAGGCAGGAGATAAGAACACACGGTTTTTCCATGAGAAAGCGAAACAGCGTAGAGCCATCAACCGTATCACTGTGTTGGAAGATGAACATGTTAACAACTGTGTTGATCCTAAGCTCCTCTCAAAGATTATGACCAAATATTTTCAAGAGATGTATACCACCTTCCGTTCATGTATCCCAGTGGAGTTACTTCAAGGTATCCCTTCTTCTGTTACTCATGAAATCAATTCTCACTTAATTCAACCAGTAACACAAGAAGAAGTTAGAGTTTCTGCTATTAACCCTGCAAAGTCTCCTGGTCCTGATGGCATGAATGCTGATTTCTTTCAGCAGCATTGGGATACAATTCATGAGGCCATCTATAATTATGTTAGCTTGTTTTTCCAAAAAGGATATTTGGAGGCTGATCTAAATCATACTCATATTAATCTTGTCCCTAAAAAAGAATCTCCTGTCTCTATGAAAGATTAAGGCCTATTAGCTTGTCCACTGCTGCCTATAAGATTATCTCTAAAATTTTAGCTAATAGACTAAAGCCTTGGCCACAGCTAATTATTTCTGAAAACCAAACAGCTTTTACCCCAGGGAGATATATTACATATAATGTTTTGATTGCTCATGAATTGTTGCACTCCTAAACCCGGAAAAAGCTGTCCCAAGATTATATGGCTCTCAAATTGGACATTACTAAAGCTTTTGATAAGGTAGAATGGCCTTTTCTCATTGCAGTTATGGAGAAGATGGGTTTTCATCCTATCTGGAGAAACTGGATCATGAAATGTGTTACGTCTGTTTCTTACTCAGTCCTCCTCAATGGTGTTCCTATTTCTCCGTACTTATATCTTCTCTGTACCGAAGGTTTTTCCTCTTTAATCAGGAATTTTAGTAACCACAAGTTGGCTGGCTATCGTGCGTCAAGATCAGGTCCACTTATTACTCATCTGCTTTTTGCAGATGACTCTCTCCTTTTTACAAAAGCCACACCAGAAGCGGCAAGGTCTATCAAAGAGCTCTTAGCAATTTATGAAAAAGCTTCTGGTCAACAAGTGAATTATGCCAAGTCAGCCCTTCTTTTTAGTAAAGGTATGTCAAGCAGAGCCACTAGTGATATTTCCAATATTCTTGGCATCACCCAACTAGGTGGTTTAGGCAAATACTTAGGACTCCCTGAGTCTATAGGAAGGAATCGCTCGGATACTTTTGCCTATCTTAAGCAGCGAATTAATAGTAAAATTGATAGTTGGTACACTTGTCTGCTATCGCCAGCTGGGAAAGAGGTTTTGCTTAATTCAGTTATCACAGCCATCCCAGCTTATACTGAGCTGTTTCCTTGTGCCACAAAAATTACTGACTAAGATCATGGTTAATATTAAACGTTTTTGGTGGTCTAGTAGTCCAGTGGAACAGAAAATCTCATGGATAGCTCGGAATTAAATCACAGACTCGAAGAGCAATGGAATATTTATCAATCCAGAGAATTATAGTAAATTATAGATTCCTGATTTTTGCTTCTTCGATTGTAGTCCCTTAGAAGGTCCACTACTTGATGAAGCTCATTTATTCCTGGATGATCTCCGTAGACACTCATCAATATTTTGGACCAAAACAGAGTCACTTGGAAATAAGTTTCGGGCTAAATGAAGGTGTTCATCAGTTTCTTCTTCACACTGTACAGGTGTCTTCATAATCTTCTTCTCCACTACTACAGTCAAAGTTTTGCTCCATGTGATAAATATCCTAGTTTGTATTGTTAACAAATGATTGTATAGTTATAAGATAATAATAAGGAAATATGTCACTGTGATTCAAAATTTATTTACCTGGATCTGAGTGATAAAAATCTTCATTTTTATAGTCATCTTCTATATTTGGACATGTATCTTCGGAAGAGTCTACAAAGAAATCTTATTTGAAAGTTATTTAAACTTATGGAAACAACCATAAAAAACCTCCAACTTGATATATTTTTCTAACTAAAACCTCTAACTTTTTGTGTTTTCAGTTTAAATCTCCAATTAAGTTTTTTTTTCTAAAACAAACCTTCAAATGATCTAAAGCAATGTATAACAGTCAACGCTAATTTCATCTAACACCGTTAACAAAAACAAATTTTTTTTTCAAAAAACAATTTTGTTTCTATTTAACTAGAAAAAGCTAGAAAAACTAATTAGAAAAATAAATAAAAACAAAACATAATATAACAATAAATTCTTTATTTACAGTTAAAAACAAATTTATCTAAAAAATCATATACTATTTAGTTAAATGTTATATTAACAATTTTATTGTTAAATTATTTTTGGTTTTATTTTAATAATTTTCATTTATATTATTAGAAAAAACAATATAACAATGTTAACATAATTTAATTGATTATAATATTAAAACATTATTTTATAATAAATTAATTTATTTAGTTCTTTTCTTATTCGTTAGCATTATTAGTAAAATAATTAAGTATATATAAATGTAGCTAATTTATTGAAGATTATTATATATAGTTAATAAAATAAAATAATTTTTATTCAGAAAGATATAAAATGTTAATGTCATATTTTTTTAATTTTTTCTAATTATGTTTATAGGTTTTTTATTTAAATAGAAGAAAACAATATTTTTTGGAAAAAAGATTGATTTTTGATAATGGTGTTAGATGAAAGTAGTGTTGATTGTTAGTAATATGTCAAATGATCTCACTTTAAGATCATTTAAAGGTTTGGTTCATAAAATAATATAATTAAAGGTTTTAACTGGAAACACAAAAAGTTAGAGATTTTAGTTGGAAAAATGTATTAAATTGAAGATTTTTTATGGTATTTTCCTAAAGTTTATCATGCTTAAACTCTAACAATTAACCATAAGAATCCATAAGTTCTGATGTTGCAGTGTTTAATGTTGAAGCTTGAGTGGACATAATTCTTTGCGAATGAGGTAAGTTAGATATGTCTTGTAAAATGTGATATTGAGATATTTTCTTTTCACTGTCAGTGTTTACACTGGCTTTCATAGAATTCCTAAATATACCTAAAGCTGATTGTTTAAAATAAAATGATGAATAGTCAAACAATATAAATGATGAAATAAAAATTCAATATACAAAATTGTGTGAAACTAAAGCTTGCATATATTTGCTGAATAAAGATTCATAATTTTTCTCTGTATTGGAGTGCTGAACAGGTTTGAACCAACTTCTGGTGATGAATTATGTAGTTTTATTGTAACTTCTGTTAAATTTGAATAACAATGGACAAAAGAAATTTGGAGAATCTGGTAACTACAAATTAGAATCAAACATTTAGAAATAAAATACAAATATTATATATTGATAATACTAAAAAATCGTTACAAAACATACCTTTGAAGTTATACCACTACAAGAAAACACCCGGAAACCACCGTCTGTTCTAACTCGTCGAAAATAAAAAGTTTGTCGGCAATCCATCGAAGTTTTTTGACTGAATTCTGACGGATTGCCGAAGGTCATATTTCTGACGGATTACCAACCGATACGTCGGTCGGTAAATCCGTCACAAATCCATCGGAAATCCGTCGGAAAAATGATCCAACGGATTACCGACGGATATGTTACCGACGGATTTTAGATGGATCAATTTCCGACGGGTTTCTGACGGATTTCAATTTTTTAGTTTTTTAAAAAAAATAATTTTATAATTAATTTTAATTTAAATATATTAAAATTTGAAATTAAATTAAAATTCAATAAATATATTTCAGAAATTAAAATTCAATAAATATCTTTCAGAAATTAAAATTAAATTTGAAATTATCCAATATTGAAACAAAATAAAATAAAAGTTATAAATTTAAATTAAAAATAAATTTAAAATCTATAAAACTACTGTGGCGGCGGCGGCGGTGGCGGGTATCGAGCCATGAATGCTCGCATTTTTGCCATTTGTGTTCTCATTTCTTGCACATCTTGAATTTGTCATCTCATCTCTTGCATTTTCTCCTTATCTGTCCTCCGAGCATCTTCAAGTGTACCAACCTTCGTCTTTAAACTCTCAAGCTCGATAGTTTTTTCTGCAAGTTCTGCCCTAAAATCCAAACTTCCAGAGAACCGTGAAGATGCAGAAGATGCTGAATCTTGCGGAAGACCAAAAAGATGACTTTTGATCTTCGGAATAGCCTGCGAAACAAATTAAAAGTAAAGTTTGTGTAAATAACAAGTAAAATTCAAAAATATATATATAATTTTTCTTTAAAGGACTAACCTCATACATAAATTCGTTCAATGTGTCAATTGGAACTTCTGTACAGACAGGAGTTCTATCAACGGTTGGCTGAAATTGGAAAAACTCCTCACCAAGCTGGTTCACGGTGTCGATGATCTCGTGAGCAAGCCCATATTGTATGAGGCCGGTCTTCTTGTTAGTGTGGAAATCGGTGAGCAAACACAGGTTTGATGGTTCCACACCATCTTTTTGAAACTATAATAAATAAATAAATAAATATAAACTAGAAGTCAAGTATAATTATTGTGAATGAAATAACTTACAAGTTGTTTGCGCCGTGTTTTTTTACTTCTTACTCCCAAATTGTGCGTCGCTATTCCTTTTCCTTTGTGGTCGCTCTTGTGATTGGTAGAATGGATTGCAGCATCGGCAATGGTCTTCTCTTGCTTCCAATACTCTATGAACCTGTTCCATAGGTCCGGGTTGACAAGCAACTCTTTTGGAATGTCATTCGCATTCCACTTGTCCTTCCACTCGTTCAGCTTACGAGAGTAAATTGTTGCAGCTTTGCTATCGAACTCAGGTCTAAGTATAGACGTGAGTTGTGGCTCCCATGTGAACTCTTGCTGCAAAAAGAAAATGAGATTACAAATAAAATATTTAATATGAAAATTATATTTAATAAATAATAAATTTTTACCGCAAATTGTCAAACCCACATTTCTTGATCATCCGTAGGCATGGATGAGTACGTCGGGTATGGATGTTGTAGCATCCTGTTAAGCATCCGGTTAATGGACTTTGAGATTCTATTACCGGATTCGTCAAACCTACAAAAAATGAAATATTAGGAAAATACGGTCGGAAAATATTAAGTCAGAAAAATATTAGGAAAATATTAAAAGAATTAGAAAATATTAAAAATAAAATAAATTACCAAGTCGCTCGGCCTTCACATTTCGGATGCAGCAAAGTGTGATGCTCTATTCCCGGTTGTGACACAAAATCTTCGACGCTCATTGACGCTCATTAGCGTCGGGAGAGAAGCCATTCAAGGGGGTTCTTGAGTTTCCAAAACCTCACTTTGACTACGACTCGAATGCCGTGGTGCCGCACGGGAACTGCCACCCCTATCAGAAGTCGAACGACGAAATGAACCATAGTTCCTGAAAATATAAAAAATACAATGCTAAATATAATATCAAAGTAAAATTATATAATAAAAATATAAAAAATCCAATAACTATATGATTAACATCTAATAAATATAAAAATTCTAAATAATTCTAAAACAATTTTTAACACTTAAAATTAAAACAATTTCCAATTAAGTTCAATATCAAGATTAAAAAAATTCAATATCAAAATTAAAACATAAAATTTACACATAAAATGTAAATAATTGTAATCAATATCAAAATCCAAATCAATTTCTAAATGAATCTAAAATCAAATCAAAATTAAAATAAATCTCAAAACCATAACAATTTCTAAAATCAAACAAAACCTAAATCTAACAATACAAAACCTAAATCTAACAATCCAAAACCTACATCTAACAATCCAAAACCTAAATCTAACAATCCAACATCTAAATCTAACCATTCAAAGTTCCAAAATCAAAGAATCTAACTAATAAACAATAGAAATCTAACAGTAATTGTAAGAAACTTACAAATTGTTAGGATTTTGGGCCATTTTGGTAGGATATGATTGAAAATACTCGAATCTATGACTTGAGAGGATTTTAGAGTTTTTTTTATGAGTTTAGCGAATGGTATCGCGGAGTAGATGAAGTTGTAGATATAAAGGAATTTCCGACGGACATATCAGTCAGAAATCCGTCGGTTTCTAGAAGAATTAAATACACGCAGGGTCTCGGGAATATTCACGCCTATATTTTTGCTATTCCGTCGGAAATTACTGACATATTTCCGACGGAATAGCAATAATTTAGGCACGCGGAAGACGGGAAAAACTTGGCGGTCTAATTTTTATATTCTATTGGCAATCCTTCAGTAATATCCGATGGATTTTTGACTGACTGCATGTCTTGTCATTGGTCAGTCAAACCGGTGCAAATCTTAACATTTGACAGGTTTGTGGTTTCGGGGGTTTTTTCGAATCATTTCAATTGAGATATGTTTATACTATGATATTTTAGTGATTTCAATCATAAATTTATCAATTTAATCTTTGTTTATATTAAATTTATCAAAAAAAAGAATTTCAGTTTCTGTAGTAACATACATAAGTTAAAGTATATGTTTTATTATCTAACAGTTTGTGTAATACATGAAATATTTTTAAAACATCCATATACTTTTTAAACAATTTTTAATTATCTCATACCTTATGATGTTAATATTAAAATTGTGTTTTGTGGCTAACTGTGTAAACTGAAATAAAAAAAATCCATAAAACTTTAAAACCGTCGTTATCCATCAGAAATCCGTCAGCAATTTTCGATGGATTACCGACGATTTTGGAGTTTCATGGAGTATGCCAAACACATTGATGGTTTTTGGTTTTTACTGTGGTCAACTTTTTATAACCACATCTCATATCAATGAAACATCAAAACCGTCAGAAATCCGTCAAAAACACATTGCTGGTTTTTGGTTTATAAAAATTTAACTATGATAATCTTCCATTGATTGTCCATCCAAACAATATACCATATGCTGGAAAATCGCTAATCGTCAACACCATGATCCCAAAGCATTTGTAACTCATATATCAACGGCTGGAGGATTATATGAAGAGATTTCTTCGGATGTCCGAGGCCGGGAATAAGAATGGAGAGGAACAAACACTCTCTACGAATGAAAAAGATGGAGGAAAATTATACGGTGTAACAATAATGGACCACAACGAGTACTGTTTTCCAAGCTTTCCAAATGGGTTGAATCCATCTGTACAGAGCCCAAGGTACATAATTCTCCGCTCTGACGCAAAATCTGGATACAACGATTGAAAATGCTTCCATGCTTCTGCATCTGAAGGATGTGTAATCTCTCCATCTTGATGATGCTCTGCATGCCATCTCATTGGCTCTGCCGTGCGGTGAGATTGATATAACCTTTTTAACCTTTATGTTAACGGTAAATACCACATCCGTTTAAATAGAATCAGAATTCTGCCGCCAGTTTTCTGATATCACGGTTTACGACAAAAGCAACATCTGTTGCGGTTTTTATTTTCTCTCCAATATATCATACAGTTGTCGATGCACACATTTATCATCTGATATGTCAAACCAAGACCAGCTACAAGTTTTTGTACCTCGTAGTATGATGCTGGTAAAAAATTATCTTCAGGTAAAATATCTTTCACAAAAAATATCAAAAAACGGCGAGCTTCTAAATTAGGTTCTTCAACCCTATCTCTATCATCACTAGCTGACTGCATATTCTCCCTAAATGCATCATTCACCATCTCAATCGTTCCTACACCGACATCTACTTCCGTTTGTTCTCCTACACTATCAGTAATATATGGTTCGCTAGTACTATCATATTCAAAAACATTTTCCCCGTGTAAATACCAAATTTTGTATCTCGGCGTAAACTCATTGTCATACAAGTGATGCCAAACTAACTCTACCTTAATATTACGAGAATTCTAGCAAAGTGAACATGGACATTTAAACTTACCACTTCTTTTGGTTTGTGGTTGATTTTTTGCCACTTCCATGAATTCGCATATGCCTCGGGCATACTCGTCATTCAATAAGTCTGACTCCGGATTCCTCATTTTTCCATCCATCCATGATCGAAAATTATTTGAAAAAGACATTTGAATAAAATATTTTGAAGAAGATAATTTGGAAAAAGGTATTATAGAAGAGTTTGTAATTGTGAATGAATGGAGAACAATGAGAACAAATATATAGAATCGCAGGGTGTCGGAATTCTGTCGGAAATTCGTAAGAAAGTAATGGCTCTGACAACGGCTACAATAACGTTTAAAATTTTTGACGGATTTCCGATGGAATCTGAGAGAATCGTAGGAAATCTGTCGGAAATCCGTCAGAAAATAACAACTACAATAACGTTCGAAATTTCTGATAGATTTTTGATGGATACTGAGAGACCCGTCGAAAATCCGTCAGAAAATAATGGCTCCGACAACGGCTACTACAATGATAACATCAACGTTCTTAATTTTCGACGGATTTCCAATGAATGTATGTTTTCGGAAAATTATCGGGAATCTGTCAGTTAGCCGTCGGAAAATCCGTCTGATTGCGGTTAGCTTTCTCGTAGTGTACTTGGATGAGAAAAGAAAATTGTCATTTGTAGGTGTAGTATAGCTAGCATTGTTCATTTGTTCTATAACTACATTTGTTAAATTTGAATTCTCTCCATATTGCTTACTGAACTTATAATAATATCTTTTAATGATTATGGTCATAATAAACAATGTTTCGAATAAAGATAAACAATACATACAGATTTACCTGGTAAATTAAATTTATGATTTGTTTTCGAGAAAATAGCTGAAGAAGTACATTGTTCAACTCTAACATTAGTTAGAATTGAACAAATCGGATCTAAAGTGTGTACTTCAGCTGACACTAATAAAGAATCAATAATTTGTTTTCACGAAAATAAAAGTAATTTAATTTAATTTAATATGCACATTCAGATATTCTCGTAGAATAAAAATGAGTGGTAAGACTTAATTAGTTAATTTGCGTGATTGGTTAAATATATAAATAATAGAGAGCAAGTCTTCTGGTCCAAATTGATTCGAGCCAAACTCTGAAAAAGTTAAAAATCAGAACGTTAGAAGTTAATACTAAAAACAATAAAGAATGATTTAAAACAAAGTATAATAAATTTACGTTTCTCAAGATTATCTTGTAATTCAATTTCAGCAAGCATGCATTTGTAACCACTGTTTTTGCACACCTCGTCCATTTCTATATGGATCTAAGACCTAAATCATATAATGTGTTAAGTAACTTCTATACGGATCTAAGACTCGGCCACTAGTGCTAAAATTCACATCAGTCATAGTCACTAAGAAGATTGGTCCGATAATTAATGATGCCTCCAATAAACAGATCGTAGATTTCCACTTAGTATCTCACGTGCTCATCATCTCTTGCACTCTATAGACACTTCTCCTTTGAGCCATACATTTTCTAAGAAGCAAAATGAATCCGTTTTATTATCAGGATGGAACCCAACACCTAGACTTGAACCCAAACTCGTGTTTCAACCTTATTTTGGTAAATTTTATTCCCTCACAGCCTCATTTGATTTGTGCTGCCACTTCTTTTATGACCTACGAAAGTCATGGTCCAAAATGCCCTAACCGATCGAAAATTTAATTTTCTCTTTAATACTAGTTAAAAAAAAAGGAAATTGTGTGCAATAATGACAAGGAGATGCTTCAACTACTTCCCGTAAATGGAATCAGCCCAATTGACTCATTAAAGAAGACAGCCATATAAGTTAGATATCATTCCAACTCTTTTCATTGTCATTAAACATATCTCAACTCTCTCGACAACGTAACCAATTACCCATACGTCTTAGCAACTTCTTATGACAACTTCTTTTTTCCTTTATAGTGTAAACAAACAAAATATTTGATAAGATATCAAATTTACAGATTTAGAAAATATATATGATATAGTGTCCCACTCCCGAATCAAAACGATGATGATATTAACTCTATTTTTAAATGATAAATAATTACTTGTTTGACCTTTTCTCTTTTTTTTTCTTTTTTTTTTTTTTTTTTTTTTTTTTTTGAAGTGGACGTTTATATTCACCATACACTTTTTCTATTTGTAAATGCAAGCAGATCAAATGCATTCACTTACAGAAGTACAGAACCTATTTGGCCATGTGTTGACCTGTTGTCCTTGCTCTGCACATGCAATAGTCTGGAAATTTGGACTGAAAATATACATATAGGAAAAGTTGTTTTTTGAGGTCACATAGATGACCCATTCAAACAATTATATTTTGACAAAAAATAATTTATTGACTCTAACTATAGAAAAAGAATTATCAAATTATTTTGGGGAAAGTTCTATTAAAAACTTTCAAGATGGCAAGCATTTCTATTTTAAACCTTCAAAGTTTTTTTATTCCCACTGTAAACCTCCAAAATGAATTTTGCTTCAAAGTTTTTTTATTCCCACTGTAAACCTCCAAAATGAATTTTGCTGATTTCAACTTTTAAAATGACATTCTGATTCATACCAACAATTCAGATTCTCTTTTGCCACTCGTATAATTTTTTTGAGAGTTGATTAGTGCGGTCCAATAGTTTTGTTGGCTCGAAGCGAACTTTGTAAATTGTATTATAGGTTTTAATTATTTAAATTATCAAAAATTATAATAATTAAGAAAACATCGAACAAACTAAATTATTTTGCAGACCAATAAATCGTTTTAAAATAATTAAAATAATACTCATTAGCAAAATATACATCAAGATTTTAGTTGTTTGTGTCTAAGAACAATTAAAAATGAAAATATTCTAATATTTTAGAACATTCATTTCAATAGTTGAAAAAAGTAAGATGTAAATGAAAGAAAGAAATCTAAAACTTGTGTATGATTATTTATTTCAAATTTTAGAATCAAATAGAAATGGAAAATGATAGAAAAGGGAAATAGACATAAATGAAAGAAAGAAAGAAAAAAAAATATTAGAAAAGTAAAATAAGACATTGCAAACACACAAAACTTCAAATTTTTTTACCTCATTCGTATATTCGGAATATGGTAGTCTCGCTTCGTTATCAAGAAAATCCAAAGCTCAAATTGTTTTACAGTAATTTCAAGGTAGAAGTGTCCAATAACACTCGACTCGTTTTTTAATCTTCACCTCTATGTAAATAATTTTGTTGTTGATTAAAACATTTAAAATTAAAAAAAAACTTCAGATATTTATTAAAAACTAGTATTATAACCCGTCCTATGGACTAGCAAATTTTTTTAATATGTTTTATGTATTCGGTAAAATCAAATGTATTTACTTTGTTTTAAATACATTTTAGGTTTGTTTTAAATGCATTTCTATTGGACAAATACTTTACCCTAAAAACCCAGAATTATTCAGATGCAAACAAATCAAATATGCTTGAAATTGATTTGATAAGAAGAAAGTTTCAAAAAAAAATATTTTCTTTGGGTTTAATACTTTTTCATCCACCAAAATAATTTTCATGCCAAGAATTGATTCAGCTTTATCATTAAGATGGAAATCCCAATTCCGAGTTATTGGAGCTCTAATCTTCTATTTTGTTTTGAAGAATTTAGTTCATACATTACATTACATTTCTTTGATTATCACAATATTTCATGTATTATATTTTAGAAACTAAGTAAAATTATTTATTTTATATATAATCTATATATTTTTATTAAAAAAGTGTAGTATGTGGACTAATCTGCCATTCCACCGATAAAATCTGCGAAATTCACAATTGTTTATGGTCTAGCTTGTTAGGTTTAGTTCTTAGAAAACTTATAATTTTATATCCATACTCGCGCTCCATGACCGATGAGATTAGAAAAATTAGTCTGCATGCTTATGACAAGGTTGACCTCCTAGATCAATTATCTATTCTTTATACCAACTAATCTTTTTGGTCAAAATATACATTGAATTGGCTCTAATGTTAGTCAAACCATTAGTGATAGCTAATTTGGACAATAATATGTTTGTACTGGATGCATATGTGACTCGATCACCATAAAGAGCAAACCAAGGTATGACCAGGTGGAGAAATCATCCATTACACTATCGTCTCAATGTTTTTCACATAAATAATAAGGTTAGTTTGTAATCATCCATTAGACTATCTTCCATCACTTTTTATAATATTTTTCATCTGAAAATTCAAAATCTTCTCCATGCAAACATGGGAAAGCAAGTATTAAGATATATGTTTCAATCATGTTTTAAGAAGCAACAACGAAACTGCATATTTATTAGCTAAACATATGGTTTTTCGGATAATATTTTCTTTTCAAATTAATTTTACCCTCTAGTTTGATTAACGTATTGTTTGTATCGTGATTTTATTTTTTCTCGATAATAATATAGTTATTTTCCGTACAATATATATATATATATTTATAATTATATATATACATAACATATATACATTACTCTATTGTGGCTGAAGTTCATTAATGAGAAAGTTGACTTAAGAACAGAAAATTAAGATCAAATAATTTGGACTTAAATTAAATGATGTGATTATATAACATCGAGCAAATTGTTTAAGAGGTTAGCACAGTCTTAACTTCCAAATTTATTTTGTTGTAAAGTTATAAACCAAATCAAACTAAAGAAAATTAACCACATTAGAAAAGCAAGTTTAGGTTTCAATCTGATTTTACAGTTTGAAAAGATTCTACTAATTAATCACAAAAATATTAAGAATCAATTGAGAAATTTTTAATATATATTTTATAAACTATCATCTTACGCTCATTATTTGATTTAACACTTGTTTTCGATGAACAAATAAAAGGGTTGTTAATATACACAGAAAATAATATTTTCAAAACCTAGTTTTCTCATCTTCTGGAGAAAAAAATCAACGGATCTATAGTCTCTACTCTCTCTGTCAAACCCTTCACGGTTCCAAGTTCAATTTTCCATTACGTGCAAATGAATGTTTGACCACTTGCTCAATTGGATTTCGGATTTTCGGGTATATATATTTTCTATATTAATGAGCATCTTCACACATAATAAATATTATTCCGAATTAATAAATTAACCGATTCTGTCATTCTACAAGACAAAAACAAAATGAAACGCGTCTTTTCATCAAATTTTCCAAATAAATTAAAGTTTCTTGCTCTTATTTCACCATGCATACTTTTTTTTCTTCCACAATTCCATAATTCAACCATATTTTGCCAACCGAAGCTAGAAAAAGGAAAAAGAATTCAATTACGGAAACCGAAACTGACAAATTGTCAAAAAAACGACTCGTAGCCATTGACATAACAAAATTATAATAAATGCAAACATAAGATCCCAAACTACACCTTATTAGACCGGAGAAAAATTTATAAAGAGTGACATAACTCACTCCAACTACGACCAGTATAAGTAGTTGGCAACATTAACTACCTCTCACCAGCTACCAAACCCAATCCCCACAATATTACCATAACTCTCATATAACTACACAAATTCATATTTACATTTTTTGCCAACACAACCCCCCTTATGAGATATATATCCTTCATCATCCTATAGATCTCAATCACATAACCAACCTCAAAAAAAAAAAACACTAAGAAGAAATGGGTAGATCCAACGAGCAAGATCTACTCTCTACCGAGATCGTTAACCGTGGGATCGAACCATCCGGTCCTAACGCCGGTTCACCAACGTTCTCGGTTAGGGTCCGGAGACGTTTGCCGGATTTTCTTCAGTCGGTGAATTTGAAGTACGTGAAACTTGGTTATCACTACCTCATAAACCATGCGGTTTACTTGGCGACCATACCGGTTCTTGTGTTGGTGTTTAGCGCTGAGATTGGGAGTTTAAGCAGAGAAGAGATTTGGAGGAAGCTTTGGGACTATGATCTTGCAACTGTCATCGGCTTCTTTGGTGTCTTTGTCTTAACCGCATGTGTTTACTTCATGTCTCGTCCTCGTTCTGTTTATCTCATTGATTTCGCTTGTTACAAGCCTTCCGATGAACTTAAGGTACACATCAACCTAAATTAAGTTTATTTAGAAATTAGTATGTATGGATAAGTCATAGGGATGCTCTGAAACCTCAAAATGATGAACCAAACCTAAATAAACGATTTTTTTTTTTTTAGGCAATAAGATAGAAATAAACAATTTTTTTGTGCCTTTTTGTTCGTTTAATGATGATTGTTTCTAAACCTTTCCATTTTGGTTATGTTGAATCTAAAACAAATGATCTCGTAAAATTCTAAAAAAATTAGATAACCTAAAAATATGGATTCGAAGGAAACCGGTTTGACTAATATATTTTAATTCGATTTCTGTACTTTAAATTAAAACCTTATCTAATAATCTTGCCAAAAAAAAAAATCTTATTTAATTAACTGACTTGTCTTAATCGAAGGAAATGGATAGGAAGGACTTATGAGAGTATTAAATGAATCTGAACTAAACCAAATGAAACCAAACTCTGTTTAGTTCACGTTATCTCCGGGTTAATCTTTTCAAAACATGATTTTAATGGGTTCAGGTGACAAAAGAAGAGTTCATAGATCTAGCAAGAAAATCAGGAAAATTCGACGAAGAGACTCTCGGTTTCAAGAAGAGGATCTTACAAGCCTCAGGCATAGGCGACGAAACGTACGTCCCAAGATCAATCTCTTCGTCTGAAAACATAACAACGATGAAAGAAGGACGTGAAGAAGCCTCAACGGTGATCTTCGGAGCTTTGGACGAGCTCTTCGAGAAAACACGTGTCAAACCAAAAGACGTAGGTGTTCTTGTGGTTAACTGCAGTATCTTCAACCCAACCCCATCGTTGTCAGCAATGGTGATTAACCATTACAAGATGAGAGGGAACATACTTAGTTACAATCTTGGAGGTATGGGTTGCTCTGCTGGAATCATAGCCATTGATCTTGCTCGTGACATGCTTCAGTCTAACCCTAATAGTTACGCTGTGGTTGTGAGTACTGAGATGGTTGGGTATAATTGGTACGTGGGACGTGACAAGTCAATGGTTATACCTAATTGCTTCTTTAGAATGGGTTGTTCAGCTGTTATGCTCTCTAACCGCCGCCGTGACTTTCGCCATGCTAAGTACCGTCTTGAGCATATTGTCAGGACTCATAAGGCTGCTGATGACCGCAGCTTCAGGTATGGTTCATTTCAGTTTTGATTTGGTTATATATATTTATGACATAGTAAGTAACTTTGTGTATGGTTTTTTAGGAGTGTGTATCAAGAAGAAGATGAACAAGGGTTTAAGGGTTTGAAGATAAGTAGAGACTTAATGGAAGTTGGAGGTGAAGCTCTCAAGACCAACATCACTACCTTAGGTCCTCTTGTCCTTCCTTTCTCCGAGCAGCTTCTCTTCTTTGCCGCTTTGCTCCGCCGGACTTTTTCACCCGCCGCCAAAACAACCACCACAACCACCTCAATTTCTTCTTCCATCACCGCCAAAACCAATGGAATCAAGTCCTCCTCCACCGATCTGTCCAAGCCATACATCCCGGACTACAAGCTCGCCTTCGAGCACTTTTGCTTCCATGCAGCAAGTAAAGTAATTCTTGAGGAGCTTCAGAAGAATCTAGGGTTAAGTGAAGAGAACATGGAGGCTTCTAGGATGACTTTACAGAGGTTTGGAAACACTTCAAGCAGTGGAATCTGGTATGAGCTGGCTTACTTGGAAGCCAAGGAAAGTGTTCGTAGAGGAGATAGGGTTTGGCAGATTGCGTTTGGATCAGGTTTCAAGTGTAACAGTGTGGTGTGGAAGGCAATGAGGAAGGTGAAGAAACCAACCAAGAACAATCCTTGGGTGGATTGTATCAACCGTTACCCTGTGGCTCTCTAAATGATTATTCTTCTTAATCAAATCATGTAAGATCTCTAATTATGAGACAATTTGGTTGAAGTCTTTTCTTTGTTGTTGGATAATAGGAGTTGTTTACTGATCATTCGTATCTAAGTCTCCTATACGAATGGATGGTTAGAGTTCAGTTTCATCTTGTTTTATTTTTTGTTTGTTTTATTTGACCTTCATAAACTTTTGAGAGATTAAAATACTCTTCTTTCGTTGTTTTTACTATTTCAAAGTCAAACAATTGTTTTTTTTTTAAACACAATATTCTATATAGTAATAACTTTATTTGACAAATATACGAATATACTTTTCACGAAATAATAAACAAACATAACTTTCGGCTGAGTAAACCATGTTTATGTGATTTAATTATTTGAGTAGTGACTAGTGAGGAAGCCGAGAGCTCAATATAGACTGTTCTTTAGGGGGTTATTGGTATTGTTAAATTCTAAAAGTATTTAGAATTTCAAGATTCTTAATGTTAATGGTCTAATGGTCTGTGGATTATTATATTACTTTTTAGTAAAAATATCGTGTTATTGGTGTGAGGATTTTGTAATTCATCTAAAATCTTGGGATATTGGTGTGTTGATTTTCAATACTTTATAAAACATTTGTTATTTTCTTAAAGTTGACTATTATTAATTTTGCAATTCTATCAAACTCTAGTTTTATTGGAACTATGATTCTTTACATTTTTAGTCACTAACAACAACTTCCAAAATACTCTAGTTATCTTTTGTATTCTCTCAAACCATCTCTTCCCTAAAGAAAAAAAAAGTACCTTACAAAAGTGAAAAATACCTCGAAATCAAAATTGTCTATCTTCCTCTACTATATTCCAGTCATCGACTCATCACCAATTCACCATCATACTGCTCCAAAACAAAAGCCAACCCAAAAAGACCCCAACAGTGTTGGTTTCATCAATATAACAAAAAGAAAACATAACAAAAAGCTGATACTGATTAAGAAAAGACAATTTGGAATCATCGATGGTTGTCACCATACTATGATGGTTTGGATGATACGATTGTCTCCACACGAGAAAAATTGTTTCAAAGAATACTACAATTTTGCTTGAAGCGACTCGTCTCTATTGTCACTCTTTCATTTCTTCTCAAAACGATTGAAAAGGTGTTTTTTTCCTCTCAAACAATGAGTTTTTTTCTGTCTTGGTAATAGGTGGTTTTGCCTTGGAGTCATCGGTTTTTTTCTGGAGATACTCGATAGTGTTATCATGGGGTCACCAAAATTATTCTTCCATTGTATCACATGTTTTGGTCTTATGATTTGTTAAAATTCTGACGACTTTACTTTGGAAACAACCATTATGGAACCCCAATGGAGAATGCGAAAGACTAGAGATTAATATGACATGAGGATAAAGTCAAAGCCAAACCCTATAATAAGGTCTTGGATACAAAAACATTAGTATCTAATTATAGAAAAAAAATTATATGGAAACATCAAGTTTTATCCAAACACCCAAATTGCATTAGAAAATTATGGATGTAATCTACCACTAGCGAATAAATCTTTACTTAGAGAAATATCATCAAATTCATTTCTCATGTTATGATCATCTTCAAATATATGACATATATATGCATATGAAATAATTTATTGTTCGATTTTTTTTGACGTATAATAAATTTATAATCCTAAAAAAGAAAATTTATAGTCCTAAGTTTTTATTAAAGAAATTGTTTGTTTGTTAAAAAATAAAAAAACAAAACTAATGATCAATATTATGTATGGGCCTAACCTTCTGTTTCCGCAGAGACCTAAATTAAAAGTCCATAAAAAACTGGCCCAGGCCCACTAAGGTTCATAGTCAAGTCATGAGGACGCCGTTCTTGACTTTTGATTCATTTGACAAAGACTTGCCTCTTCTATTTCCCATAAAGAAAGCAGAAATCAACATCATAGGCCAGGGACGAAGAAGAAGATAAAGAAAATGGAGTCATCTATGTCGCAGAAGTTCACTCTTGTTTATGCTTCTCTCCTCGGAGGTATCAATCTGAATCGGTTTCTTCTTCGGTTTTCAAATTATTTTAGTGACTTGATCCAAAATCTTTTTGACTATGTGCGCGGCAATTAGTTAGGATATAGAAATGTTTTGCTTATGGAATTTACAAAAATTGTATATATATATATATATACAAGGTAAATCACAAACGACCTATTCGATTTGATCATGATCTAATACTCTGGTTGAAGAAGATATATAAAATAGTCTTAGTACGAGTTTGAGTTTTTGTATAGTGGAGGTTGTTTCTTATATCTGAGCAAGTTATTCATTTTTTTTTTCTGTGTAACCAGTTAAGTCTCTGTCACTAGTTTTGAAAAATGTACTTAGAGTGAGATTATGAAAACAGATAATTTCATAATGCAAACAGTTCATTTGCTCTGTAATCTTCTGCTAAAGTCTCTTCCACACCACTAGTCTCTGATCAGTGTGATCTGGAACTCTAACAAGCTTCTGGCATCTTTGAGATATCTGTCCATATCAGACTAACTCGTGGAGTTAAGATCTCTATGAGATTGAACAAGAGCTGCCTTTATTAACAAATTACAAATTGATAAAAATTATCAAGGAGACAACATTTACCACTTTAGACCTTTGTTCAATGATAGTACCAACCAAATAATTCAGTTTCTTTTATGCATATCTGTTGAACTTATTTAAGGACACTTACACAAATTAAATGTAACTATTCTAAATCCCATGACTTTAAGATAACAAAATCTATGATAGTGCAAAAGAGACAACCATTAAATAATTTGGTTCCCATACAAAAACAAGATATCACTATCACTGTCTTGTGTACTATTTATATGGGCTTTGTAATGTGTTGTTATTATTCTGATAATAATGTAGCATGTGTTGTTGTGTGAGCAAATGTGTTAGTTGTTAACTTCGATGATAGAAACTGCTTCTATTGTCTTGATCTATCCAGAGTTAAGAATGTTTAGGAGGTTGTATCCAAATTGCAAGTGTTGAGTATAGATCATTGTAAATAGTGATATTATGTGGTGGCGTAAGGATTGAAATCAACTTTTGTGCTCGGTTATAATGTTTTCAGTAATGGTGTATATCTATCTATACGTTTTCTTTCATCCTTTACTGAGTGTAGTAGTAGATCTTTCCTTGATGCAATTTATTTACCAATCCGTCATCTTTGTGTAGCATATATATAATGTTTGGACTCAATGGCAATTGTTGTGGCAGCTGGTGGGTTGATGGGTTACCTAAAACGCGGAAGCAAGATATCGCTAGTCGCAGGAGGAGGATCAGCTGCGTTGTTCTATTATGTATACAAGGAGCTCCCAGTAAATCCTGTATTAGCATCTTCCATTGGCATTGGTAAGGGAATATAAGATAATCTCTCTGGACTGGTCTATGTAAGTCTAAGCTATGATATTTGTACATAAGTGATGGGGATTTTATGTTGTGATTATGCAGTGGGGTCAGCGGCACTGACAGGGATGATGGGATCGCGATATCTAAGGACGAGGAAAGTGGTCCCGGCTGGAGTTGTGTCGATTGTGTCACTGGTGATGACTGGAGCTTACTTGCATGGCCTTATTCGCTCAAGTTAAAGCCTCTCTCTCTACCATTTTATCTTGTTTTGGACACATTCCCAATATTGTTAAAACTATTTAGTATTCTGAAATTGTTGAAGCCTCTCTCTCTCTACATTAATGTTTTGCGATGATGTTTCTTGAACAATAATTGAGTTCACCCCTAGGGGTGAATCCTTTGTGCCACATCATATTATATTTAAGTAAAAATAAAAAACTAAAACATCTAAAACTATACTATAAAGGATACAACTCACTGAACCCAGGGTTAAAATTTCAATTATCTTCATCTTTATGTTTAATATATATGTTTAAGTGGTTGGATAAACCGCCCAAGTTTATTTTGATGTTCAAGTTTATATAATTATAATCACCATAAGGGGATCGGAGTAACATGGTGATTATAATTATATAAACTTGAACATCAAAATAAACTTGGGTGGTTTATTCAGTCACTTAAACATTTATATTAAACAGAAAGATGAAGATAATTGAAATTTTAATTTTATTAAAGAGATTTATAAAACAAACACAAAATTAAAAACGAAAAACAAATACAAAATATAAAACTTACAAATAAAAACGGAAGGAGAGTTCTTGACTTAAGATGGAAGGGGTGAGAGGTTTTATGAATGGAAAATGGAGAGAATATGTCAAGGTGAGTTCTCCGAGATGCATGACACTTCTTATATAGAAGTTTACAAGTGCATGTTTAAAAATAAAATCTAAAACGGATATAATTATTACAAGCGCATTAAGCGCATTTTGTGCTGAGTGCCATGTGATATGCCTCGAGATGCTTCTCGTCTCCTGCTTTTCGTAGTGGGCGATGATGGTTTCGTCTTTTGTAGTGGATTTTTGTTGCCGACAGGTACTGTAGTTAATCGCCGGAGTAATTCACCGACAGCTACTGTAGTCGATTGCAGATTTTGCAGAGTTGAATTTGATGTCGCCTGATGTTTGTTTCTGTTTTTTTTTTTCGAAGTATAAAAATACGAATTTTATATTACATAATATCAATACCAAACAAGTCATCTTCGTCTCAGGTTCACTTGAGAGTTCGTGTCTTGTCCCTTTTTTTTTTTTTTTTTTTTATACAATCTGAATTTTATTTTACATAATATTACTGTCAAATAAGTCATCTTCGTCTATCTCAGGTTCACTGCCTGATGCTTGAGAGTTTTGAGTTAATATTGTTGGTAAGAATCGCATCGAGATTGACTTGATTTCTTCCTCTGATTTTGCAGTAGCCAACATAGACAACATTTTTGCTTTTTGAGCTAAGAAAATGGTCATTTCTGGTGATTGGATAAGTGTTTGTGAAGTCGGTGGGTGAAGAGATTTAGAATTTTGGTTTTGAATTCATTCGTGGCTGTTTGAAGGATATAAATTTGAGGGGATTCTGTATTTGTCCCACTATTTGACTTTAAATTTTCGTCTAATGATAGGTATTGCATCATTTGAAAATTCAAAGCTCCATGAAAAAACCCAGGGTAGATGAAATTTGGAATGAAAAAGGGTTAAAGCAGGAAATATTTTCTCATCATCCGATGGTATAAAACTGTTTTTGAAGATTTGGAAAGATTTGTTTATCTGGGGTTTGAAAATGTTTATGACAGAATCGAAATTGTTCCACCATTGATTGAACCAAATTGGTGATTTAGATAGGTTGCAAGCGATATCAAAAAAGATCAACCAAGTGTGTTTGTGTTTAGGGGACTGTATTAAGAAGGAATTATACCAAGCTTGGCAGTAATCCCAGTAGTTGAATGGGACGTCATAACAAGGGAGATTTGAAGAGCTTTCTGGATATTTTATAGTGTCATTAAGATCATAATCCCAATCTCTCGGAGAAATGATGTCATGGATTTTAAAAGTAGAGTAAGCAGGAGCCGTGTGACTTTCGTCCAAAAAATTGTGTGTGAAAGTAACAGATCCTGTAATTTCCATCTGATAAAATAATACAGTTTTTTTCTGTATTATATGGTCTGAAAAACTGATTTTTTCCAAAAAACTTTTCGATGCTTAAAAACGGATCATTTTCAACAAAAAGTCTTTTTCAATCGTAATGACATTTTGATAAGTTGATTTTTCAAAATATTCTGAAGGAGGATTTTGTGAAAATTCCTTTAAAACAATTTGTGAATTGTTCAAAGGTTTTGAAATTTATTTCGAAGCCTAGTTTTGTTTTGAAATTATTTTTAAGGAGGCTTCAGGGATTTTGGAAATCTCAAGAGAAGAGGGTATATTTGAGGAATTACCTTTCTCTTGTTTTGAAAAACTTTTTTCAAAAGCTTGTTGTAAAGTCCGTATCTGATTCAAAATCTCATCAGGCGTTTGAAGGGTTTTTTCTTCTTTTTCTATTTTCTTTTTGGTAACCGTAATCCAGGGTTGAGTTTCAGGTTCTGTTTTTGGTTTGGAAGTGTTTGGAGTTTGTAAGTTTGAGCTTTAAAGAAAGGTTTTTTCCCTTGTCAATCATCTTTGGTGGCATCGTACCTGTTTTGGAAAAATTCTCGAGTCAAGAAATCTGGAATAAAATTTGTTTCTCGCTTAATATATTCTATATCAAAATCGAAAATACTTAGTAATGCCTGCCATCGAGCAAAAATTTGTTTTGAAGCAAGATTTTTAACATCTTTTTGTAAAACATGTTACAAGATCAATTTGAAATTTTTGTATACATAAAACTATACTTAGTATTTCTTTTTTAATCATTGAATAATTTTTTTGGGTCTCATTTCAATGAGATAAAATAAATTGGATTATATTTTCACGACCTATTTTTTTCTTTTTGTTTCAAAATACCTTTGTATCCAATATCAGAGGCGTCTGTTTCGACAATTTGTTTCAAGTTTGGATCTGCTATATGTAGACACGGGATTTCTAAAACTTCTTTTTCAATTTGTTGGACTACAGCGGTATGCTCTTCTGTCCACGGGGTTCAGTTTTTCTTTAAACGATCATGTAATGGTCTAGCTAATCTATTGATGTTTGGACAAAAATCTAGAACGTAATTAAGGCTACCTAAGAACCTTTGTAATTGGGTTTTATCTAAGAGTTTGTCAGGAAATTTGTTTGCAAAATCTAACGATCTTTCTATTGGTTTTATCACACCTTTGGATATGTAATGACCAAGAATCTTATTTTAGTTTCGAACAAAGACATTTTTGTTTTTGAAATAACCAGTCCATTTTTTCATGCAACATAGTAAAATGTTTTTAAATGTCTGAAATGTTCTTCAAAGGAGTTTGAAAAGATGAGTATATCATCAATATATACTATACAAAATTTTGAATAATCTGAGAATATGTCATTCATTATTCTTTGAAATTCCGAAGGTGCATTACATTTTTATATCGATCATTTTCAGATATTTGGATTTGCCAAAATCCTGATTTTAGATCGAATTTTGAAAATACGTGTGCAGAATGGAGTTTTTGAAGGAGGTCTTTTTTATTTGGTATTGGATATCTAATCCATTTTAATGCTGTGTTTAAGGGTTTGTAATTTATTACAAGTCTCGGAGTTCCTCTTTCCATCTCTGAATTTTTATTCACATAGAAAGCTGCACAAGACCATTGGGATCTTGATTTCGAAATTAATTTTTTGTTTAGAAGTTTTGAAATTTCTTTCTTACAATGGTTCTCTAAATCAGAGTTCATCTGTATTGGACGAGCCTTTGTAGGAATTTCTTTTTCATCAAATTTGTTTTCATAGGGTAGATCAACTATGTGTTGTTTTCTATCTCAGAAGGCTATTGGTAAATCTGAACATAATTGTTCTTCGAATATTTTACTTAATTTTGAATTTTTTTTCTTTTGTAATTGAAGTTTCTAGTGCTTCCTTTGTTTTATCAACAAGAAATTCCGTTTGTAAGTTTTCCAAATGGAAATTTTTGCTATTAATTAGGGAGTTTATAGAATTTTCTTGTATTGAGCAAGCTTATATTAAGTTTAGGCTCCTCTTCTTTGGAGTCTCCATAAATTTAAAAGATAATTTTTTATGTTGAGTCTTGAAAGATATTGAATCATCTTTAATTTTGTATGGTGTTATTAGGTTTATAAATGGTGTTCCGAGAATGATATTTTGGTATATATCATCTGTGAGAACAAAAGTAGTTTTGAAAAGAATATTGTCTTTTAATATTGAAGCTTCTGTCTTTGAAGTTATACTAAGTTTTGAATTATTCGCTGCTGAAAGTTTTTCATTTGTTTTGTGATGAAAACATCTTGGTACAAGACCTGTTTTTATACAATTTAGGTCGGCACCAGTATCAAAAAGTGCAATTGTATCTATCTTGTAATTTTCTGAGAAAACAGGTGTAATTTTTATTTTATATTTCCGAGATGTGATTTCTCTTAGTACAAAGAGGAAATCATTTGACATAGTGTTTAGTGATTGTATTTGTTCTACTAAATCATCTTCTATATTTTCTGAACAAATGTTATCTTGTTCCTCCGAACTGGAGTCATCATGTTTTTTAGAAGTTAATATCGAATGAAAATACTCGGAATCTGTTTTTTGTTTTTCTTTTAAATATTTGAGCTCATTTTTTACATTTTTGATTTCAATTTGAAGGGATTGTAGAGTTGTTTTGGAATTATTTTTTGTTCTTTCGTTTAGGATAGTTGTTAAGTTATATGAAGGGTTTTGATTTGTTGGATCTCTGGATATGGTAGGATTTTCTATTTTTTTGGCTTTGATTTAGAGTTGAAATAATTGTTTCAAGAAATTTTTGTTTTAGTTGGGGGTCTGAGATTGAATTCAAGATTTCTAGTTATAACTCTTAATCTTTTGTGAGGACTTGGATTTTTTTACTATCTGAGCCCGAGCTGGATGATGAATCATTAAGTTCATCAACTTGCAAGGCCTCTTCCGGAGAGGACTCAGAATCGTAATCACTAGATGAAGAAGAGTAGTCTAGAAAAAGGTTTGATATTTTTGCTGAGATTTCTTCTCCAAGATCGAGCTCTTGGATTTTCTTATTTAGACGACAAAATTTTGAAGTGTGACATTTCTTGTTGCATTTATAGCATGCTAGATTTTTGTAAAAAGGTTTGTTTTGGGATTCTTTTGGTTTAAATTTTTTTCGAGATCTATTCCAAGATTTTTCTCATGGTCTATACTCGTTAAAGTTTTTTTGTAGATTTTGATTTTTTGGAATAGTATGGTGGCTTGTAATCGCCTACCTACACATGACTTTTTATTACTAGGATCTATTTCAAATTGTTTACAGAAGGAACCTAATTCTACTTTCGTTCTTCTGAGTTCCCATTTGAGATATTTCTGGAGTTTTAAATCTTGACAGATCTTAAGACCTTCTTATTGGACAAGACTAATTAATTCTCCGTAAGTGAAATCATCGTAATCAATTATTTGGATGCCACTAGACTCTCTAATTTTTGTTCTAACCTTTTCTCCTAAGAGTGTTGGCAGTCCCGCAAGAAATTTTTCTTTCCAAAAAGTTGGTTTGAATCTTGTCGGAGTAGGACCCTAGTGAGGAAGGTGCTCTTATACCATTGGAAATCACTTTTTTACATTTAAGATTTGAAAGGAGTTCTGCGTTTTTGTCCCTAAGGACTGAGGGATCTCCTAAGAAATGAAGGGTTATCTAGAATTGGCATGCCTTCTTTATCTACTTTTATAGCATTAAGAATTTATTCTCGTTGCTGATTGGTAAGATAATTGCCCCACCATCCTTTAAGCTGTCCCAAAAAACCAGCTATAAGGAGTTCAGCTACAGTGTTATCTTCATTGCCTATTTGTGTTCTATAGGCAATTGCAGCCATCGTCATTTTTTGGAGGAAATTTAAGATATTATATTCAGATATTCCATCTAGATTCCAGTCATAGTCTGAAGAAGAGTTAAACCTAGATTGTTCTATTGGTTGAATTTTTCCTAGGTCTGGTGCTGTAATTATTTGGTTTTCATGACCATTTTTCCAGTCAAGACGGTTTATTTTATTGTTTGGAAATTTTTTTAGGGTTTTATCAGAATTTGATTCGTGACACAGAGTATTTATTTGAATATTTGAGCTTTGTGTTTCAAGATTATTGGGTGTTTGGATGGTTTTAGGATTTCTTTGGATCTTAGAAGTTGGGGTGTCAAGAGCATCATAAGTTTGATGTTTACTACTTTCTCCTACCTCCATGTTGCTTAGTTGGCTTTGAAGGGCACGTATGAATTCTATATTCGTGTTTTGATAGGTTTTGACACTAGTTTCTGAAATTTGGAAAGGCTTGAAAATTGGAAGTTTTAGTTTTTTTGCTAGATGGAGTTTCATTTGGGTGATCTGGTTGTTTTAAAATTTTTTTCTCAATCCTATCAAGTTGTTTACTTATCGTGCCAATATTAGTGTTTGAAAAATTGTTTTGAAGAATGATGTTTTTGACATTTGTCTTATCATCTTCTTGGGGTGATTTTAAAAGGGATTGCTTCAATTGGTTTACCCAATAATTCAAACTTTATTCCCTATTGAGGGGCGTGATTTGAACGAACTATTTTTCCATTAGCAAGTGTTTCCCACTCAGGAATTGTTTTTCGACTTGTAATGGGATTTGCTGATTTTGAATAAGGAAAATTAATTTTATTTTGGTTTTTGAGAATTCTTTAAAAAACCAATTTCTTTTTTGTAAATTATTTTTTGAATAGAATTCTTCTCGTAAGAATATTTTATTTATTTCAAAGTCCTTTTCTAGGATATTTAGTTCATTAGCCATATTATCAGTAGTAGCCAAAAATGTTGGGCTAGTTGGCTCAGATTTTGTAACAAATTCATTTTGTTCAAAACTAGTTCCTGATGTATAAACAGGTTTTAGAATTTGTGTTCGAAAATCAACATTTCTTAAGATTGAATTTGGAATATCAGAAGTTGAGAATCGTGGTTGATATCTAGATTCTTGAATTGGAAAACTACGACCTATTTGGGAGATTCTTCGTAAGTCTATAGTTCCCATAGTTGAAGAGGATTCATAAGATAAATCTTCTTCAGTATTTTTATCATTATGCCTGATGAAGGAAAGTTTCACTTCTCCATCGCTAGATTGTTCAATAGTGTTTGGCTCTATTGATTCTACGGGTTTTTGAGGTTTTGGTTGGGTGACTCCTTCAAGGATCAACTCATCTGGAAGATTTACATCTTTCCATTGAATTGATCTTGGAATAACGGAGTTTGATTTTGAAAGATTGGTTTGGAGTAAGAGATTTTCACCCTTTTTACTCGGTAGTTTTACTTTTGAAGAAAAAACACTTGTCATGGCTTTATAGTGTAATCTAAAAACCAAGGCAATCGGAATTGATCCTTCAATCATTTCATAATTATGTGTTTTAACTTGTACTAAAGATTTTAGAATATTTTTATCATTTAGAGAAACGGTGAAATTCGGATAACAATCAAATGATATTGGACCAGCACATAAACTCGATTCTATAGAGCTAAGCAAAGAATCTTCAAATAATTTAAATCTAGTATCTCTTAAGATAGTTAGAATTGAAGTGTTAAGACCTTCTTTTGAAAGTGGTTTAATACCGACTTGGACTAAGCAAAAATATGTATATATTTGAAATTTTTGTCTTTATGCTTTCGTAAAGCATTTTCTGAAAAAAATAAATTGTTTCGAAAGGTTTAGTTGATTGAATATCACGTTCTTCTGTTTTAATTAAAAAATTTGTTCTTAAGAAATTTATTCTTGAGATTTGATATATTTGGTCTCTATGAACTCTCGGGATTTCTCAATTGTCAATTGATCCTTGGAAAAGTCATCTATAGTGATTTCATGACTGTTTATATTTTTTTAGATTCTTTTGAAGATCTAACCGTTGAAGATGAAGTTGATTCAGATCGATCTAGCGTATTCCTAAAATACGAACTCATCATGAAATTCTAATGGTTTAAAATTTTAGGATTCCTTACAATCCAGACTTAACTCTAGACTTATTGCCCTACTCTTGACGGGACTTACTTTCTAGACACGAGATTGGCGAAACACTCAGGAGGACCAAAACTCTTAGTACTCAAAAGGAACGTCAAACAAGTTTGTTTTATGAAATTTGCTATAATTAATCGTGAACATGTTTAAGTTTTAATAAATCATTACCACATGGCTCTGATACCATAAGGTATAATTTTATATGTTTTAGTTATTTAATTTTAGTTTTTTATTTTTATTTAAATATTTCATTATATTTATTCCTCTTATTACATGAGAATGAACATATATATACTACTAGAGAACTTGGTGATCAAGTTACTTGATCTCTAAGTAATTAGTAGATAAATACAAATTATCTTATTAACATTAGATGGATGATCATAACTAATATTATCCATAACAGTTACAACTTTTTGGGTGTTCAATAATTGTTGTACAATGTTTTTGTGATAGATGCTTCTTTACCAAGTCTTCCTCATCTAAAACTCCCAAAGGGTTAATAATTTTTCTTTTTGGAATTAAGAAATATCAATCCAACTACACTACAAGAAAACACCCGGGAATAGACGATGGTTTCCGTCGAAAATTACTTACGGATTTCCGACGGAAAAGCAAAAATTTAGGCACACGGGAGACGAAAAAAATTGGCGGTCTAATTTTGTACTCCCGATGGATAGTCAAACCGGTGCAAACCTTAACATTTGACATGTGTTTGCCCGAATCTGTCGAAAATCCAACAAAAATTTCTGACTGATTTCCGACGGGTTTGTGGTTTCGGGAGGTTTTTCGAATTGTTTCAATTGAGATATGTTTGTACTATGATATTTTAGTGATTTCAATCATAACTTTATCAATTTGATCTCTTTGTGTATCAAATTTATCAAAAAAATGAATTTCGGTTTTTGTAGTAACATACGTAAGTTAAAGTATATGTTTCATTATCTAACAGTTTGTGTAATACATGAAATATTTTTAAAATATCCCATATACTTTCTAAACAAGTTTTAATTGTCTTATACCTTATGATGTTACTTTTAGAATTGTGTTTTGAAACCTTAAAACCGTCAGTAATCCATCGAAATTTCTGACGAATTACCGACGGATTAGAGCTTATCCATTGGAAATCTGTCAGCATTGATTTCCTATGGTTTTAAGGTTTCATGGAGTATGTCAAACATATTGATAGTTTTTGGTTTGTAATTGTGAATGAATGGAGAATGATGAGAACAAATATATAGAATCATAGGGTGTCGGAATTCCATCGCAAATCCGTAAGAAAGTAACGACTCTGATAACGGCTACAATAACGTTCTAAATTTCCGTTAGATACTGAGAGACCCATCGCAAATCTATCGAAAAATAACAGCTCCGACAACGGCTACTACAACGGTAATATCGACGTTCTTAATTTCCGACGGGTCTCTCAGTATCCATCAGCAATCCGTCGGAAATTTTTGACTGATTTCCAATGGATATATGTTTTTGAAAAATTGTCGGATATCCGTCGTTTAGCTGTCAGAAATTTCTGACGTATACAAATCCGTCGAAAAATCTGTCTGATTGCGGTTAGATTTCTTGTAGTGCTAGATGATTACTTGACAATCATTTGTTGTGGATTAATTATGCATTAATGTTATAAAATATATATTTAACTATAAAATCGATAAAAGATAACCTATGTTGTAATTATATATATGATTCGAAAGGTTTAATAATATTATACTATATGTTATTATATTTGTATTTTATTATATATATATATATATATTTAGTCTTATAATTATGTAGTTAGTGTGAGTTTATTTGCGGAAACGTAAATGAGAGACAAAGAGAATAATGAGTAACATAGCCGAAAATGGCAAGTCTGAGATAATGATTACAATGATGCGGCTCCTCCTTTTATAGGGACCCAATCATTAGTTCATCAAGGAGGAAGCCCTACAAGGAGACGCGTATGGAAATGACTAAAAGGGTATGTCCCAAGTTTCAAAAAATTAGAAGGAGGCTCCTCATTGACCAAACATTGACCCACATGTGAAATATAGCTTGGAAGCTTCCGGAAGGTCTTGGCTTGACCCGAAATTTTCACAACAGCTCTTTTGGCCTGAAATTTGCACAAGACTTTTTCCTTTGCTTGGCCATATTTCATAAACATCGAGTTTGGAAGGTACGGATCTGTACCATCCGTACCATTTGTACGGATCCGTAATGGCCGTACCGTTGGACACCTTCACTTCAAATTCTTGTCTAGCTCGATATGTTAGCTCGAGTAGTGTGGTTGAGTCATCATGTCGAGTCTGCATTAGCTCGACCCGTCTGCTCGAGTACACACGTCGAGTCTGGATATGCCTATGTCAATAGTTGTTTTCATTTTTTCTATTATATATGCTTTTATTTTACAGAACAAATTTACAAATAATTAGCATAATGCATATTTTTAAAAGTATAATTTTTAGAATATATATATTTTTTCATTTGCTAAATAGATTTTTACACATTTGAAATATCGGAATTAATCATAATAATATTGACATTAGAAAATAAAATATTCACTTAACATAGAAAAGAATTAAATATAAATTTTTATGCATCATATATATAAAAAGAAAAGAGACTCTCTCAGTTTGACACATATACACTTCTACAATTGACACATCATCATTGAATAATCAATTTAAAGTTTTCTTATTTTAATTTTTTGTTTTATTACAATTTAATTGTGACTGTCTATATTTCTCTCCATTGATAATGTTCTTGATGTGTTTCCCTTCATGTGTATCTAGCCTCAAACCTTTTTAGTTCCAAGAATTATGTAAATTATTTATATGGAACTTATTAATCCTCATATGTTCCAAAACTCCCAAGCTCTTCTAATTCAATCTCTAAGCATTTCCCGTGAATTCTTAGATGATGACTAACACAAAACAAGATGAAAACAATTACACTTGGAATCTACTAAAACAATGATAATCAAGTTGGGAATATCATCAAAATAAACTCACCAAATGGTAAAAAATGCTTTAAAAGGATACATTTGGAGAGACCTTAGACGCAAATTTTGATATATTAAGACAATAGGAAGCTTAAGCTTAATGTAGAAGTATCATTTCAGTAAATCATTACAGACAATTGATGCTTTCTGAATGTGTCGAAAGACTCAAAACTATAGATCACAATATATTTTATTCAAATTTTCTAGAAAATGCAGAGTATCATAATCCATAGTTGTTGCAATGTTTCGTTCTCATTTTGTTATATTACAAACAAAAATAATTTGTATATTGGGTAACATAGACAATATGTTTCACTTGTCGCACTTCTATCAATGATTTGTTTCAATGTGAATAAGAGGTCATAATTGTGCCAAAAGTCAAAACTATTTGAATTGTGTATAATATATAGATTAATTTCAAGATATTTTTAACAGTCTTCACGTTTTGCACATTTGTTACTTTTATAACCACTTTTGTAACTAGTTGTGTTTGAGGGCTTTGAAGCCTAAAATTGGTCTATCAAAAAGATTCATTTTTGGGGGGTTTTCGTAGTATTTACTCTAGATAGTAGCTACATTAGCAAATTAATTCTTTTGTCGAACATGCAGATATTTTCATAGAATTGACCCACCACCCTTCCTGATTAAATGGATTAAATAATGAAACACATACATCTCTGACTAACTTACAATACTTAGTGTTAGAGATAAATTTTCTCCTATATCATGGTGAAAAATTGTAGTTTGATTCAGTGTCAGAATATCACTACAAGAATCTAATTGCAATGATGCTTCTTCATCTACTGCAATTTGACCTCTCAGTGTCACCCTAATAGCCGATAACCAAGTGATTGTTGTGTTCTTAAGTTGGGGGTATGGAATAAAGCTAACTTGGTCTGCTTGAAATGTTAAGATGAAAGATTCAAACTTGTTGTACCATTGTCCCACACAATGCCGATCTTTAGGAGTTGGCCACCAAACTTCTTTTAACTTTCTAGCAAGTCGACCAATTTGCGAGAATATGTCTGGAACGCCTTCAGTTGCATATGTTTATTGCGTGTACGAAATATCGGGATGAAGTAGTATGATGAAAAGTGATATGTTTATTCTGTTAAACTCCCTGCAACAATTGAATCTTCCACTTTTGACAGATTTTTGCTTTTCCTTTCAAATGTTTCATGAAACGCTCAAATGGTACATACATCCATACTAAATAGGTCCACTGAGTGCCGCTTCATGAGGAAGGTGTACTGGAAGATGTTCCATAACATAAAAAATGATGGCGGAAAGATCTTCTCGAAATTTCACAATAAGATTGGAATATTGGTTTCAAGTTGGTTAATGTCTTGTTCGATCAAGGTACGTATACTAAGATCCTGGAAAAACGCACCAATACCTATATATAAGAACAAAAATATAATATTGAAGTTAGATATATATACTAATTAATAAAAATCTTTAATATATTAATTAATATATATGTACCTGCAAGTGCTTCATTAACATCTTTTAGAAGTAGCTCGGTAAGTGTGAATGGAAGTAGTTGTTGCATAAACACATGACAATCATAACTCTTTATGCCTGAAAACGTTTGGCCTTATTCAACACATTTAGAGAGATTAGAAATATAACCATTGGGGAACTTCACGTCTTCTTTCACCCAATTGAACAATGATGTCTTTGCATTTTAGTGCAACCTATATATTGGGAATAACACGTGGTCATCATTTGTAACGTGCAAGTCCAATAGCATGCAAGTCAAATCTTGAGTTCTTGCTATCTTTTGTCATTCCTGCCACATTTAATATTGTATGCTTGATGTTATCCAAAAAATGTTTTTTCGATATGCATCACATAAAGATTGTGTCGGAGGAGAATATCCTTCCAGTATAGAAGTTACCAAGATATATTTTTCTTATGTCAATGGTATGCTCCCCGTATCCGTCCGGCATACTCATGGAACATGCCAATTACCCCCACGTCTTGAGCACCTAATGAACAATTTGAACTTCAAGTTATTCCTAAGTTAAATGCACGGGTGGGAGGGCACATACACTTACTTTATTCATAAACAATGTCTTGTTTCTTTGATAAGCATTGTTCATTGGTAGGAGCCGACAATGAGAATCAAACCAACTTGATTTTCTTCCGTACTTCAGCTAAAATGCATCTGTCTTTCCAAGGCAATATGGACAAGATAAACTCCCATGAGTTGTCTAACCCGACAGTATCCCGTACGTAGGGAAATCACTTATTGTCCACATAAACACATCTTTCATACTACAATTCCTTTTACCGAACAATCATAGGTTCGAATCTCAATATACCATAATTTCATTAACTCATGTATAAGGGGTTGTAGAAATTCATCCAGTGACCGCTTTGGATGTTTAGTTCCATAAACTAGTATATTAAGGAATATAAATTCATTTTCCATGCACATCTCTGATGGAAGTTTGTACGGCGTAAAAATACTGGCCACAAAGAATATTGTCTACCAGACATTCAAAATGGACTAAATCCATCAGTTTAAAATCCTAGGTAAACATTTCATATATTTCTAGCAAAATTAGAGTGTACAGTTTGGAAATGTTTATTTTCTTTTGCATCTGAAAGATGACTGATATCTCCTTCTGTTTATGAATGTTCTCCATACCACCTCATCGCTGCTGCAATCCTTTCAGACTGATACAATCTTTTTAACCTCACTGTTATTGGTAGGTACCACATCCGTTGGTACAATACATTATTCCTTCCCCTACCCTACGACTTATATTTTGGCTACCTACATAATCGACATTCTTGTAACTGATCATCGTCTTTGCAGTAGATAATACAATTGTCAATGCGCACATTTGTCATCTCAGAAGGTAACCCACGACTAAAAACTAGTTTTGAATCTCTTAGTATGATTCAGCAGCCAAATTGTCTTATGGAAAATACTCTTTGAATAATTCAGCTAATGCATCCATACAAACCTCCAATAGGTTATGATATGTTTTAATGTTCATCATCCTAGCAGTCAATGATAATTTTGACATACCATCTCTACATTCATCGTAGATTGCCGTATTTGCAGCATCTAACACTGCAAAACTCTAAGTTAGGTTCCTCAACTATATTATCAGCAAATGATGCAGATTTTTGATTAAATGCATTTGTAACAATGTCATGAACCCTATATTGTTCTAGATCTCCCTAAACTACATGATGATAATGATCATGGTTATGCAAATTGTTAGATTGATCTCTACCCATAACTTCAAAATTACTATTACTATTACTTCTTTTATTCTGACCATAACCCTCTCCATTTTGAAACCAAATATAATATTGGGGCGTAAATATATGGTTATGCAAATTAATGCTGATTTAAAACCGTATTTATGTCAAAAATATATGTCGTAAAGTTTCTTTAGACATTAAATACACGTGTTCACCAACCTATATAATTTTCCTTGCTAATTCATCATAGAGAATATTTGTTGTAAATTGGTCATAATTTAACAACAAATTTACAACAATTGTTGTTTTCATCATAAACTTGATGCTAATTACATGTTCTTTTACGTCGCATTTATTACGATTATTTGTGACGTTAATTTATGATGATTTATCGACGAAAAGATAAATCTTCGTTAAATCGTCGTAAATCCGTTTCTTACTTACAATGGCTTTATTTCGGCGTTAATCACATTTTTTTCTTGTAGTGTTTTCGAATAGTTTAAATCACCAAACATCATAAAAGTAATAATTGGCAGTTACCCGATTTTCCTTCTTTTATTACCTTCACACTCCCATTGTGGAGGACTCTGGTAATAAGGAGAAGAAGAAGCTCTGTGGTTCTCATTGGATCTTGAACCACCAACCTCTTGGGTTGAAATGACAGCATCATTTCTTTGCGGGTCCATTCTCTGCTGCTGAGGTGGTAAACTCCTAGGAGTCAAAACGCGGTTAGAAGTATCTTGACCAGGTCCCATGAGAGTTTTAGATTCTGACCATTGATGCTAACCCGTCTGGCCGAGAGCTCCAGCATGGACTTCTCTGCTGCTTGGCGGGTTGTGTATCTGAGTAGCACATGTGACTCCTGACTGGTCGAAGATTCTGATAGATTCGATCTCTCCATAAGGGCAGTCAGAAACGGTCTCGTATGTCCTGCTCGAGGACACTCGAGTTAAGTCCATGGATATAAAGTGTTTTTATACTTTGATTCTCTGGTGGTTTCAAAGGGCCCATGTCGCCAGATTTTTTACCAAAGTCCACCAATCTAACTGGATTGCCTTTTAAACTTTGAATGACTGTGTGCAAAGAAGATGAGAAAAACTTTATTACAAATTGAGATCAACTATATATATATAGTTGAGAAGTCATGTGTTTGGGCAACTCATGGCGGAATGGACATTTGGCACCGCTTCTACACTTGCGACCAGTTTGGTAGGCATTACAAACTAGTTTATATAAGAGATAATCTTGGTTAGAGAAGACCATTATCTGAAACCCTTCTTTGAGAGTTTGGCTTAAACTGCGAAGAGGAGATCGGCTTATGATGCGACGAGGTCGGCTTACACTGCGGGAAGGATATCGGCTTATGATACAATGAGGTCGACTTACACTGCGGTAAGGAGATCGGCTTATGATGTGACAAGGTCGGCTTACACTGCGGAAGGAGATAATTTTGTTTGCATTAAATATAAGTGATTATTTTACCGAGCCAAAGATCGGCAAATGGCGGAACATCTCCTGGCATACCTTAGGTAAACTTACGCTTGTGTATTTGTAGCAATTCCTTAAGTTCGACTGTATGTGAGATGACTCAGCTTTTGCAGTTCGCAGATGCGAATTGAGAGCTCAGTTTATACTTTGTCCCCTTTTTTATATCCAAGTCATTATCTAATTGGGCGAGATATGCTCGACTTATGTGTCTCAGGTGACTTCGAGCGATAGGTGCGGGACTTGCCCCGACTTTTAGGTTACAGATGCAAAGCATGCGACCTCGACTTACACTTCCCCATTCATTTTATGTAAAGTCAGGCCCCGATTATGCGGAATGATGACTTATTTGTCTCGGGCGACTTGGTGTGCGAAGTCTGCCCTCGGCTTACAAAAAGATCAAACATTTGGCCAAGATGACGATTTATTCCTTTAAAAATAATGCAAGTCTTTGAGCTCGGCTTACATACAATACGAGGCTGAGCTCGATTTACATAAAGAAGAGGTCTAAGCTCGGATTACATAGAAGACAAAACTAAGTTGGTTTTTATCAAAGGCGAGACTGAGCTTGGCTTATATCGATGACAAGGCTTACCTTGTTTTAGTTTTAAGGACGAGGCTGAGCTCGATTTACATGAAAGACGAGGCTTAATGCTCGGTTTACATAGAAAACTGAGCTCGATGTGCATCATAGGCAAGACATGGGCTTGGTTTATAATGAAGACATAGTTGAAACTCAGTTTTACGTTGCTCGACTTATTTAGATGCAAGGCTTACTTTGGACTTCTTGAATGGGGGATAAATTTTATTAGGTGTAATAACAAGCAAGTTTTACAGAAAACTTATCTCGATGTAAGCCTTATTAACCATCCTGGTAATAAAACTAGGATTAGTAAATTGGATATGCGAAATTCAGTTATTTGCGAAGTGATCTTGGCTTATTTGCAAAAGATTATTCGTGTAATTACGAGCGTTGAGCTCAAGGTAAGTAGTGTGAGACAGTGCTCGACTTAAGTAATGCGAGGCTGGGCTGGGCTTAAAGATGCACGACGCTTGACGCTCGACTTAGATGTAGATAAACTATCAAAATTCATATGTGTCTAGAATAGTTGTGAAAAAGGTGAATAATCATTAGAATAATACATTTATATGTATATATAATCATCATTAAAAAGGTCAATACATTTATATGTATATATAATTAAACATCTAATATATTAAAAATTTGTTGTGAATAAAATTATTTCGAGAAGTCATTTTTCACAATTACAATAAAATTATTTTAATTTGAAGTCATCATATTCATTGAAATTCTATGTTTTTAAAAGAAAAACCATCAAAGTCAATTTTTTGAAATTATCTTATTTAACTAATCAAATTAATCACTTTCAACATTTAGCATATGATTCAAATAATCTTTTTAAGTATTATTCTTTATAAATAAAAGACGAAATGATATGAACAATCACAAAATTACTATATCAGTTTTCGATCTTTAAAAAAAAAAAAAAAAACATAATAGCTACTAAACAGAAATGTGAGCTTCCAAAACGGAAGGGCAAACTTTCAACACGCTTTTAAAAGTGTATTTTTAGAAGCGTCATGGAAGCGAAATTATGAAATCTTCTGAGAGATTCCGATTCCGATTCTGATTCTGAAGCGGAAAGTGGATGTTAAACAAAGCTTCCGTGCTATCCAGATCGTCTCTTTACTTTTCGTGTGTTAGTTTAATGATGGATGGGTTCTGAGGGAGTGCAACATTGATAGCTCGGGTTTTAACCTGATAAACTTAAACCGCAAGTGCACGATGAAGTGTACAGTAGTATATGCGGGATCAAATCCACAAAGAACAAATTGTCACACTAAAAACTTTCAAGAGCAGTTTGAAGCTAGAAAGATCAAATAGGTTTGGTTTTTCAGATTTGCAAAATAAAAATAACAAAGAAAATAAACGATTTAGGTTATAAGATTAAAAAAATTAGGTCATAGGGTTTTTCAGAGATCAATGGTTAATGAAACAAGCAAAAAAAAAAATTAATAATTAAGTACAGTTCTCGAACATGAACACAAGATTAGATTAATCTTATCTCAAGGTATCAATCACTAAATTTGACTACTCAATTAATAAACTCTTATTTGTAATCTCCTAGTAAAATCAGCAATATCAAACAAGTTCACTAAGCTCAGAATACTTCCTAACATCAACTCTCATTGGTTAGAAGCGCATTGCTCAATTCACATTGGTTCAGGCATTCTATCGAACATTTTTTATGCTTAGAAAACCCTGAGATCTACAATAGGTGATCAATCATATTCTAGCATTAAGAACATGTGAATCAAAGAACCTAAGGATAAACAAATCCTAAAAAAAATCAAACCATCAAATCATTGAATCTCCTACTTAGAATCCTAAACCCCAATTGAAGAACTACTCACACATAGCGAAAGAAACAACAAAAGAGATTGAAGAAAAAACGATTAGATTGCAATAAAATAAATAAATAGGATTTAGAAATCTTCTCCAAAGTTTCAAAGAGGATGGATCTCCAATCCCTAGGATTTGTGCAAAAGTCTAGCTCTCCAGCGACAGAAACTAAGAAAACTTAATGAAAAGAAGCGTTCCCTGATAATCTAGGTTTTTGGGGTATTTATATCTCACAAAATAATAGAAAATAGCTTACTTTAAAAAAAAAAGTTGGGTTGTAGCTAGACTTCACTAGACTTTACCAAACTTCAACAAACTTCAGCATATAGTTTGAAAACTTCACCAGACTTCAACAGATTTCAAGATATAGTCTATAAATTTCATCAGACTTCTCTAAGTCTTTTATTTTCTTTCTCTTTTTTGATCAAAAATGCAGCTCCAAGATCCAATCACAACCATGTAGTCATGTAATTCAGACTTGGTTCAAATACGACAAAGCGACAACAAAACAGACTCAAACCAAATAAAAGACTCTTGGACAAAACAAAAGGGTTAAAACAGTAAAAACACAGCACAACAACTCCCCCCAGACTTAATCTTTTGCTTTTTCTTAAGCAAACTACAAAAAATAGAGTCGAGGTTTGAAAACAAAAACTCACCAAACTTTAGAACGCCGCATTGATCAACACCCTTGAATCCACATACCACATAGCCAAGATTAGATAGTATGTCACTATAATAACCACAAGATTAGCAATCATCCCCAACACGGCTCAAACCCCATAGAAAAATCTGAAATCTCCATTATTGACTCTTTTAGTTAATTAAGCATGTGATCTCATCAAAAGAGTATCGATCAAAGAACTTATAGAATATTTCCCTTTCTAGCAGTATTCACATATAGTCTTTCCGCAACCCCTCTTATTTTCTCTTCTTTTTTTACAACCTATTGTATTATCTCTTGAACGAAATCCCTCACTGTCGTGTTCCTTGTGAGGAGACGCGTATGTGAAGGCACTCACTATTGTGTTCCTTGTCAGGAGACGTGTATGCGAGAGTGGTTCGCCTTCCTAATTCTTTTCACGAAACTCAGGCTAGCATTCTTGAACTTAGGTTTCTTTATTCATTTTTGGGAAAGACAAAGAGAAATCACGACAAAGTTATTTTGACAATGTTGAAAGAGGAATCAGGTTCCATGTATACCAAACTCCAAGTTGAGAAGTTAAAATTCATTTGTGTGGAGTCAATGCTAAATCTTTCGAACCTCTTAGAAGCATAAACTTTTTCAGTAAGATTGATCCACCCACAGAGTTCTATTTAGTAAAATTTGCAATCAACTGCTGTAACAATGATTCTTCAAATAACACATCAAAATGATTAGTTCCAAGATAAGTTCATAATTTAAGCAAAATTTTAACTCAATAAAATAATTTGGACAGACTCAAAAAAAACATTAAAGTAATTTAAGAAAAACAAAACAGAGAAAGTGGCATTAGTTCCAGCAGGTATCCCTGGCACTTCACACCGTTCCGATGTGAAAATAAAACCTTAAAAAATACAACAAACGTATAAAAATAATGAAAAAGAAAAAAAACATTAAGAAAGATAGACAAACGCATGAAGATAATAAAAAGAAAAAAAAAACATGAGAGAAATTCAACAGCATCTTCTTATGTCAGATGTCACAACTCGTCTTGTTTTCTTATCCAAGACTTTAAAGCATTACAAAACTCAGATCCACAGAATCCAAGAAACAAAACAATTAAAAATAAACATGATGCGATAGAAATAAACAAGATAAGGTCAAACATAATGGATAAGTACATCACATTTTTTGGTTAATGGACCAAGTAACTTAAACCCCATTAATAAAAATGCACTTGTATTTTACATCATACATTTTCCACATAATATAATATATAAATAAAAACATTGATTTAATAGAAAAGATAAACCATTGCTTCGAGGGTTCTCCCATCCGCACGATTCAATGGCTAAAGGGTTCTAAGCAGTTCACTGCACAAATAACAAACTTAATAGTCAAAAAAGAAAGTGATAATCAAAGTTAAATCCAAAAAATTTACAGTTTCATTCATTCTAAAAGCCTTTGATTACGGAATCTCAAACCAAATCCATATAGCAATAGATCCAAACACAACCACTAAAACTCATAACAACAATAGTGGAATCAAAATAAGGTATAGGTTCATAGAGTACTTCCTGGATTGACAAATTGACATATTAGATCCAATTTTGTCTTTGCAGATCAAAATATGCATCAACTTGTTCACGCACCTTCTCGAGAAGCGTAGCTTTTTCAGATCCATGATTTTATAAGATAAACTGGCTACGCTTCTTCGAGCTGGTGCTTGAACGAGCTGATGGAATCAGTGAACTATGCCAAAGGGTCACTAAAGAAAGAACAAGCGTAAAAACAAAACATGGTTAGATAACAAAAAAAAATCTAAAAGCAGATGGAACTTGGTAGTTTTGATTGAGTGAGGATGCTAATACTAGCGACTAAGGGATGGATTTTATAGAAAAGGGAAGCAAGAAATGAGAGAGAGAGGTTTTCACACCGATGTTATCTATTCAACCCTTCACGTGACACATGTCCCCTCTCTATATGGGCTTTCAGACAATTTGAGGCCCAATATGGATATGAGCTACCGACACTTATCTTCCATCCCCAACCACTAAAGTCATCATCATCTTTACCTTTTTACAGGACTCTGAGCAGAGAAACTAATCTTTACAATATCACTAAGGATTTAAACATAGAACAACCAACAGTTAGAAAATAACCTCTAACTTGAAGAAAATCTGTGTGTTATTTGTTTGAGACAATGAATCGAATTATTGTTGTCGACTATCGCGCTTTTTGATTTGAACGATGTTACTACTTGTTTTTGAATTCGGATGTAAATGCACCACATGTTGTTTATCTGGACAAAAGTAGCATATGAATTCAAACACTGCGTTTGGAATTTGCATACTAAAGGTGAGATTATACATTTGTATGTCATGGTGAAAGAAGCCGACGGTTCAATGTGTACATAACATAAACCATTGCGCACAGAATGTAGTCAAAGAGTTCAATACAAGCAAATTCATGACTTCTCTGATTTTTCCTTTTACAGACCTTTCTCTCGGTAAACAAAACAGCTTTGAGGAAAGATTTGTACCTCTGCAGTCTGCAGTTAAGTCGACTGCATCTTCTCCATCTTTTCTTGCATCTTGTATTGCAGTGTCGCAGGAGCACAATCTAGTGGTGTTTCTCCTGGGGGCAGATAATAAATTGTATACTTTGAGCATAACCAGAACAACATAACAACCGAATCACTAACTAGTAACTAGTGGCAAGATTTGTGTACCTTGTGCATTTTTGTACTCAAGGCTTGCTCCATGTTCCATTAACATCAACGCAATATCAGTTTGGTTAAATAGGACAGTCTGCGGAAGCAAAACATTATGCAATTAGTATATTTCGACATACCTAAGCAAATCGATCACACAAGTGAGACAGAAGATTACCAGATGAAGCACGGACATTCCCTGCTTGTCACGGTAATTTGCATCCACACCCTGCGAGTCTTACAGTTTTAGTCTTCATGTAAACTTGATCGAGCAATTACATAATTTGAACAACAAGTACCTCTTTTAGAAGCTTTTTCACACCAGCAGTGTCACCATTCTTAATTGCTTCTCGTAATCCCTTTTAACAAACACATTCCATAAAAATCTATGAATATTTCTGTTATACAATTTAACTACAATTATCAATGTAAGAGTTACCTCTCCATTGGCTACATAGTCTCTTTGGGGGATGTCTAGTCCAGGATTCACAGCTGATCTGAGATTTCCAATAGCTTAATTACATATCTAATTACTAGAAAGACATATAAAATTCAAGAAAAGCAGATGAACCAATTACAAATGAAACTATGAGTCCATTTGACGTGCAAGAGCAACCCCGTTTTATTTTGATACTACCTTGCAATAAGCAAGTGAATCCAAAGGCACAAATGCCTAGACGAACAACTTTCTCATGTCTAAAGCTCTTAACCGCAAAATTTTCTTTGACACTACGACTAAATCCAAAGCCTAGACAAATAACTTTCTCTCACGTCTAAAGCTCTAAGTAGTTACTACAAACTTATGCTTTGATACTATGCTAAATGATAACATACCTAGCATTGCTGTTGGAAGTGGAACCTTTACTTTTTGCTGAAGTCTCTGACTGAGTAACAGTCACAGGAGCACGAATAGCCTATTTCCAAAACCATTTTTTTCAGAAGAAAGGAACAAACTTTATAAGGAATACATTTAAAGGAACCAAGATTTTACCGGCGGGTTTGGTTTATCGATTGATTTGGAAGGAGCTACACAGATGCATAGAGGCATACCACACTTGCATTCCATTGTTTCACTACCTCCAGGACCCATATTGTCGCCGTCAATTTCCAATCTTGAAACTTGTTTTGTTAAGGAATTAAGTTTATTCGAAAACAGCATACGAAAACGATTCCTTGCCTCTGTGAATGAGCTTGCTGCAGCAATAAGTAGTGATAAAGAAGAAAGAACGAAGACAGATTTATCAAATAGTTTCTCCTTATACATTTGATATGATCTGAGTATATAATTGATCATTTAGTAGATCAGATTTCAAGAACTGTGCTTTTCTATGTAAATTTCATAATATCTTCGGAAACTAAACTAAACCAATTTAGGCTTTCTATACAGAACAGTTAAAACTCCAGATCTAAACAAAAACCCTAAATCACACAAAATCACAAACAACAACAAGAAAGAATCGATTTTTTCCTTTTATTCAATTCACCTATCAAAGACGCCGAAGCTTAATTGGATCGACACGGAGAAACAGAATCGGCGAAAGTGATCCGAAAGCTCGAAGAAGGAGAAGAAACGGATGCTTTTGTTTTAGATTTGTTTTTTTTTTTCTGTCAAAAATAAGTAAATTTAAATAATATTTTATAATTCTCAATTTTATTTGTGTTTCTTTTATTTTTTTCTAATTTTTTAGTTTAAACTATTTTTTGATTTTTTTTCAAAATCGATAAAAATTAGAGTCAATTAACTCAGTACTGTTATAAACCATAATTTAAATTATATATATATATATATATATATCTTATTACATAAAATTTAATAGTAACCACGAGAGCTCGATACGTGTCAAAAATATAATTAACAATATCATAACACGTATCGTTGATGAGATTTTAATATGTGTATAAAATATTATATTTTTTTTATTTTCCTTAATAAAAAAAGAAAAACTAATAAAAACTAAATATAAAAATACTATAAATAGATAATTATTTACTCTCCATTTTTATAATATAGATTAAATATTATTTATTTTCGTTAAATAAACTTATAAAAACTAAATATTAAAATAGTAAAAATAGATAATAATTTACTCGATATCTTTCTAATATAGATTAAATATTATTATCTCAATAAATTTAAACTTTTTTTATACATTTACTAGATTAGGACCCGTCAGATGGACGGATTTCTAAACTTTAAAAATAAATTACATTTAAATAAAATTAATAAATAAAATATATTTTAATGAAATATCTTAAATTATTTTAGGCAAATAAGTAGAAAGCATATTTTTTTAGATAAACTAATTATTTACATAAGTTTATTTTTTACATAAATTAATTAATTTATGTTTTCTATATTACAATTTTATTATTAACATATTAGAAGTTTATACCACATCAAGTAGCTTTTGATTTCATCTTCCTATTTGTTTTGTTCGATAACCGTGTGAGATAAGTATTAAAACAATTACTTGGAATCGAAGAATCGAACCAAACCAAATCGAATATGATCTGAGAAGGGATATCAAAGTAAAATCTAAATCAACAAAAACCCGAATGAATCCTAAACTCCTATATTCGAAGAACTGAACTGAGAATCATATGGATACCCTAAATACTCAGAATACAACTATGTACACAAAATTATTAATAATATATAAACTTGATATACCCAAATTACCCTATAATTATAAAACCAAAAATATCAATTATTTTTAGATCGAGATAACCAAAATATCCACAAAATATTTAAAAATTCTTAGTTATATTTGTGAAAAATTAATCAAACGTTATTCAAAATAAGTTTTAATTCATTTTTCCTATATTTTGTATAAGGGGAACTGACTCAAACCTTGATGGAATAAAACAAAAAAAAATTATAAATACTCAAACAAATCATTGGATTCTTAACCCAATAGACTTGAACCAACCCTGAACACCCAACCATAGAAAAAAAATGTTTAACACCTAACCAAATAGAATAGCAAATTATGTTGGATTATATAAAAAAAAATTGTTCATTCAAATAATTAGAAGCGTGTAAAAAACGTTATTAGAGTTTAAATAATCTAAATATCTAAATTTTAAATGAATGTTTTTAGTTTTATTGAAGTAAATACATATTTTAGAAAAAAATATATCTTTTATTATTTAACTTTTTTTGTTTGTTTTCCTTTTCGATTAAGGAAACAAAATAATAAAATAATTTCTACATGTCAGAATCTTATTGATCAAATAATTAGGAGCGTGTTAGATTTTTATTGGAGCTTAAATAATTTGAAAAATCTAAAAATATAAATATGTGAAGGAAAATTTAGATTTATTAAATTTTAAAGTATAAAGTTTAAAATCTAAAATCTAAAAATCTATTTTTCTCTGTTGGGTTTAATCTAAATATCAATTTTATTATGTAATCTTGATAATCTTTTTTTTTACTTCAAATAAATAGAAACATGTGATACAGAATTACTAGATCTTAAATAATATAAAAAAAAAAATTTGAATTTTTTTTTGAAAATTAATCAGGATAATATAATATAATTTATATTAGAAAAATAGAAAGTAAAAAGTTATCTATTTTATTATTTAATTTTTTGCTGGTTTTCTTTTTCTATTTAGGGAAATAAAAATAACATAATATTATTTTTATATGTGTTAAAATCTCATCGATTGAGCAACACGTGTCATGATCTCGTTAATTATAATTTTGACACATGTTGACTTCTCGTGAGTGCAACTTAATTTTACATAATAAGATATAAAATTTAAGGGGATGTATTGAATTGAATATTTGGAGAGATTTGAGATGATTTGATGAAATTTTGGTGAATTAGGAATTTGGTTATTAAATTTTTTGAAATCTCACCTAAAACCATGAGATTTTGGTATTTGTATTTTTTACTAAAAAATCTCTGCAAATCTCACATGAAACTTTTAGGGAGATGTATTGGACTGAGTATTTAGAGAGATTTGGGTTTAAATGACAAATTATGTGTTATTGAAACATGAATTTTAAAATATTTTTTAAAATCTAGTGTTATTGAATTAATAATTTTAAATTATACACTCAGATCCACTGTTATTGGAAACATGATTAGAATTAAATTTAAACTAAAATTCAGTTTGAGGGGATTTCTTAGTTAAAAATACAAAGACCAAAATCATAGGGTTTTAGGTGAGATTTCAGAAAATTTAATAACAAAATTCCTAATTCACCAAAATTTCACTAAATTATCTCAAAACTCATTAAAACTCAAATCTCTCCAAATATTCACTCCAATACACCCCCTTAAATCAAATTCAAATTATGTTTTTAATAACAATGGACTTGAGTGGACAATAACACTAAACTTTAAAAAACATTTTAAAATTTATGTTTTAATAACACATGATTTGTCACTAAAACTCAAATCTCTCTAAGTACTCAGTCCAATACACCCCCCTCCTTAAGCTCCAATAATTTTTAATCATAAGCATCTAATTATTTGAAAAAAAAAATGATTATGAGAATCACACATTCATGAGAACTCGACACATGTCAAAGTTATAACTAGCAGGATCACGACATGTGTCTCTTAATTGATTTGATCCTAATACATGCCATATACAAAATATTGTGTAATTTTTGTTTTCTTTAATTGGAAAAGTAAAACACCCGAAAACAAAATTAAAAAATAAAATATATTTTTTTACTTTCCATTTTTCTAATATTGGTTGAATTTTTTATTTCAATAAAATTTAAATTTTCCATTTAAAATTTTGATGTTTAGGTGTTTATATTAGTTAAGCTCAAATAATTTTTTTATCACACGCTTCTTATTATTTGAACGAAACAATTGATAGAGTATAATCAAACCTAATTCATTATTCGGATTGGTCAAATGTTAAATAAAGAAAACCGCAAAAGAAATATTACAAATTGATAAATAAAACCTAAGATAGGAATAAAAAAAAGCTGGTGAAGAAGGATTAAGGTAGAGGATATTGTCGAAACATGACTAGAGACAAAAAAAAGGGTGAAGGGCTTTGGCGAGTGAAAGTACGAGAGGAAAAATATATTTGGTTGGAAACTGAGATATACGTTAAAACATGGAGAACATATGAACTACATATATTTTCTGGAAAAATATATCCCCATATATAAGCGAAAACATAGTCGTTAGTCACCAAATCCGTTTTTTTCCGTTCTCACACGGTAGTGTAGATTTTTAATTATTAATAATGATATTATAATATATAAATTTAAATTAATTTATTCATGTTGATTTTTTCTAATTTAATATTAAGTTAATATTTCTGTTTAAATATAATTTATTTTAAATTTTAAAATTCTGTCCGATCTAGTATATATGTATATACCTTTATGTATATATATTGTTATAAATATAGGTGTATATATATGTATGTGTGTGTATATGTATGTGTAAAATAAATAAAATTGAAAATAGAGAAAATATAGATGTTAATAGGCATAACCACGGTTAACGTTATCATGGTTAAGATTAATTAACTACCGGGTACAACTTTTTTTTTAACCTTAACCTTAACCATTTAATATTAATTACAACTATTTCATCAAAAACACAAAATTTATAAAATAAAGAAATAAATTAATTAAAAGAAACTATGGTAATAACAATACAAAGAATGATAAAATAAAATTTGAAAAAATAACAACAATTAATTGAATCATCACCAACCAACTACTCATAAAAATCATTATATTAATTGCAACAAATTCGCCAAATACAAATATGAAAATACCAACAAATAAGTAAAGTAAAACAACCCATGGGAATAATAAAGCAAGAAAGCTAAAAAAAAAAACATAAAGAACAACAATTATTAAAAAAAAAAAAAAGCTTACCATTTTTTTAGCTTTTTTTTTTTATTTTCTCTCCCAGACACAATTAACAAGAAAGCTACCAGAAAGTGACATCTCACCCTCTTTTTTCTAAAATATAAAGTCTCTTCCTCTTTCTATGATTTATCCACTGGTCCGTTACACTCCTCACTTGCAAGACAGCACTGGAAAAAAATTCAGTCATTGCTGAAAAACCCTTATTCCAAAGATCTCGAAACTCTCTTTTACTTCCCCCCCCCCCCCACTCCACCCCCCCCCCCCTCCAACAACGAATTTTTAGAGTCAATGATTCCACTCTTAAGGTTTAAAACCTTCTGAACTCTCTTGAAATAATTTTTTGCTGTAAGCAAGAACACTATAGCAAGAAGATACTCTACCGCTGAAAAAAGAAAAGGTATCATGAGGTCATATGATTAGCCTCAAATAAAATGAACTAGAGCCCCAGAAATGGATATCTCAGAGAAAATCAAAGACAACCACCTCACCTTTATAGGAAGCTCACAAACCGTAGGTACCAAAGACTATGGTCACTCACCCTATTCCTCGGAGGCTCCTATTCCTCTCCAGCAGATGGAGCCTCCGAGGAAGAGCAGTGGGATCCAAACTAGGGCATGACTGCTTCCAGTTCCGATTTGATTTTGAAGAAGTTATCCAGAAAGTGCTAGACAACAGACCTACCACTTTGCTAACTAGATGATCATACTCCAAAGAAGGGAACCAGTCATCTCTACATCCTTCCCTTCAAAGATACACTTCCTGGATAAGTCTGAAGGGACTCCTACTTCAAAAACAGAAGCCGGTGAGTATGAATATTCAGATCTGTCAAAAACAGAGCAAAAATAAGGGTTACAATAAATGGCTTGCAACCCCTATGCAAATCAACTATCATAGAGTTTGCTATGGAAAAGGATATCCTAGTCTCCCTAGACTACCAGGAGCTAGAGAAACATTGCTCAACATGCCTTAGAGTCTCACATGAGAAGAAGGACTGCCCACAAAAGGTACAAACCTAAGGGAAAAGCCTACACTGAGAAGTAGCAAGGGCAGACCATGAAAAAAAAGGTTTGTGTCCCAAACCCTAGATAATTAACTCACCAGAGGAGCCACTTAGACCATTCAGCTGGTGGAGTCCAATCCAAAATAAGTGGATACCCTATTAGAGTTAATACATGTGCTTTTATACTAAATGGAAAAGCTTAAATAAATACAAAATAGATTTCCATAAATTCCGAGAAAGCCACTCGACCATAATGGTCGAGTGGTAGGTCGAGTGTTGTATCTCTTCTTCAATCATCTCTTTGTGCGAATCCAAAGCTCCAGCCCAGTGCCATCGACTCCTTATGCTCCCAGAACTCCCATAAGTACCTGCATCCAACCCCAAATATGTACTATGCATGCAATGCTTATGCAAAAGATCCTAAGACTCCTAAAAGGATGAAATATGCATGTAATGGTATGAACAAGGTACGAATGCTAACTAAAATGATGATAAATATATGCTAAAAACATGTAACATACAGAGATATCAACTCCCCCAAACATATTATTTGCTTGCCCTCAAGCAAAAGAACAAGGATAGATTAGAGAAGAAGTTTAAAATGGGGATTCATAACCAAAGCAAACTACTCAAGCCTTTAACCTCAATGTCGTAGTTAACAGTTCTAGAATGCAATGCAAAATGAATCCTACTTAAAAGCTTTAGCCATACTCATCACAACAGATCTCACCACTCAGCCCTAGCTTCAACAAGCATTCAAAGTAGACTACCCCTTTAACATTTATTAAGCGAGAACAGTGGATCAAGTTAAGCATTAAATAAGAACTCATTTGATTTGAGGGATAGGTTTTAAGAGAAAAAATGGCCTCTTCTTCCTCCGGTTTAAGCGCAATGGTAACAAGGATCTCTCATTGAATGGATTAAACTATAAGAGAATGCTAAAGGTTAAATCCAACTGGTGTATACAAGAGTAGATTCCCATCTACCCATGAATACACAACTGACTTCACCTAACTCTAAACATAGGTATTGATCCTAGGACTGGACCCTTTCTTCTCTCTCAAGGCATATACTTTTTTCTCAGCCTGGGATTATTTCTTTTCTGATTTTCTTCTAAGGAGAGAGTTTTTACTCTTTTTATAAACTTCTAGTGGATCTGGGAATTTTCTTTAAGGACTAAGGCTCGGACTCGACCACTTTGGTCAAGCCCTATGATCGAGTCACACACACATTATATATATATATATATATTCTTTTTTTCTTTTCTTTTTCTGAGTCTATCTTTTATCATAAACACATCAAGATCCTTTACTAGACACACATAAACATATTTTGAAGCTATCCTCTCCAAAGAATTTTTTAGCACTCTCTTTCTCTCTTTTTACCACTTTTTATTTCTTTTCATACTCAAAACACCAACCAACCCCTAGATCAAACTCCCTAACCTAGTCTAGTCCAAAAATCGTGAACCAGAGACTACATGGGAAGCTACTCTTGTTGGCTTAGACCTAACACTTTCTCCTAAGGTCAATCAGGAAATATACCTCAACTCAGAATTAATTTATGGTTTGAAAGGAAGGAAGGTTTGGTGAATTGGGGGAACTGCTCCAATAGTGGGAGCAGCTACTTGGATTAACAAGGGTGGAAAACAGGTAAAACTGAATCTAAGTATTCTATGGTATCCATGAGTTCAATGCATAAGCTTGATAATTGTAAATTAAGATTAGGTTCTTATTAGATAGGGATAGAATGACTAATCACATCAGGCCTTAACCAAGACATGAATGACAAAAATCTGATTCCAAGCATGATGCAACCTTACCTTTCAAGCTCAAATGCATGCATCAAACAACTAAGAACTACGACATTGAAGTTATTTGTTTAATCATTGAGCCTATGAGGTTAAACTCATTATTATACCCTATGCATATGCAACAGTCCTAAGATGAATGATACTAGAGTCAATCTTATAAAAACAAATGAACTACATGACACTCTGTTTTTGTGAAATAATTTTCAAAAAATTTAAATTTTAATTGTTTTTATATGCACTTAGATGCATGCTAAATTTGAATAAGAACACAAAACATGAGTTAAACGTATCTCTCAGACCATCTCCCAAACTTAAATTACACAGTCCATTGTGTAACAAAAATTCAAAGGAAGGTTTTGAGAGATTAAAAAAAATGCAATGGTATGTATTATGGTTGGGTGTGTGTTGGTACCTCATTGTGAAGAAGCTGTCAAGAAGGCATTAGTTACTGCTACCATGCTTTCTTCGTTGTAAGTGGGCTGCATTGGGACACTCGATCCCTCTGGTCGAGCTGGATCTTGTGCGATCTGATCGTCTCTGTTGGTGAGCTCGACCTGGGCATTCGACTCATCTGTTCGATCTGGAATCGGGTCTGGTATCTCGGACTGTAGGTGCTCCACTGGGAACTCGGCTTTCCTTTTCATTTGCCCTATCTCAGCAAATGATCTCCTTGATGGTGATTTGAAGCCCCGCCTCCTGGATTTCTCTACGAATGAGCTGCTTCTCCCTAAAAATTCCAACCTCATGTTCGTTTGATTTGAGTCGCTATGCTTCTTCTGTAGGCTCTTTAGTTGCCCTGAGATGTTCTTGTCAGTCTTGACCAAAGACTTAATAGTATTTTCTTGCCATTTGTTTAATTTTTGGAGCAAGCCTATCTTTTTATGTACTTCATTGATGCTTTTGCTTTCTTTTTCAAAGTGGTACACCTCAGGTTCTCGGTTTGCTTGCATCCAGCCCCTAAGTTTCTCGTTGTAGGCTTCTGACTCTGCAGCTACTATTGAATCATATAGATAGTCTAATTGGCGAATGATATCAGCATCTTCACCTCTGTTTAGCTTTGAGAGCTCATCAAATGGCAACAGGATCTCTGCCTTTCCAGCTTGAGGATGAATGAAGTTGTACATTTGTTTCCCTTGAACTATATTCCTATCAATGATGGAGTTGTGAAAATACTCTATATCTAGCCATTGTGGCTCCTCTCTCCTGGACTTAAGCACAATTCCACATGCTCTCAATATCGGGGTTACAATCCCACCTAAAGCTAGATCTCATCTACTCACTATCTTATTCATCTTTTTAGCATAATTTTGTAACTCAGAAGCTGCCTAACTAAGATAATAGAATTTTCAGCTTTCGCTCTGTCTTCTTTCATCCGGTGCCCACGCCTTTGATTACTCTTTATGGTGAAGATTACAAAACCTTCGAGTGCCTTGTCAAGCATTATAAGCTCTCTTTTGTTGACGCTCTAGTGATCTTTCTCGCACACATGGTATTGGCAATGATTTTGTGCAGATACCTAAGGGCTGGACTCCTTATTTTGGAACTCTTAGACCTGGAGGATGTGCAAGTGTCCTTGCCTCCTATGAGTCTCCAAAGCTCATTCAGCTCCCCTTTGTTATAGTCTTGATATACTCGCAGGTCCTTCCTTGAAGGCATATATAGTGTCAAGCTGGATTAGTTTCATGGTGTACGCATGGCCTCTCACCTTGAAGTAGATGTATCCTAATCCTCCATCAGACTCAGCCTTAGGATCATCTCGATATAGTATCAGCTGTAAGATGTCAGAGTCGTTGTACTCAAGGAGGAGCTCAACCTCTCTTGTGATCTCCAAAGCATCCATTTTTGGCCAATGTGGATACCTTGTTCCCACAAAGTTCATGCCCTTCATGAAATCAATGAGCAGTTCTTCTTGGCCAACCTGACTTAACCCCTGATCGGGCACACTACCCTCATCATCCTCACTACTATTTCTCCCCAGATCCTCACTTTCAGTTCTCTCTTCATCATCCTCTTGTTGTACCTTTTTCCCTTGAGAAATATTTTCTCTTGCTCTGGAAAACTCTCTTTCAGAATGCTCAGCAATCTCTGCTGCTCTTCTCATGGTCATCCTCCTTGTGGTTGCATTTGATTCCCTGAAACGATTAACATTTAAAGTTTATCCAAAATAAACCACTCGACATGTATAGTCGAGTGCATCAGAGATTTTTTTGGAAATCTTTTAGATCGGGTGAGCTGGTTGAGTCGGATCAAACATCAAGTTCAGGGGATAATAAGCTTATATAAGCATTGGACAACCAATAACCAGCCAAATAGGATTCAAAATTTAAGTTATTCAAGTCAGATTCTATACACGAATGATTTCCTAAATATTTTCAAAACTTGTTTAAAATTAACAATGCACTTCAGCAGGTTCCATTTATGCTGTAAACAAGCTGATGGAAATGCAAATTTCAAGTTTGAAACTAGCTAAGTTCCAAAAATTCATGGTTAAACTGAAGAACATAAAGATAATAACCCCAGATAATTTTAAACCATGGAAATCAATCCAATGTGCAACCTTTATCACCCTAAGCTCTTTATAAACTGATTTCAATTACATGCATCAACGGTTTTGTAAAAAATTTAAAATCCAAAAACCATACCCATAATTCTTTGAAGCCGGTTTTAAAGCTTGAAAACTTACATGGGTGCATCATAATCATGAATGTGAGAAGACATGGTTGCAAATCTTGATTCAATGAAACTTAAATTAGAAAATTTAGAAAAGATGAGTTGAAAGAATTCCTTCAAAAGCTTTGAGGTTGCGAAAGTGAGAGAGAATAGAGAGAGAGAGAGAGGCATGTGGGAGTTTTAAAAAGTAGGGTTTAGATTAAAATTTGAATGAATGATGATTAAAAATTAAAAGTTTCAGAAAAACCTAGCCATTCGACCATGGGGTCGAGTGGTGTAATCGAGTGCATCACTGATGCATTCTGATTGCTTTGTAATCTCCGCCTCTCCATTCATCGTGGTCCGTAGCACGCTTTCATGGCACCCTGAGAGACAAAAACTAGAGAAAAAACATAAAAATACTAAAAATCCTAAAGCAAAATAAATAAAGATATGTCAAGAGATAACCATGGGACTTCCTCCCAAGTCAGCTTATTTTAAGTCGTTTAACTTGACTTTTCTTACAGAAATTAGGTGTATGGTGGGCCATGGAGAAGCTCTAAGGTCCCCTCTTGATCCACTGGTGATGTGTTCTTGAAAGAAGATGCTCTATTAGAAAATAGGAAATCTCTACTCAACCCATGTCCATTGGCTTTTTTAGTGACCATTCTGGGTGAGGAGCTACTCTTATTGCCTTTAAACCCGTATATCAGGCGTCTCAGTGCGTCTACTTCACTTGTTAAGCTGGACACATCACTCTTAAGAGAGGCGATGACTTTACCTTGAATTTCCTGAATCAGCTCGAATGATGGGGTCGAGTGGTATGGTCGAGCGCGAGCTACTCTTTCTATTAGATCATGAGCTTTCCACTCTTGACTCCACATCTGACACCTCATCTTCATCCTTGACTCTCTCCCTTGGTGGGGCTTTTAACTGAGTCTCAACTACCTGTTGTTCAAGGTAAGCTTCCTCTTCTTCACTTTGGTAATCCATGTGTTTCACCCACTCCAATGACTCTGTAGGTGAGTTCGGAGGCTCCACTTCAATACTCAGAGGTATATAGCTTGGGAACTCCTCCATGATCTCACCAGCTTCTTGGTTATTGTTCTCAATGGCAAAGAGTTGACCATTGATGGTGAGCTTCCTAGGATCCTTGTCGATATTGAATTTCATCACCAGGTCTTTCCCAAATTTCAGCTCAATCTTTCCCATCTTGACATCAATCACTGCCCAGCACTTGCGAAGAAAGGTCTTCCAAGAATAAGTGGGTTTCTTGTCTCCTCATTTGTAGGTTCTCACTAGTAGGTTCTCAAGCATCCCATAAGGTCTCCTGATTGTTTTATTAGCTAGAATCAGAGAGAGTTTGCTTGGTTTGTAATCTTCAAGTCCTAACTTCTGTGCTATTGTCAAAGGCATGATACTTACAGAGGCTCCAAGATCGCAAAGAGAATCTCTAAACACTGTTTATCTTAGAGAGCATAGAAGAGTAAATGTTCCAGGATCATCAAGCTTTTCTTGTACTATTACCTCTTTCTCCATGATGACTTTACATTCATGGTTCCTTGCAGCTATATCTTCTTGATCCTTTTCAACACTCTTTCTCTCATGAAAGTCTTGGATGGACCAAGCAGTTTGATTGCTTCTTTCAAATGCATATTAGCTTCTACCTCTTGCAGATGTTCTTCCATAATGGCTTCATACCCTGCTACTCTCTCTTTCTTAAACTTTCTAGGGAAAGGACATGATAGTAGTTCCTGCAAATCAGCAAGTCTCTTCTCTTTCGCAGAAGTAGTTTGGACTCGATCAGGCACTCGAGAAGAGTGGTCGAGTGTTGTTTTCGAAACTAGATTCTCAGCAAAAACTTCCTCTTTGGCAACACCCTTTTGATCCTTTTGAGCAACATCCTCCCCATCTTGAACATCACTGTCCACAGTGAATGCAGCATGTCTTTTCTTTAGAGGGAGATGAGAATCAGGTCTTGAAAAGATTGCATAAACATTTGCAGCAACCTATCCAGCTTCTCATTCAGTGCTCTATTCTCCTTCTTGTGCTTGTCTTCACTGTCCACAGAATTCCTTGTTGTTCTATCATACTCCTCACTATAGTTGCCATCCGCTTGAGCTAAGTTCTCAATGAGTTCTTTGCCACTATCAACATCTCTATTAAGAAAGTTGTCATTACTAGCGGTGTCAAGGAGAATTATTATCTTGGGAAGGGCTTCTTTGTATAGAGTACTAAGGAGACATTTTTCAATGAATCCATGGTGTGGACATTGGGAGGTGTAGATCTTGAAACTTTTCCATGCCTCTGATAATGTTTCACCATTTTTCTGTGTGAAACCAGATATCTCATTCTAAATGCGAGCTGTTCTTGAGTTTGAAATTTTTTCATAAATTCTTAAGAATGGCATAGATGCTATTTATATTTTTTTAAGAATGGCAAATATTCTTTCACCACCGAAGCATAAATATTTTCTTAAGAATGGCATAGAATATTTGGTTCTATTTATGAAAAAGAATATAAATACATGTCCACCGAAGCATAAATATTCTTTTTGATTGCTAATAGCTTCGGTGGACATGTATTTATATTTTTTAAAAATCTACAATTTTTTTGTTGACAACATCTTTTTTTATTATTGGAAAATCCATATATTTACGATGGTTTAAAAGAAAAAGTTGTAATCGATTGATACGTAAATTAATGCGATTTTACAACTTTACGTAAATTTGTAATCGTTTGATACCCAAAAAATTTGACTGCTACAATAACTCAGATTGTTACATGATAACAAGAACAAAGTCAGCCAACACAATCCACCCTGATTAAGAATACATGTCTAACATTCATTGATTGAGATTCAATGATAAAATAAAATAAAAAGTTGTAATCTAATCCACATTTGCTCCTCCAACCCAACGTTACTCCATCTGAAAATAGAGAATATGCAAAGCCGAACTCGGGATTTCCGCGACCAAATCTTTATCAGAAAACCAACGATCAATGATGTTCCCAATAGGCGATTCCAGGGAATTCACAGCCCATCTGTCTACGAGCTTAAACCCAAACTTAGCTGCAGCTGACAAGAGAGAAGGTTCATCAACCCTTCTGAAAACATGACATAGAATCAATGCCGGCTTTTCTTGAACTTCCGAGTCTCCCTTTTTCTGCAAGATCAACTCTTTTGCGGTTTCAAACAAAGGTATAATGGCTTCAGCTACATAGGTAACATCTGTACCGATGATAACTTCAAATCCTCCACAAGCCAAACCCTTAATGCCTTCTATATGCTCTTTGTTTCCCCATTCAAGTACACCTGTTTTCAGCTTTCCGAGTAAAGGAGATTGGAGATTCATTGTGATGTTCTCCGTTAATAGTGCAAGTGCCTTTGTGTCTGCATCGGTAGCTACCACAAGGTTAGCTGATCTGGCAGCTACCATCGAGCAAATTCCCGTGCAGCCACAACCCAATTCCAACACTCGTTTTCCAGAAACAATGTTTGGGTTCCTGTCAAGAACAGAAGCCATAAGCCGAGCAGATTCCCAAAGCATCAACCCCGTAGATTTGCAAGTATGTTGATATTCTTTCGACAAAAGTTTGATATTGAAAGAAGAATCCTTAAGCTTGAATACGTTCATCTAGGAAAACAAATTTGATAGAAAACACAGATGAACTTATTAGTGTAAAAGGAAATTAGAAATGTTCTTGGAAAAATTATGTAGAAACAATGAGATTACTCAAGTCTCTTACCTCAGGACTTGATGGGGAGGCTCCGAACATTTCCATCGCCAGACCATCGGATATGTCTATGTCAGTATTATCGACAAATTCTTTTCGTTTTGGCTCCTCAGATTTAGTCTGAATGCTATTCTGTTGTTCAGATTGGTCAAATTTTGCAGGAGTCATCCTATCACTAGGGTTTTTACTGCCATTTGATTGACGAAATGTAGCTTGGAGCCAGCGCCGATTCATGACCAGTTCGCGTGAACGATTCTCAACTTGTTTGCAGCAAACATCAAGCTCCTCAACTTCAAAGCCTTGTTCAGAAAACAGAGTTTCTAGGAATTCATTCGAAAAGTAGAATGCACGCTGCATAAAAACGTAAAATCATCACAGTTCTACTAAAAATAGAAAATAGCATTGGAAAACGGAAGAAAGAAAGAACTTACAGTGCCATCACCTCTGACATAAAAGTTCTCGCTGATATTCTGATTCTTCCCAGAAAACCTTTCCTGTTTATCAATTAGTGAAACAAATAATTGGTAACCATGCCTTCGTAATCCAAAGTATGTAGATCAGAGAAAACTCAAAATCTCATAAAAACTGGTTCATCTTCCAAAAAGGCAAGCTAGACTACTATTTATTATCTTTTAAAAGAATGAAACTGTAGTAGGTGTTTTTTCTTTTCAAGAGACTTGTTTCAAGTGCATCAAAATTTGGGTGTTCATATGTGAAGCAATAACCCAATTTTGAAAGTAAGAAAAGGTGAATCAAACCTGAGCAAGATCACCGACAGCATAGTCACGGAAGAGTATACACCCATTTGGCTGCAAACGGGATAATACGAAAATAACTCAACATGAGAAATTCAGAGCTGCAAAGGAAGATCGATGCCCAAAAGTACATTATAGAAAGGATTTGGTTGATACCTTAAGTACTTTCTTAATGTTCTGCAAAACAAAGGGCATCTTCTCTGGGGACACCGCAGATAAAACAAATATCTATTCAACAAGTATTTAACACGAGAATTAGTTAATGAAGAGAAAGGAAACGATTCGAAGATAATATACTCATTAACACAATAATATACTTTTGTTAGGAAAATACCATGGTCACAATATCAACTGAAGATGGAGAAATATGATTGTCAAGACCATCCCCAGTCACGTCACAAGCAAATGCGCACACACGCGCCTCTGTGTATTCATTATGAGCCTGAATTTCATTACAAGTTATGTCACACTGACTTGGTGGATGCAACAAGTAACCACTAACAGGCATAAATTACGGTAGATCTTTTCAATATACTTAAGAGACAGAAGGACTATTACTATAAAAAATAGCCAGTTAAAGAATTGATTCACTCATGCATAATGCATTAATAGTTTATCAGTTATCCCCAAAAAATAAAAGCTTACATCACAGAGCTACATAAATTGACTTCACTAGCAGAGACAAATCAAACATTAACGAAGAATGAAGACTGACCTTGACCAAGTCAACAGCGCGTGTTGAAAAATCACATGCATAAACAAAAATGTGAGGATATGTGGCAATCAATGGAAATACTGTGTTTCCAGCTCCACAGCCAACCTTAAAATCGAAACCAATTGCTCAGCAGAATATTCTATAAAAGCTCCTCATTTAGCAAACGAAAAAATAATTAGATTTAGATGAGGAACAGCTTGAGCATTTCTGATTACCTCAAGAATGACTTTACTTCCACTAACCTGAAAATCAGAATAAGACAAACTCAGGCTGAATACTAGAATATGTATAATACAGTAGATACCAGAGGAATTGGTTGCTACTACTCACGGAAAAATAGCTATTCCATTCCTTGTCCAAGTAGTGGCGGTCTTTGAAAAACTGATGAACAACAAGAATCTTATCATCATATAAAGTACAGTAACATCATTTGAACATGAGCTCACACTCACTATACACAAAGCCCCAATGGCAACCTTATGATATGACTAAATATAGGAACCAGAAAGGAACTTAGACTAGATCGCTGATCAAAACTCAATCAAGGGCTGAGGCAGTTAAAGACAGAGACTCAAGATCCGCAAAGACTCAGACATAATTCAGTTTTTCCTATAGAACCACCATACAAACAAAGACCTACGTTACTAACCTCTAATGAAATAGCTCTATATGATATCTAGTATCACTAACTAACTTGAGTCCTAAAAACCCCAACAATCAATCTAACCAGTTCAGAGGAGTGGCAGCTTGACAGCTCATGAATTTCACAATTCTACCACATATTCATGAAACAAATGCTAAGCTGAAGACATAGATAATTAAGATAATGTATGAGCATATCAACAATAAAAAGGGTTATCGAAAGGGTCCTTTACATAGTCACCTAACTAAATCACAAGTGAATCCAGTATACGTTACACTTATATGCATTAATAATAGATAATGTATGAGCATATCATCAAAGAGAGGGTTTTTAACATGTATTGAAGGATTCTTTACATTGTCAGCTAACAAAATTAAACGCATTTACCAAATCACAAGTGAATCAACCCTAGATTGCACTTATATATACATGAATCAATCTTAGCTATTTAGCTCAGCTAGATATAAATTGAGATAGAAATTAACTGAGAAAAAAAGGCTTACTCTATCTCCATGATGCCTGTAAAATCTATCCCAATACTTTTTGGCATCCTTATCATACTTCTCTGATAGATACAAAACAGTTGAATGTAAGAGACAAGTCTGCAAAAGTTACATATCAAAATCAATCTAAAGATGAAAACTTTGAGAAACCTCGCCAAAAAGGAGAAACACCACTGTTAGCTGTCGGATAAATCTGCAGTTTCTCAATCGGTTTTTGCTGCTCTTCTACGATTTTCAGACCAGAAGACATATTATTACCAAACGCCGTATCTTCATAAGAACAAAAAAAAGTTCATTAGTATATTAAATTATATACAAGTACCTCAAAGACTAGTTTTTGGTTTCAAACATTGTATTTCTAAGGAACAAGAAGAAAGACGAACCTGTGGTTGTTCGACGGCGAATGGCTCTGGTTCTTCTTCTTCCCTGAGAATTTTGGAGAAGAAGCAGAGATTGTTAAGTGGAGCGATTAAGGGATGCGGGCCATGATCCCATTAAGCTGGGTTTGAAGTTACTCGGCCCAATCGTGGTTAAGTTAATCCGGACATAAAAAGTCTGAATTAATAAATTAATAACTCTCCCTTTGTGGCAATAGTTTCATTAATATCCCAATAGTTTTTGGCATCCTTATTTGTAGATGGATGCATTACACACTGCATTCTATATCTTCAACAGAGTTTCTATCAAGCAGTTCTTAAGACTCTTTTTGAGATGTATAAAGGCTGAAAACCTAGTCCGGCACATTTCCATGTTTAGGGATGTCCATATGAAACAAGAATATATAACTCACATGAAAAGAAATTAGATTTCAAAATGATTAGTGGCTACTTTATTGGTTACCTTGAGATGTCCAAAGAATATAAATTTTACTGTCTAACCCTGTACAAGAATAGTTGAAACCAGTAATGCCAGATTTTATAAGAATGGTGATATTAGCGGGAGTGATAAAGTTGAAGATGTGATTATTCAGAAAATTAGGGTTAATATTCTTTTTACCCTTAGTTTCTGAATGTTACTAAGACTCTTCTAATTGTTGAACTGTTAAACAATGAGGAAAACCTAGTGTAGATACATGATCCAAACCCTAAATATAACGCTAATATTTGTAAGGTAAAATAGAAATAGAAATTTGCTAAGGAAAACAAAATGTAAAATAAACATAATTGCTTAAAGAGAAAATGTGTAAACTGATTTTATTATTAAAATAGAAAAAAGATCGATCTCTTTACAAGACTACGAGGGTCTGTATTTATATATAATTTTAAGGAATGAATAATACAAATAAATACTAACTTACTCAGTGATTCTCCTTTAATTCGTCGGTTTTGATATGGTCTTTTAATGTCGTAACATCTTGAATTTTGAATGACTCTCTCTTTCAGATCGTGGACTTGCTTTGCTTCGCAAACTCCCTTCGATTCTCTTGCTCCTTCTCTTTGCAGAACTTTATTGCTGATCGGTTCTTAGTTCGCTACATCGAGCTTTTGACTGGTTCATACGTCCTATATCTGCGAACCAAACCAATTCTTTATTTTATCAGACGAGATGACTGACACGTGTTGTATAGAGAGTGAGTGGATCCCTCGGTTCGGGACCGGTATCAACATTTGTCCCCAAGTCCTGTAAGCTACTGCCCGACTCGGAGGACGTAAGTGTTTTTCTTGATTCTTTATGTCTTGCCTTTAGATCCCTTAAATTCCAGGGTTCGGCTATCTTGACGCCTAGATACGTATCTCTTTTAATTATTTAGTTCTTTTATTACCATGCAGGAAAATCTTCCAGTCCCCACTATCTTCGCGACGGTTCCCCTTTCAAGCTTTAGGTTAAACCTATCCCTTTCGCTTCTATCTCTCATATCTTTCTCCTTTTTTTTGATTCGTTGTCTCAATTTTGAACCATATCTGATTCTCAATTAATCCTTCAATCAAATTGATCAACCCCGAAGTTTTGGGTGCCAATACGGTTTCGGAGTCGAAAAATCCTCTGTCCCCAGTATTGTGTACTCAGCCTGGAGATCAATTCGGGCCTTATCACAAGACGAAATCGGCCAAAGAAATCCTTCAGACTATCAAGGATCGTTGTCGAGTTCCTCTTTCAGTCGAATTTCTTCTTCCAGGACCAAACACATCTTCGGAAACAGTTCCTTCTGACTATTATTCCATCCACGAAGTTTATTTCATGGGGTACGGCTTATTCTATCCCTTTCCCAAGATATTTTTGAAGTATCTCGACTATTTGGGGCTTGCTTTTTTGCAAATGGCTCCTAATATGCTTCATAGCATCTTATGTTTACTTGTTGTTGCTTCCGAAGGGGGATATATTTGGTTAGTGTGAATGAACTTCTTGAATTCTTCGGTGTCCGGAGTTTGAAGGGTGGCCCTGGTCATTTTGCTATTTACCCAAATGATGATAGACACTCTATTTACCCAAATGATGATAAACACTCGTTAATAGCGGCAAGAATATATCTCTTAAGTTTCCTGTATTTTTTTTATGTCTGTCCTTGTTCTATGACACCCATATTTATATAAATTTATTAACCCTAATCCTAGTGGGATTGGGCCTCATATTTCGGTCATATTAAGATCTTAAGTCGGTCACTATTAATATTAAATCAATTTGGCGCGCCAGCTTTATTAAACAAATAATTGAAATTGGCGGTCGTCTTTTGATAGGTAGATTAAACCACTAATAGAAACTGTCGGTCATCTTTTTATATGAAAAGAAAATACTTCGTCGATATCTAGAGACATTCAGAGAGTGTCCGAGGTTCTCCGATATTGAACAAATAGAGTTACCGTTCGAACCAGTCATTGACCATCCTACCTTTAAATTCATGAACTTCATTCGGGGATGAGTGGGTAGTGAATTTATTTCACCCACCAACGTCCCCGAGATTTTTTTTTCCTCATTGTGAATAGTAAATAGTCTATATGGCCAATTACTTTTTTTTAAAATGTACCATATAGCAAAATATCTCTTTTTTAACTCCTATTATAAATAATATATTATTATAAACTAAATTAAATATTTGACAAGGTTCCCTTTAAACTAAATTAAATAATATGTTATTATAAACTAAATAAAAATTAGTTTCTTTAAAATGTATGTGCATTTTCCATATTGTTTCGGTTATTATTTTCATTTATGTTATTCCATATTTTGGGTTATTATTTTTTATACCGTGTTTACATAGTCAGTGAATAAAAACCTCCGTAAACCTCCGTAAAACAAGGTTGTTACACTTTGTGAACGTGCAAACTTTGCCAGCTTGTATGCCACTTGGTTACAGTTTCTGGAACCGAAGTAAACGTCTAGGTAGTGAATCGATCTGTCCAACTGCGGATATGAAATAGAAGAGGATCTAGAATTGCATTCTGGACCCGAGAGTGAATTAAGTCTTCCAAAGTAGTGCAATCACCTTCCATAATTATATTTCGGAAGCCACAGCACCATAGTGACTAGAGCACATGCAGACCGGCCAATCCTTCAACTTCTAATGATGATGAACCTTGTTTTAGGTTTGTAGAAGCCCCCATTTTAAATGAACCATATTCATCCCTTATAATCCACCCAACTCCGATAGAAGTTGCATTATGCCGAAAACTTGCATTAACATTACACTTTAAAATACTTGTAGGCGGGGGAGTCCACTGGTTTCGTGTGGTTGTGCTTTAAGGATTTGCCTCTATCCATTCTGATGTGTTGTCTATTGCTTGGTGATGGACAGTCAAAGGTTCATGATTTACCTTATTGAAAATGAGATCATTGCGTGACTTCCAAATCTGCCAAATTGTCCAAAATAGTCTGTGTTGAATATCTATGGATGTATTAGTGTTTAAAATGTATTAACATAAATGAAATTATTTTAGTTTCAATTACAATATCGTTCCGCGTATAACGCGGATATTACCTAGCAATATGTCATATAACAAATCAAAATTTGTACGGTTTAACATTGAAGTACAGAAACAAGTTTATGGCTTTTTATTTTTTTAACCAAAAACAAAAAAAATATATAGAAATAAGATGTAAAAGTATATAATGGCTTTGTTTCTACGATCCACTGAAATTCAGCTCTTTATCGCTCAGATTCGGAAAAAAAAAAGAAGATGTACAACCCATAATAGTATAATTAGAAAACGGTCAACAGACTAATTAAACAACCCAAAACCACGTCAATTGTACAACCCACACGTCTAATATCGGACCAACCCATATTTAATTATATCCAAACTTTTATATACAACTAGAACCCGGCTTATAGGCAGATTTTGAATTTAACAAAACATTAAATACAAATTTTACTATAGATGATGTATTTGAACACATAGTTTCATGTATTAAAATTCGTGATTTCACAATTTATCTAGCTTCCTGTAAATAATTAATTATAACTAAATTTTGAAGATAAAATTATTACAAATTAATTTATGTGTTCACAGATAGACATATTTAACCATTCAACCAATGATATTAAATATACAAATAAATTTAATTTCTAACTTTATTTAAAATTTGAATATATTAACAATTTCACAATTTCTTTTTTCATATAGATTTGACATGTGTTGATAAATGATAACTGATGTTGTAACTACACATGTCAATATTGTTAATTATATTTTTAACATCTATCGAGTTCTCGTGAGATGGACTAATGTTTGTATAATAAGATTATAACTAGGTAAAAACCCGCGCATCGCGCCAGAAAAAGTATTAATAAAAAATATAATGATTAGTTTATTTTAAATTTATTCATGTTTTTAATGCTCAATATATTTATTATATCTCGCATTTAAAATTGATTCACTGATTTATTATTATTTCCGGTTTTTTATATTCAAATTACCTCGATCAAGAGCTTTTATGTCCAATCAGAATTTCTCTATTATATTTACGGTTGTATTTAGTCTTCTTCTTCTTACACATATGTTTTTTTTCCTTTCACCTCTTTTATAAGATTTCGAATTACTTCTCTCTCTCTCTCTATTACTTTTACGATGTATTTAATATTTTTTCTTACAAATATGCATTTTTCCTTTCATCTATTTTATAGGTTTTTGAATTACATATTTCTCTCTCTCTCTCTCTCTCTCTATATATATATATAGCTTTTATAGTTGTATTTAGTTGTCTTCTTCTTACAAATATACTTTTTTCTTTTCACCTCTTTTATAGGTTTTCGAATTACCTCTCTTTCTCTTGCTTTTACGATTATATTTAGTCTTTTTTTTTCTTACACATATGCATTTTTCTTTCATTTATTTTATAGGTTTTCGAATTACATCTCTCCATTTCTTTCTCTTTCTCTATTTTTCTCTCTATCGATGTCTCTCTCTTGCTTTTACGATTGTATTTAGCTTTTTTTTCTTTTATCTATTTTATAGGTTTTAGAATTACCTTTCTCTTTCTTTCTCCCCCGCTGTCTCTTTTTCTATCTCTTACTGTCTCTCTCTTGTTTTTACGATTGTATATAGTCTTCTTCTTGTTCTTACACATATGCATATTTCCTTTCATCTCTTTTATGGTTGTATTTAGTCTTTTTTTTCTTACACATATCGTCTCTTTCCTTTCATCTTTTTCAAAAGTTTTCAAATTACCTCTCTCCCTTACTCTTACGATTGTATTTAGTATTCTTCTTCTTATAACTATGCTTTTTTTCTTTCATCTATTTTATAGGTTTTTGAATTACTTATCTCTCTCTCCTTAGTCTTTCTCTTCTTACACAAAAGCTATTACATTTGTATTTAGTCTTCTTCTTACACATATGTCTCTTTCCCTCTGTTATAGGTTTTTAAATTATCTCCCTGTCTCTTGCTTTTACGATTGTATTAGTCTTCTTCTTCTTCTTACACATATGCATCTTCTCTTTCATCTCTTGTATAGATTTTCAGGTTAACTCTTTCTCTCTTTATGGCTATTACGGTTGTTTTCAATTTTCTTATTCTTACAAATATTTTTAGTTTTCTTCTTCTTACAAATATGCATTTTTCTTTTCACCTCTTTTATGGGTTTTCAAATTACCTCTCTCTCTCTCTCTTGCTTTTACGATTGTATTTAGTCTTCTTTTTCTTATACATATGCATTTCCCTTTCATCTATTTTATAGGTTTTCGAATTATCTCTCTCTTTTTCTCTCCATTTCTCTCTTTTGCTCTTTATTGCTGTCTCTCTCTTACTGTTATGATTGTATTCAGTCTTCTTCTTCTTCATACACATATGCCTCTTTCATTTCATCTTTTTTATAGATGTTCGAATTACCTCTCTCTCTAATGTTTTTACGGTTGTATTTAGTCTTTTTCTTCTTCTAACAAATAAGCATGTTTCCTTTCACCTCTTTTATAGGTTTTTAAATTACCTTTTTCTATTTTTATCTTCCTTTTACGACTGTATTTAGTATTCTTCTTTTTATAAATATATTTTTTTCATATATTTTATAGGTTTTCGAATTATTTCTTCTCTCTCTCTTTTTTTCTCTCGCTATCTCTCTCTTCTTTTTACGATTATATTTTGTCTTCTTCTTCTACATATATGTTTTTTATTTCATCTCTTTTATAGGTTTTCAAATTACTTCTCTTTTCTCTCTCTTTCTGTCCCTCGGTCTCTTGTTCTCTCTCTCAATGTCTCTCTCTTGCTTTTACAATTGTATTTAGTCTTCTTCTTCTTCTTACACATATGCCTATTTCCTTTTATCTCTTTTATAGGTTTTCAAATTACCTCTCTCTCTCTCTATTGCTTTTATGGTTGCATTTAGTCTTCATCTTTTTACACATATGTCTCTTTCCTTTCACCTCTTTTATAGGTTTTCGAGATATCTATGTCGCTCTCTCTTGCTTTTACCATTGTATTTAGTATTCTTCTTCTTACAAATATGTATTTTTCCTTTCATACACGCAGTTCTTTACGTCTCTCTCTCTCTTTCTTGATTTTACGATTGTATTTAGTCTTCTTGTTCTTACACATATGCCTCTTTTTCATCCCGTTATCCAAGATAGATATGTCTAAGTTATTTACATTTTCTTTATTTTTTATATAACTCTGCATGATCTGACAATGCATCATAATTTTTGTTCAATCTCCTATTTAACTCAAGGTATATGTTCGCTTTTTTCCCACTCTTGCTTTTACAACAAAAAAAATCAACAAAGAGATGGAACTTACTTTCTGATGAACATTTTTGTACCATGTGTTAGTGTCCATGGTTTCGATGGAGATGAAGAACTTTAGGGTTAGATCTCTTCAAAGGGTGAAGATTTTGACCCAATATAGGATCCATATGTTTTAAAAGTGAAATGGATCCTCTTTGGCTTTTCTGGATTAGTTAGTTTTTCTTTTTGATTAGTCAAAGTTATGTGAAATTAGTCAACGATTGGATAAAGTCAAAATGAACCTCAATTTTGAACCTTTTAATACACTATTATCAATATTTTGAAAACCGGACCGATCATTGATCCAGTGTTATTACTGGTTGATTGGTCGGACCGGTCTAACCAGTCTGACCGGGTGTAATATATATTATATTTATATGTATATATATATATATGTGTGTGTGTGTGTGTGAAATAAAGAATGAAGACATAACAAACCAAGAAAATAAAATCAGTATACGATCACCAATTCAGAAAATTGAAAACACAATATGTAAAAGAAATGTACAATTTATAATTTTTCATAAATTGGAAAACGAAAATCATAAATAAATGTGAAAAAGGAAAACTAAATATGTCTTAGAAAGAAACAACTAATTTGAATTTAGTTAAATGAATTATCATTTAATTAAAACACTAAATAATCAAAATTATAATTGAAATTTGGTAAACCGGATTTGACATTTGACCCGAGTCACCAATTCTGCCGGTTTTTTGCCAGTTTTGGCGGTTTAACCCTAATCCAAGTTTTAGCAGTACCCGGACTCGGTTTAATAAGTGATTCCAGGTCGAACTGGTGCAACCGGCCAATCCGGTCTGGTTTTCAAAACATTGACTATTATCCTTCCTGATTGTAGCATAGATCTTTTACCTATTAAAAACAGACGAATATATTAATAAATTCTAATATGAAACTGTTGGCAACATTTAAATAAAAAGAAAATTCAAAGGTTCATGTGTGACGTAGAATACCAACACTGCCTAGCCGCAAAGATTCGTGTCTGACTTTTAGTTCTTGCTTCTTGTCTCTGAGTTTTGGAAACAAATATGAAAAGGTCAAAGTGTACTATAGTAATGTGCATTAAAAAAAAAAAGTCAAAGCTAACTGTTAGCAAGTGTGTTAGGTTAAACCAAATAATTCTGCATGTTTTGCATAAGAATATCACAGAGAAACAGCCATAGATTATTGGTAATTCCTTCATGCAGGAACAAACAATGCAACCCAACTCATCACATTATATCAAGCAGTAGATACACGATGCCTTTTGCCATGTTCACATTAAATATTTTCTGCTAAATTTACCAACAAACATTTAACCTTCCCGATACGTGGTTATTGTAACAAATTCATTCATTTTCTTAGTTGTACTTTCTTTGTTAGTATATTCAATTAATAATTCTAATACTTTTAAGAAAATACATAAACCTAGAAAACCATGTTTTGATATATTTTTAATCTCTTTTGTACCATCTCTTTGCCATCTCTCTATTTCTATTCAAGTCAATGAATCAGAAAAGTTTTTCTAGAAAAGGTGTAGCAGCTGCATTTTTCCTTGCTTCCTTTTGATGCATAGGCTATATGGCTCTTTCTGAAACTAAAACAAAACCTTACCAAGTCTAAGAAGTGGCTGTTTAAGTCATGGGAATACCATGGCCGTGGAAACCAATGCCTGAAAACCAATTTTGAATCCATTGGGATTTTTCGATGCAAGTAAAACAAAACAAAAAATAGAAACCCACAAAAAAATATCTCTTTCATGTTCTCAAACATAGTTGTGAACACTGTGAGGTATGGATCCAATTGTAATAGATCCTGAAAAACCAAAGAAAATGGCATCAAAACAAAAACGCATGATCAGCCAAAACGAAGAGCAAAAAACAGAATTCAAATAACGACATGACTGGTCAAGAATTATTACAATTGATTTAAGAAAGTTTGCATTACATATTATATAGTAATTGTTTAAATACACTTCTATGGACTAAAAGAGATTATTACCTTGCAGAGCTTTGATTTTCGATCACTAAAACATGTCAATGATTGGATGATCTTAAACATTTATGAGTATTGGAAAACATTCTCCACACAAAACCCTCTAAAACCTAACAAAACATGTTTGATCAAAATAATTGAACATACGTTTATTCTCATATAATATATGTAACTAAACCATCAAATATATGATACTTATTTGTATAAACAAAATAAAAGTTAATCGTATAAAAGAAATAACAAAAGAAAACCTTACCCATAATCACGAATCTGAAATCTGTTTTTGTATGGTATTTACCATGAACAAATAGAATGTTTGGCCAAGTATATGTGCCAACAATATATTAAAATTAATGTTAGTAAACCTTTTTTATTTTCAAAAAAAAATTGAAAGTCATACTCCGAACTCATCTACCAATTATATGCTCCATCTTTATTGTATGATGGATCGTTTACCCTATACACAAACAGACAAATATATCAGTATAAATTTTAATATAAAACTATTGACAATTTTAAAATAAAAAGAAAGTGATAATTAACAAACGAACCGTTGAATGAGGCAATAGGATTATGAGCTTATGAATCTGTGCCAGAACCGTTGAAGTTTGTAGATATCAAGACTCAAGAGAGAGAACCTGGCGACCTAGCTTGAGGACAGCGAGAATCACTGCTAGAGACGGTATGATAATGCTTTTGTTGTAGACGTGGATAGATTATCCATCAACGACATTCTTCTCCGGTGAGATGATGAAAATTAACAAACGAACTTTCATCGTCCACTCTAGCTATACAAAAACATGAGTCAACATTAGAAACTATCGATATTCAAATATACCAAAAAAAAAAAAACTATGATGATGATGAAGACAATTATAAACATCATAAAATGGTGAAATGATTTATGCAGACGTAGCTTTTATTTATTGAGAGCTAACGTAAGGTAAATATTTAGGTCTAGCGAGAAAAATCTAAACAAATATATTGTAGAAATTTATTGCACAATTTTAGTAAACTTATCTTGAAAAATCATTGAAATATCAGAGAATATATTAAGGAATAATTTATTATTGATTCCTATTAATTATCAGTGACAAATATTTTCCCTCCAAAATGAATAAATTCAAATTGTACCAAATATTTGGATGATTATTACGATATGATTTGAAATATTGTAAATGCTTGGCAAATTTTCAAAATAATACTAAATATATGTTATAAAGGTAACTATATATACTTAGAAGTTTTATAATATTCATAACTGATTGAGATATTTAAAACAGTTTCCATATTTGTAGCAATATATATCTAATTTCCCATAAAATAAGTTGATATATATAGATTTAACGAAATTAAGGGAATATTGCAAAGATACTTACATAAAATCTGAATTGATATATAAATTTTGTTTTCAAAAAATCAGTTGTTTATAGTTTAAATATACTAAAATATTATTTTCGTTTTTTATTATAGAAATACCTAAAATAATAGTTTGTTACTGAAAATATTAATTTATTCCGAACTTTTATATTATTCATTTTTAAATAAAAATTCCTTAAATAGAAACTCATATAATTTACTATATAGGTTGAATATGATAATAAATAGAAACTCATATAAAAAATCGCCTTATGTTGAAATTATTATATTAGTTGTTAAATATAACTCATATAATTTAATATATAAACTGAAATGGGAAAATATATATTATGAACTATATATTTGTTTAGTCACTTTAAAAAAAATAGATTGCAGTGAAATAAAATTTAATATTTAAATTGAAATGTGAAACTATATATCATGAATAATAAATAAACATCATATTTTATGTAAATATTGATTATTATAAAATATATTTCAAAACATTATGATAAGGACTTCTGAAATTTTTAAAATTGCTAGAGAAAATAAATTATATTTAAATTAAATCTTAATCGAGAATTTTTATTTATGGAAAATATAATGTAACAAATAATATATGTCCAATGGCATATATTGTAATTATTCTAGTAAAAGTTGACTTGTTTTAAAACTAATCTCAGTGACTCTGTGGTGATGACACATAAGCAATGACACCTATGTAATATCCATGTAGTTATAAGCTTATTTTTGATGTGTGTCTCTCAAATAATATATAGGAGATTATTAAATAAACCAAGATTGAACACAAAAAAAATAAAATAAATATATATATATATCAAACTAAAATAAAACAAAAATTATTTCAAATATTTCCCACCCGATCTTCGTTTGCTCATATGCAATTTGCCCGTATCTACCATGCGGATAATTTGCTAAAACTTTTATTTTATCATGTACAGCTAGCGCATGTAAAAGTTTAAGACTTCATAAGTTGTGATATACTGCTAAATAGTAAATATTGATATTGATATTATGATATTATGATAACTTAATAAGCTCCTATTAAGTTAAATTTTCAAAAAGTTGTATTGATATTATGAAAGTTATTAATTCAAACTAAGTACAACTTATATTACCTATTTAATTATCTTTAATATATATAGTTCAGGACGGAGTTTTTTAATTTTGAAAGATTGAATTTCAAAGAGGATTGTTCATCAGAGAACATTGTAGGTGCAAAAATATATGGTGAACCAACTGAAGAGTGCACATAATTCTCCCTTTTGTATTCCAGGATAAACTCTTTTTTTTATCATTCAGTCATGGATGATTATAGAGTCGTACCAAGAGTTTAAGATGCCTAAGGCGAAAAAAAATATTTTCTATAATGTTTTTGATGATAAAATATATATTGTAATTCAAATTTAACATATTTTTATAATAAATTAAAGATAATAAACACTATTTTTTATTTATGAAGATAAATTTTGTACTATTTTCTTATAGTATAAAACACTTCTTAAGCTATAAAATATAATTTATACTATTTTATAATCTATTTTAATTAACATTTTCTTAATCTATAAAAAAATACTAAAAATTTAAATTCAAGAAATATCACACTAAAATATATTTTTCATCAATATACAAGTAAAAAAAAAATTGGAGGTCCTAAATTTTGCTTACAATTTGGGGGCATAAGCCAAATGTCTTTTTTGTTTCCACTTAAGCACGCCTATGAGGATGAACATTCTGATGATAAATATACGATTACAATAGTCTTTTCGAGGACTTAATAAAAGTTATTGTCCTAAAAGCTCTCTAACATTCAAGCTCTCTGCGTTCAAGTAAAAAAAAATGAAATATGACTAACTGGAGGGCCGGGTATACAAGAGGTAGAAAATAAGATTTAGTTTTAGGCCTACCCATGAGATGATCAAAGATTAAATCTGGTATTGTGGGGTTAGAAGACGTTCAAGGAATAGAAATATATTTTTGGAGACAAAGAATTTCAAAAACATAGTTGTTCTCTCTCTCCCAAACCGTCGTTCACCCTGGCCATTGCCTCTTTGGGCCTCGTCTTGCCTCTCCAGTGTTTCCATTTTTTGCCGGTGTCATGAGAAGACATCTTTCATTTTCTTCTTCTTTTATTTTCGTTTACCTTGCATTTCACATGTTGAAAGGTGATTCCGGTGAGTTTGGTGATTTTTCTCGGACGGCTTCCTAGGTTTTGACATCTGTCGCACAAAGCTGATGTAAAGAAGGTTGATTGATGCTGAGGGAAGCCTTTCCTTGGCTAGTTCTGGTGATGATTCCATCAGACGAAAACGGAGCCTCTTAGGACTATATCAAGCTTGGGTCACTGCTGGTGTCTCCCTTCTCGTTCTTGTTTTGTTTTGTAGGTCGTGGGATGGTCTACCGACTTCGACGGTGGGTTGAGTTGGGCCACCTTCTTCCTCATCTTGGCCTTCTCTTCTTCTCACTTGTTCCTCAATCAGAAGCATTTCTTGTGTGATCGGATTAAAATTTGTCATTTCCAGTGGTTATGACTTCATCGGTTGGTCAGAATCAGTGGTGGACGCAGAAATTATTTTTAGGACTGCCAACTTAAAAAAAAAAGTCAGTATGTCTCTGAACAAAATTCTATTATAAATTTTAAATTTGTTTTATACATCATTTTTATCATTTTTCTTTGATTAAAAATGATATACTGTATATAATTTAAAATCCAATTGAATGGACGTTAAGAGAACATGTACAAGTAAAATGAATGAAACTATGTCAAACCAAGTTAACACTAGGCTACGGCCCATTAAAAGAAGATAGAAAAATATTAAGTTAGGAGGAAGAGAAAGCATCTACCGTGGGATTTAGGGGGGCCACAGATCCACGTGCTAACCAGTTGAGCTATCAGTGCATACTTTATACTGAATGAAATATCTAATATACATATTTAAGGGGATTTCTCTGAACGTAGGTCCGCCATTGGTCAGAACTGCTACCTTTGATTAAGGGTAGGCACTCAGGTACATGTTCAGGGATTAGATATTTCGGGTTTTTTAGATGTTCGGATTTAGAGGTACAGCATCTATTAGGGCATTTCATAACTTCGCGTAGATTCGGATTGGGTATTCGGATACCTGAAGTATTAGAGAAAAATAAAAATTTTGTTAAATTTGAATAAAATTTTATAAGTAAAAAGTTTCGGATATTTTAGTTTTTTGATTATTTTTTTATCTTAAAATATTCAAACTACTCGAAAATATTCCAAAACTCCTATATATTTACATGAATCTGTCCAAAATAAATTAAATACCCAAAAATATGTAAAATATCCAAATATTTTAAGCATTTACATTATTGTATGTATAGATATTACCAATATATTATTATTATGTACGTATACTTTGAATATGTTCTGGTATCTATTCGGATTCGAGTTCATATTAGATTTGGATTTGAATGTTTGATTTTAAAAGTGTAAAACTCGTTCGGGTATTTTAAAAGTTTGGATTGAGTTTTTTCAAATTGGGTTTGGATTCAGGTTTCGGGTTAGGGACTCCATCTCAGTAGATGATGGCAGCTGAGGACTCCGTCTCAGTAGATTATAGATTTCGATTAGGTTTTGGTTTTGGTTTTAGTTTATTCGGACTTTTAGTAAATCAACATTGTTTTACCTTTTAGCCAATCCGATTGGTTTGGTTTTGTTTTAAAAAAAAATTTATTTAATAAAAACCATTTTTTAACAAAAGAAAAAGGTATTTTTGGAGACAAGTGCCATAAAGCCTAGTAGAAAAGTATTCGAGAGACCTATTGACTCTTACGTAATTGTTGATGAAGGTGGGCAACTTATCACGTACGTACGGTCCTAGACCTTTCTTCAGCGACTAAAGGTGGTGGGGCCCGAAACATATTGCTCTTGCTAGACATTATTTTGTTGATTTTTCTGAAGACGATTTTGATGGAGTGTCATCCACGTGCCATGGTTGGACTAATATCTAGAAGGTCGTGCCCAACAGTTGCCTCCCATTCTTTTTTCTTGGCTAAAGGAGGTGCGAAAGGGTGGTTGGAACCAGTCCAAAACTGAATAACATGGTATAAAAATAATGTTTGGCCACACTTCTCAGAAATAGAAGACCGATGTTTGCGCATCCCTAATACGTTTGCCAGGATAGTTAGGATGATTTCTCTATCAAAGCATACATAAAAGTCCAACACAAATCAATTTTATGATCTAATACAGTTTTTAAATCCATGTAAATTAGGGTTTTTTAGTAAGTTTAGATTAGTGTAAATATGTTTTGTGAGAACAAGGAATGTAATTTTGAGAGTTGATCATCCTTTAAGATTTTTTATTTATTTTTATTTTTCTTGCATCTAATAAAAATCAATAAATTATTTCAATCTTATTAAGTTTATTTGAGCAAAAATTTAATTTGTTAGAAAATCTCTTTAAGCTCCCAAGATTGATATGAATCGTCATGCTCGTCATAAAAGTGGATCAAGGTATGTTTTTTCGGCTAATGAACAAGGATCATCACAAATGGAGGAGTTGTTTAAGGTATCCTTGAGGGTCTTCCCAATGGTTGTGCAATTACATGTCGTTAAGTTATAAATTATCTTTACGCGATTTATTTACTAAATTATTTATTGTTGCATAGAACGACTTATCATCTAGTTATAAAGTAAATAAAACAGTTTGATATTTTAGATGATAAATTATTATCATAGGTCTTTCATCTCCAGGACGGAACAATTGAGTTGATCACGCTTTAAGAGAGTGTAACCTAAGAATCTCTCCTCTTCATTTAGAGCTCTAAAGTTTGATTCGGATAATATAACCATTTCAATGATTGATGTAGCTTCAGAATCACACCGAGATTAGATCATTTGATGATCAAAAGATTTCAAGCTTTGACTCGCGGAAGGTGGAATTGAAAGTAGAGATGGAAATGATGGGTCAAAGGCGGATAGGATATGTTTTTGGGGTGTACGGTACAATAAGTTTTAGAAGATTTCCTTTTTCTATTAGAATTTGTATCGGGTTTCTGAGTCATATGTATAAGAGTCTAAGGGTTTGTAATTGAATCATCAAATTAATAATAAGAACCCTAGACTAAAGGGTATTCGCTTCAAAGAATTCTCGTTCTCAATTCTCTTTTACTTTCTTAAGGTTTTGATCATATCTTGCGATAATCACAACAACTGGTATCAGAGTTAGGTTTTCTCGATGACTAGTTCCGTAAAGTTTGAGGTTCCGAGATTTACTGGAGCATAAAACTTTAGTCTCTGGCAAACGCGGGTGAAGGATATGCTGAATCAAAACGGGATGAAGAAGGTGCTGTTGGATAAGAAGCTGGATTGAATCACGCATGATGATTGGAAAGAGCTGTAGGAGAAAGCGGATGACAATTCGTACCTGTCTTGGAGACGAAGTTGTGCATCAGGTGATCGACCTTGTTAACTCATAAGAAATTTGGGACAAGCTCGAAAAGATGTGCATGTCAAAATCTCCATCCAGCAAGTTGTATCTAAAGCAGAGATTGTATCTATTTAAGACGCCTGAAGGATCAAATCTGATTCATCATGTTAATCAGCTCAATCATATAACTGTAGATATAGGCTGATAAATAACTAACTTCTTGGTCTTCGACCCCGGTATTACAATTTTTCGTGTAGGAGAAGTAACTTTTTTTCTATTGACCATACCTACATATTCGGGCTGAAGAGTTTGATCCTGGCTCTGAAGGAACGCTAACTTCTGCCCCCCCCCCCCAACCATCAACGGTAATCAATTACCGCTCTGTGAAGGGTAATGGTGGAAGACGAAGATAACGCTATGATGCTGTTGTGTTCTTTAACTCCAGAGTATGAGACGTTTGTGACTACATTGTTGGCGAACAAAGAAACAATTACAATGCAGTCAGCTATAGATTCGTTGTTAGGTCATCAGAATCGACACCAACAACATGGTAGCAGAGTTAACTCTCAGGATGATGGGTTGTACGTCAGATTCAACCATGGTAATGGAGAGCAGAAGAACAAAGAAAAGCAGGGAGATAGCAGAAATAAGAAGGGAGTCTGTTATAAATGCTAGAAAATAGGGCATTATAAGAGAGATTGTCCGATGAATAAGAAGCAGAATGGAGGAGGAGAATCATCTAATACTGCAAACGTAGTTTAGCAAGAGGATACAGTAACAGTTGAGTTCGATATGCTTGCAGTGACAACAGGTAATCACATTGATTCTTAGATTTTACATACAGGTTGTTCATTCCACATGACGTCAAATAAGGAGTGGTTTGAAACGTATGAAGCTGAAAATTTTGAAACTGTTAAACTGGCAGATGACAGAAGCTCCAGCATTGTCGGTGTTGGTCATACCAAATTCCAAATGCATGATGGGGTTATCATGACATTAACTGATGTAAAGCATCTTCCAGTTGTAAAGAGAATCTAATATCTCTAGGCACACTTCACAAGAATAGTTTTAAGTATGAGAAAGACGATGAAAATTGTATGAATATACGCAAAGGATATATGACGGTGATGAAGGGTGAGATCACAGTAGGAAACATGTATCAATTACTCGGAAACATACTTGTAGGTGAAGCTGCAGCGTGTTGACTGAATCAGATAGCACAGCACTATGGCATATGAGTTTTGGTCATATAGGAGAGCATGTTTTAGCTGAACTCCATAAGAGAAATCTTTTGGATGGTTTGAAGAGTTACAAGATGGATTTCTGTAAGTTATGCGTGATGGGAAAGCAGTCCAAGACATCTTTCAAGACAGGAAAACACACTACAAAGGATCTTTTAGACTATGTTCATTCAGATGTATTGGGGGCAACAAGAGAACAATCATTAGGTGGTAGCAGGTATTTTGTCCTCTTTATCGATGATTTTATAAAGAAGGTTTGAGTTTATTTCTTGAGACACAGGTCTGAATTCTTTGGGAAATTCAAAACTTGGAAAGCTGAATTAGAAAACCAAACTGGGAGCAAGGTTAAGTATCTAAGATCAGATAATGGTACGGAGTATAATGATGGAGAATTTCAGAAGCTGTGTGAGGAGCAAGAGATTCAGAGGCACTTTACAGTGCGGAAGACACCACAACATAATGGAGTAAGTGAGAGGATGAACCGTTCTATTGCTTAGAAAGTAAGGTGTTTAAGGCTTAATGCAGGACTTCCAAAGCAGTTTTGGGCCGAGGCAGTAAACATGAAAGTCTATCTCATCAATAGATCACCATAGATCTTTCTTGAGGGAAAGGTAGTAGAAAAAATATGGAATGGAGTAGATATTGATTTATCAAACTTGAAGATATTTGGATGTCCAGCTTATGTGTTAATTTCCAGTGACGAAAGATAAAAGTTGGACTCTAAGTTCAAGAAGTGTATTTTTCTGGGATTTGAGAAAGGCGTCAAAGGTTTAAAGTTATGGGATCCTGAGGTTAGGAAAAGAGTAATCAGTTGAGATGTAGTGTTTGATGAGCAGTACATGCTATAACAAGCAAAGATAGATCAAGGGCCTGTAATGATTGAGGTTGATACTAGTTCCGAGTTAGCAGAAGAGGATCAGGAAGAAGGGTCTAATGATACCACTAGACCTGAAGCAGAAGACAATGAGCTTTCTCCTAAGGTGAAGAAGTCTTCTAAGGTAGAGCATTAGAATGGTCAGAAGAACAGTTAGAAGAGCAGTTAGAAGAAAGCAAATGGAAGCTTGGCAGCTAGAAGGGAAACTCGTATTATCAAGGCACCAGTCACGTACGGTTTTGAAGAGATGGCAAATTATGCATTCTCAATTGGTACAGATGATCTTTATAATTTTCGTGAGGCTATCAATAGCGCAGAAAGTGATGAATGGATGGGTGCGGTGATAGAGGAAGCGGAAAACCTAAGTAAGAATCAGACTTGAGATCCTACCACACTTCCAAAAGGGAAGAAAGCTATTGGCTGCAAGTGAGTTTTCAAGAGAAATGAAGGAGTCTCCAACAAGGAACCATTAAAGTTCAAGACGAGACTTATAGCAAAAGAGTACTCACATAAGAAAAGGGTTGACTATAATGAGATTTTCTCCCCTGTTATGCGACACATCTCGATTCGAGTTGTGTTAGGACTGGTAGCTTACTAGGATTTACACCTTGAACAAATGGATGTAAAGACAGCATTTCTCCATGGAAATTTGGAGGAAGAAATTTATATGGTTCAGCCTGAAAGATTAGTCAAACCACGAGAGGAGAAGCTTGTGTGCAAATTAAAAAAGTCTTTGTACGGATTGAAGCAAGCTCCACGACAATGGTACAAACGCTTTGACAGCTACATGTTGCATATAAATTACTAGAGATGTGAGTATGATTGTTGCGTCTATGTGAAGAACTCATGTAACCATTCTACCATATTCTTACTCTTGTATATTGATGACATGCTCATTGCCGGGACCAATATGGAAGATATTGTTGAGGTTAAGAGGCTACTCAGAGAAGAGTTTAAGATGAAGGATCTTGGCGCTGCTAAGAAAATTCTAGGAATAGAGATTCGTAGGGATAAAATACTAGAAAATTGTGGGTATCTCAAAGAAACTATGTTGAGAAGATTCTAGACAGGTTTGACATGTCAAAAGCAAAGCCCGTTTCTACTCTATTGGCAAATTACTTCAAACTCACAAAGAATCAGTGTCCGAAGAGTGATAAAGATATCAAGGATATGGCACAAGTTCCTTATGCTAGTGCAGTGGGTTGTCTTATGTACGCTATGATGTGTGTGAGATAAGATTTAGCTCAAACAGTTAGTCAAGTCAGCAAATATATGTCTAATACTGGGAGACAACATTGGGAAGCAGTTAAATGGATTTTCAGGTATTTGAGGGGTACAACTAACTACGGTCTCATGTTCGGTGGTGAAGATTGCAAAGACAAAGCCATAGGTTTTGTTGATTCAGATCATGGAGGAGATCTTGATAACAGGAAGTCCACTACAGGGTATGTCTTTACTCTTGCAGGAAGCCCAATATGTTGGAGATCTATTCTACAATCTATTGTTGTAATGTCCACCATAGAAGCGGAGTACATAGCAATGGGAGATGCAGCTAAGGAAGCACTATGGGTTCAAGGACTTGTAGCAGAATTGGGTGTTGAGAAAGGTGGAGTTCAGCTACACTGTGATAGTCAAAGTGCCATATATTTGGCAAAGAATCAGGTGTATCATGCTAGGACAAAGCACATTCAAATCAGATTTCACAAGATTAGGGAGTTAGTAGTTTCATGCGAGATCATTTATGAGAAAGTGCACACGTCGGAGAATGCAGCTGACATGTTAACCAAGCCAGTCACTACGGAGAAGTTCAGACATTGTTTGGATCTGCTCCATGTCTTCAAGTGCTAAAGAAAGATGAAGGATACCTCCATAAACAAGCAAAGGGTCGCATAAAAAGATTTTTTCGTCAAGGTGGAGTTTTTTGTTCAAAGTGACTTAAAAATATTAGTATTGTCTTAGGGCCCGAATAAGAGTAAGTAAGGGATTCTTATTGGGCCAACACTATGCTAATGGGTCAAAGACGGCTAGGGTATGTTTTTGGGGTGTACAGTACAATAGGTTTTAGAATATTTTTTTATCCTATTAGGATTTGTATTGGATTTTTGAGGTATATCTTGCGATAATCACAACACAAAGAAATGCTTTTAAAGATAAATAAGAATACTTCTATTCATTTCGATTGAAAGGTGATTTGTAAGAAGGACAAAATGAGCTTTATATAGAGCTTTTACATGAGTACAGAAACATTCTAAAAGGTTAGAAACAAGAAATAAATAACAAAATTAAATATAAACTAGCCGTTGGACCATTATGAGCAAATTTGGCCAAATAAGGCAAGTTGTGAAGCGCCTTGATTCTTGAAAGCTTAGGTGTGTATTTGGTGGTGTCTTGGGACGTCCAGGTTCACTGAATAAGGCTTCAGAATGCACACAAGTGAATAGGAAAGGAGTTGTTTCTGAATGATATCCTTTGGCTCCAAACAAGGCAAATAAGGCAAGCTCGGTTCCGGATATGGAAAGTGAAGGTGTGGGAGGATCCGCCTGATCCCATGCGTTTGGTGCATTGTGGGAAGCTTCTAGAAGTAGTACAAAGTCTCCTGGGCACCAATGATACGTTTGGAGTCTTCCAAAACCGCAAGGTTCCGAATAAGGTAAGCGTAGGATCCTCCTAAACCAAAATTGGTTTTGGCTTGATTCCAATTTGAAAAGCTCCCCTGATGGGTAAAGAATGTAGCAAAAATCGGTTTGCAGCTTAACTCTTTGTTGTTTGGTCGGAAATTTCCAATAAGTAGCCGTTGGTCTCCATCGGTTTCATTGGAAGTCTGTTGACTTGTAACTTGAATATCTTCCTCATGTGGAAAGCTTTTGAACCAATTCCGTTTCTCTGTGATTCTTTGATGACTTAATATTGTCTCATTAAAAAATTTTCTAAATAAACCCATTGGAAAAAACTCTAAAAAGGAAAAAAGAGTGCAATGGTCACTTTCCAACACTGGTTGGGTTGATATGCTTCAATAAAGGTATATATATCTTTGGTACGCTCGAGCTGGTTCTCTTCAAGGGTATTAGTCGTCTGGTTGGTGTCTCCTCCATGCTCCTTGTTTGATACTGACTTGATGGTCTCATCAATGATAAATAGTTTTGTAGCTCTCTAAATAACTATAGCAAGTTTGCAGCTAACTTGTTCTACATTTTATAGAGAAAGGTAGGTTATGCCAAAAACAAAAAAAAAATGCCTAAGACATCAAACATTCAAAATCTTCAGTTAAATTGTTATTGTTGGAAATCAAAAACAACTAATGATTATTGTTAGATGTTAGATATAAAAAACAAAAAGTTTAATTAAATACTCTTCAATTTGATGATTATTGATTGTCTAAATGTTTTGAATGTTTATTAAAAATATTAAACAATAAAATTTCAATAAACAATTAACTTAGAAAAATATTATTATGCTTTATCAACCTTAATAGTAAACTACTTATCAATATTTGCATACTTTCTGCATTGATGTATAGGTTTCATAATGTGATGGACCATGGTTGATAAGAATTACTCGAAAACGACCCTACGAACAAAAAAACAAAGTAAATAAAAGACTAATGAAAATTAAAAATTGTCTGTTTTCTAAATAATAAGTTTCTGTGAAGCTACCGTGTGATTACCCAGCGTGTCCTGTGGGTGTTCCCTTATGGCCTTATACACTGTTTTCTCTATCACACTTTGTAACTTTCTCTCTATTATACATTTTTTAACTAATATTGTTTCCAGTTTTCCACACACCATCTTTGAATCTTCACTAAAAGCTTTGTCATATTCAACACGAAGACTTTTTAATAAAAAAACTTCCCCATTTAATACTCGTCAACTACACACACACACTATACATAATCCAACTGTGTGTGTATATATAGTACTCCTTACTCAACTTGGTGGTCATATTCAATTTTCTCATTTCTCCTTTAGTTTTCTCTAGAGAACAAGATAGAAAGACTTGACTTTTTAAGTCTTTTCATTAACAAGTCTTCTTGTTCGTGGTGTTTAATGCTCTTCAATTCTTGAGGTATGTCTCTGATACGTATATGGCTGATTAATGCTCTTGAATAAGTTTGTTTACATCTTTGAAAGAGAGAAATTTTATCCATTTTTCAAAATTTAACTCCATCGTCGGTGGTGATGATATCAATGACCTTAGTGAAAATAATAATATATTAATGATAGTTGTTTTTTTGTGTGGATAAAATATATTAATGATAGTTGTTAGAGAAAGATTCGTTTGTCAACGTTTTGAGATTGATCTGAATTTTGATGCGTGTGCAGGGACTTTGTAAATTTGTGCTTTGGAGTAAACAACTTGAAGAATCTTTAGTTGTTTATCAAGAAGATGGGGCTATCTCTTTCACTACTCTTGCCGGCTTGGAAAGAAGTTCTTACAAACCAGTTCTTTAGTTTCAAGAAGGCTGTTGAAAGTTTTCTTGAAAACAGATCTTTCAGTTTCAAATTGAAAGAAGGAGGTTTGACATCAAGAACCAATAGTTTCAAGAGTGATAAGCCGGAGAGCTCTCCTAAGAGTGATAAGCGGTCTTTGAGCTTTAACCGCTGGGAAATTCCGGTAGAAGCCAAGACTGAACCGATGAGCAAGGAGGATGAGGAGATTCTCGAGACGAAGAAGAATACTCGTTGTACTTTGAATGGAAGAACTTGTGAGAGAATCCAAATAACGAAACCTACCATAACTCCTCCTAAACCTTTTGTGTTTTCCTCTCCAAGACCGGTTGTTGAGCTTGATGCAGCTGCAACTACGGTACAGAAGGTGTACAAGAGTTATAGGACACGAAGAAACTTAGCAGATTGCGCAGTTGTGGTTGAGGAGCTTTGGTGAGTATCATATATCTTTCTCTTTGCTTTGTTAATGTGGGTCAGAATTGTTGACACTAATCACTATTATTTCTTCAAATATTTAATAGGTGGAAGACTCTAGATGCTGCAGCTCTGAAAATGAGCTCAGTTTCTTTCTTTAAAGAAGAGAAACATGAAACTGCTGGTTCGAAGTGGGCACGAGCTAGAACACGAGCTGCTAAGGTCTCACATCATTTCCACAAGTTATTTTATCTGTTTAGAGTTTATAAGATTTTGAAAACTGATTTGAATCTTACTTTTGTTTGTCATTTAGGTTGGAAAAGGTTTGTCAAAAGATGAAAAAGCTCAAAAGTTAGCTCTTCAACATTGGCTTGAAGCTGTAAGTCCTCATAATTTCTTTGGACATGAAACATATCTTTCTGCTTTTATGGATTTAATCTAACTTGTGTCTTCTCTGCATTTACAGATTGACCCACGACATCGTTATGGCCACAACTTGCACTTCTATTATGATGTTTGGTCAGCAAGCATGAGTGCACAGCCATTCTTCTACTGGTCAGTCCAATAACAATCTTTTATCTCATTATGTTGTATGAATCTGTTCTGAACTCTGTTTCCATTTATTTGAAAATGAAGGTTGGACATTGGAGATGGAAAAGAATTGAATCTTGAAAAGCACCCAAGAAGTGTTCTACAAAAACAGTGCATTAAATATCTTGGACCGGTGAGTCTTTTTTCAGTTTCACCCGTGAAAGATCTAGTCTAGCATACTTACCTTGTTCTTACTCATGAACATTTGTGTTTTATTCAACTTGTAGATGGAGAGAGAAGCATATGAAGTGATAGTAGAAAATGGGAGACTAATGTATAAACAAAACATGACTCTGATCAACTCAACCGATGAATCGAAGTCGATTTTTGTACTTAGTACCACTAGAAACTTATACGTAGGGCAGAAGAAGAAAGGTCGTTTCCAACACTCTAGCTTCTTGTCTGGAGGTGCTACAACTGCTGCAGGAAGATTGGTCGCCCGCGATGGGATTCTCGAGGTGTGTTTCGATTTAGTTTTGCTTTCTAATTTGATACTCTTACTCTTTATGTTATGGATCTAATAAAGATCTTTAAAAAAAAAATTTCTCAGGCTATATGGCCATACAGTGGACACTATCTTCCAACAGAAGACAACTTCAAGGAATTCATAACTTTCCTAGAAGAGAACAATGTTGATCTCACTAATGTTAAGGTAAGGAAGCCAAATTTTTGTTGCATAGATTTTAAATACGAAAAATGGTGTGTACTCATTTTTCTAAATCTGAACGCAGAGGTGCTCTGTGAACGAGGAATATTCATCATTCAAATCCACTGGCTACGAAGAAGAAGAAACAAAAGAAGAGGAAGCAGAGACTAAACAACAAGAACCCATCATTACAGAGAACAAAGAAGAAGAGAAAGAGCAAGAAAGACCGGTGTTCGAACTGGCGAAAAGGCTGTCTTGCAAATGGAGCAGCGGGGTTGGTCCAAGAATTGGGTGTGTTAGAGAATATCCAATGGAGTTACAATCACAAGCATTCGAACAAGTTAGTTTGTCTCCTCGGATTTCGCCTGGTTCTGCGTGTTTTCCGTCACCATATGGTCCAATCCCTTCACCAAGGCCTAGTCCTAGAGTTAGGGTCTCACCACGCTTAGCATACATGGGAATCCCAAGCCCTAGAGTTAAAGTAAACTGTTAGAAATTTGCTCTTAACTTAGTTCACCAATAAGTGAGTGTTATGACCTTTGTTCTTTGATTCATGTCACAACAAGTTTCTCTTTTTTCTTCTTTTTTTCCAACTCCCTTTTGGTGTTTTGGTCTCTTTTCTTGGGCGGATGTAATCTTCACTTCTGGTTTAGGTGAATGCCCAAGGCTGTAATTTTTTAAGATAAATATAAACAACTTTTTGTAGTAGTAATAGAACTTTGAATAATTTTCAATCCGTAAATTTTATTAATTTATCTTAAAAAAATTTGTTAGCGAAAAAAATGTGCAAGAGTTCCAACAACATACATTCTCCTCTATTCAATAATGTATCAATCTAAGACTTGATTTGGATCTGACCAAAAAGAGGGGAAGAAAAAAAGACTTGACTTGGACTTTTGATGGGCTCTTGTGGTCTTTTTAAACAGCCCTGAATTCATTGATTGTCTATGTGGTCTTCTTCTTTTCTTCGCACACTAATACCAACAACGACGAGCGGACAGTGCCGGTCCTGATTACAAGCAGGTGAAACACCTGCTTAGGTCCCTCAATGTATTTAACAATTTTTATGGGCCAATATTTTGGTAATGCCTTTAAGATCAATGAGATCTTGGATGTGGAAGAAGCTACTCAAGTATCGACCACAGGTTAAAGAGTTCCATCATAAAGAAATTAAGAGTGGTATACAATCTTCTTTCTGGTTTGATAGATGGTGCTCCCTAGAAAGAATACATGAACTTTTGGGCAATTGAAGTTATATCGAGTTAGGGATAAATGCATCATCTACAGTAGCAGATGCATTGGCTACGCACCATCGGAGGCGACACAGACTGGAGGCCCTAAATCTTGTTGAAGCAGAGTTGGAAAATGTAAGACTTAATGGTCCTCACCAAGGTATAGACATATCACTATGGCGTGGCAAAAGAGGAAACTTCACAACAAAATTATCATCAAAGGAGACATGGAATCTGGTACGTGAAGAGATTCAGGCCAAAGATTGGTACAAGGGAGTGTGGTTCCCTAATGCAACACCCAAGTACTCTTTTATTATTTGGTTGGCAGCAAACAATCGACTTACAACAGGAGATAAAATGCTGGCTTGGAATGTAGGAGTTGATCCAAAATGTGTGTTTTGTCAGGATCCAACTGAAACGTGGGACCACATTTTTTCACTTGTTCTTTTTCGTCACAAATATGGGAATGGTTAACTAGAATAATTCTTGAAAGCAGATACACATGCAGATTTAGAGATATTCTCTCTATCCTTTCTAACTCAACTATGAGAGGCACATCACGGTTTGTAATGAGGTATGTATTCCAAGCCTATATCCATACCATTTGGAGAGAACGCAATCGAAGAAGACATGAAGAAATTCTTGTTCAACCAAGCAGTCTACAAAAGAGCATATACCGCATTGTTCGTAATCGTCTATCCTCACTTCGGGATCCACTTTTAACATAATCAAGTGAAGGATCAAGGCTCTGGTTTGCGTCTAGGAGATGATCACCATCCACTCAAATCAAATGTTTTATGATTTTTTTTATTCTTTCAATACATGTTTTTCTATATAATTTAAACGAAGGATGCATCCTATGTAACAAAGGTTTTTTGGTGAATATAATTTTGCATTCATACAAAAAAATCCGATTCTAATTCTTCTTATTCAATATTGGTTTTTTTTTGTTTATCCGATTTTGGACATGTCCAATCCAACATTTTCCTCTTTTGGGGAGAGATTTTTGTCACCATCTTTCTCTTTTTTTGGAGAGATCACTTATATCACATTCTTTTGTTTTATTTATAACATTGATTGAGTATAAACTAAAAACATAAAAAATTAAAGAATTATTTTATAAATTGCAAAAAAAACTTACTCTATAATAGAGTTTTGAATAGGATTAGTCCGAATATATAATAATATTATCATTACACTATTTCAGAGTAAGAAATATATAGAATGGAGTTGGAAAATTTTTTACTGTATAATAGAGTTTAGAAGAGAAAATATAGTGAGGTTAGAGATGCTCGTAGGTAAGACCTATAATAGAAGAAAAAAAATAACTAGTTAGTGAACTAATTTTAAATTAATATAAATATACATTCCTTAGCAAAAAAATAAAAATAAAAAAAAAACATCAACCCAGAATTAACATAAAACATAAATATTCAGGAAGGAGCATCGACGAAATTGTGGATATATTCAAAACCGTACTACCCATGATTAATTAAATAAGTTTATAGTTACAAAATATTCTTGTTTTCTCGTATTTTGCACTTCCATTCAGTGTCAAGCATGCGTGCCGTTGACTCAAAACCAACCGGTCTAGAAAGCGAACCGTGTGGAAGTTTTCAATTTCAAACTGCTTCCTTTTAAAATTATTTCGAAGAAAAGAAGATCTGACACATGGAGTATTTCCCTGACCAGTGTTTTAAAATCTGGGACCCTACAAATAATCCTATTAGCCAGACCGTCCGACCACGATAATATGGTTTATATTAGCCTCTCCATGTAATGACAATTTTTGGAACATAGATATATATATTTGATTAAAAGTTTTTGGAACATCTTAGCTTTAATGTTTAAACATGATGATGAAAACAAAATTAATTCATTTTGTAAAAATAAAATTATGTAAACAATTTATTGCTAGAAAACAATTTCAGAAAAAATCGAAATAAAAATATCATACGATTATGTAAATAGTTCGTCTCTTTTAACATCTTTTCAGATTTTTTAAAATTTTTTTTCTCATCATCATTTTATGGCATTATAAGTTGGAACCCGTCCGATGAGTGGGTTTTCAAATTTAAAAAAAAAAATTAAAATTATTTTAAAATATATTTGGAAAAGAGGTATAAATTATTTTTAATTAGGAAAGTGAGTTTATATAAATATTTTTGTTTTTTGCTTGATTAATTTGCTTTTCTTATTAACATACTAAAAGAAAACTCATGAAAAAATACTAAAATAGTCTAGTATTGTTAAATTGCCACACCAAACATTTTGCCAAATATTCATTATTATCAATATTATAACCAAGTTTAAAAAATGTGATCTAATGCATTATTCCAAAAAAATTCTAAAATTTGATATCCTTCAATTTCCCACAAAAAAAACATAATTTGTGATTTTTTGTAGAAAAATTGATTTCACAATTTGTTGAATTCCCTGTAATTTATTAATGATTATTGAATTGGAAAAGAAACTATTGAAAACTAATTTATGTGTTCATACAAGACATATTTAACCATTCGACCTACACAATAACACAAACAAATGGATTTATATGTTGACCCAGATTATTTAAGTTTGATATAGTCATGGGTTACCTAATTAATTTCGCCCATGATTTATTTAACACTAAGTCAATTAGAATAATGAATTTAGGTGGATTACACTGAATTTGGAAACCAGTTAATAAGATTTAACATATATTATGAAAATTTGAAAAGTTAAAAATTAGAAAAGTAACATCAAAAACTTTCAACTTTACAATTTTTTCCAACTAAAACCTCAAACTATTTGTGTTTTCAAAACAAATGATAAAAATTTCAACAAAAACCTCAAACTATTTATGTTTCCAAAAAAACCTCTAAGTATAAAGTTTTTTTTATTTAAACCCTCAAATTCTCAATATGGAGCTCCATTGAGAATTTACTATGGATCAACGATAACTCCCATTAACTATTTGTTAACTATGTTTGTCTATTTTTTACGTATTTTTGTTGTTATTTAGTTATTTACTAAGGAAAAATAGGTTTACAACTACAGAAAATTGATTTATCTAGTATTCATATTCGAAACTAAGGGAATTAATAAATGTTAACAGGCCTTTGCTGTGTTAACTGGAGTTGTTGTTAACCGTCAATTAACCCTCAATCAGACTCAAGATTGAGTTTTTTTTTTATCTAAGATTTTTATTTGAAACTAACAAAATTAACAAATAGTTAATATGCGTTTGTGGAGTTATCGTTGACCGTCAATTAACCTTTATTGAGATCAATATTTAGAAGTTGAGGATTTAAGTAAGCATAACTTTATATTTGAAAGTTTATTTTAGAAATAAAAATAGTTTGAGACTTTTGTTAGAAAATTTTATTGAAAGTTTGTCTTGGAAAACACAAATAGTTGGAAGTTTTAATTAGAAAAAGTTGAAAATTTTGTATAGTATTTTCCCTTAAAAAATTTATATTTTATTATGTGGTTAGATTTTTTGAAGCAACTATCCTATAACTATAACTATAATTTTAATCAACAAAATACAAAACTAACGGCCAACTCAAGCGTGCTTTCGTCTGGTGGTGTCTCCTAAATCTTGTCTAAATGGTTCCTTGTTCGATACCTTACCCTTTTTTATCTCTGATCCATGGAGATGTATGAGTCTCGGTCTCGAACTTTGCGGATTAAAAAAAATTACAGCCATCTAGTCAATTTTTTTTTTAATTTATCTAGTAATTTAAAATTCAATCAAGTTTATAAATTGATTCTTAAAAACGTCCCAATCTAAATATATAGATATTAACTACAATTTTAATCTCATGTAATCCAGTACAAAAAGCACGACTATTAAATGTGCTTTTTGGCATTAAAAAAACACTCAATTAGTCAACACGTTTTTAACATATTTTTGGTTAAAGGAGAAATATCCATGTATACTGATAAAAATCATTGTTCGCCCCCACAATATGCCTACAGTTTTAGGAGGATTCACAACTCTTTATCTAAGGATTTTTTTTTTGTTAAAAGATTTTCATTAAAATAAAGAGTTTTACAGGAATCGAAGTAGAACCGAAAAAGAAATATAGAGAGAAGGGAAATGATGCGAAAGCAGCCATTACAATAGAAGCAACAAGAGATGAGTGTTAAGGCATCTAGTTGCAGAACAAAAGGATCAAAGCTTCACCATGCTTTGATCCCATGTTTTCATAGCAATTGCCTTGTTCTTTACAAGAGAGAGGATCTTGCTTTGAGTGTTAGTGAAAGGAGATGTGATACCATCGTGATAGCGCCTGTATCGCTCCTTCCATACTTCATAAATTATAGCTTGCCATGTTTGTAGCAGAGCTATAGAGGTGACCCTTTCAGACGATGCGTCGTGAAGCCAAGGAAGAACATCTTGCCAAGAGAAAGATGCATTTGAGAGTCCAAGTCTACGGGTAAGACTTGACCAGATCGGTTGGGTGTATGAACACTCAAAAAATAGGTGGTTGCGAGTCTCTTCATTAGTACCACAGAGAAGGCATAATGGTTCGACATCCAGACCCCAGGAGAGAAGTCTATCTGCAGTCGGGTTTCTGTTAAGAGTAAAGAGCCACGCGTTAGTGGCATGCTTCGGGATTAATCCTTTATGCCAAATGAGAGGTGCCCAAGGAAAAGTTGGTTTAGTTGGTCGAATTGTTTCCCAGACTGATCTTGAGCAAAGGTAGAGGTAGTTTTGTCCCAAGTACTCCAGCACGGCTTATCACTTTCATTTGAATGCTGGATTGAAGAGATGAAGGCGAATACTTGGACATGTAGTTTTGCCCCAGGTAAGGACCAGCCTTGAGAGGAAAACCTGTCGCACACAAGAGACGAGAGAGGTATACCTAGAGAAGATGGTCTGGAGGGTCCGATGAACTCAATCAACGGGCCAAAAGGTTTCCACGGGTCCCACCAGAAGAAGGAGTCCTCACCATTACCGATCTTAACTGAAAGAAAGATAAAGCCTGGTTCCGAAGCCTTAAAATCTTGCGGAAAGTCCAAGAGAAGGTAGAATTGTCTTCATTTATCTAAGGATAGTTTCAACGACATGTATAAATTTCCCTTTTGGGCTTGGTGACTCTTTGACCTTACCTTATCCTCCATATGTGCATTCATCCATGTATCTCCTTCCCAAAGTGTCTGACATTCTAACGAGAAGTCCTTATTTCTAAGCTCCCTAACATGACATTTAACTATTGATTACATTTTTGAGTGATCTAAATCTAGCATCCACTTTTTTCTCTTGTTTCTCAGTTTTTTTATATCAACTATGTGATATTCTCTCTAACTTGAGCATTGGGAAATCTTCAGAAATGCTTTCCGAAGTTGTTGTCATTTGATCTTCCAAGAGCTCTCGTAAGCATTCCTTCGCCCAAACATTTCTTATATAGCATGCTCAAATTGCTGATGTTCTTATATAAGAGCTTTGCCTCAAATGCTGATGTTCATTTATGGTATGTGTAATTTATGTTGCCTCCTAAAATTTGAATCGCCTAATCCTTGAGTTGGTTGGTATTTCGCCCCAAAGAACATTCAATTAGTAGTTTTATCTTATTTATATTTTATTAAGATTCAAATTTATTTTTCCTAGAAGTTAATTTCAATTTTATCTAAATATATTTTCATCAACAAATGAATAACTAGATCTCTAAGAAACTCCAAAATAGTGGGTTTAATGAATCTTGTGATTTTAGATATCCAAGTTTAACCAAATATTTTATAATGAATAAATGGATATAAGAAAATCTCCAAATTTTCAGTATTTGTGATCCACTTCGTTCCAACCGAATACTTAATATGATGATTCGCTTTGATTAAAAAAAATCTGATATCCAATTTTTGTGTATTATCCGTGGACTATTCGCTTCGATTTATTGTAAACATATTTTTTTTAATATACACAATACATAAAAAAATAAAAGATTAGATATTCAAAGTTCTTTTTGACATGGTCCAACAACTAAACATGATAGTTGTGCCCCCGATCCTTAGTATCAAATGGTGGAAAATGATCAAAAAAAAATATAGTCTACCTAAAAACCTAAAAGCTAAGACTACGAAAAGGAATGAGATAAAATTTTGGAAAGTGAATCGACATAGATCTTCTTATCTAACTCCTTATACAAAACTAATTTATGTTATAATACGTATATCTATAATGACATATTCTAATATATATTCGAATCGAAGTGGATATTCGGTTTTTCAAAAGTGATATTTGGGATATGCTCCTCTTTCTACAAATACTATATTTTACTATTTGCTTTGCTCCATAATTTTACATGTGTTCAGATTTTTTGGTTACCATATATTTTTTCCATGCCTATTAAATTCATAGATTCAAAAAGAGTAATTTCTATTTTTTTATATGACCATGATCATCATGAAATTTTTGTCACTCACCAAGCAGAATATAAAAAAGAAAAGTAGAAGGAAAAACTCAAACAGTCTTATAAATAAATGATTGCAAAGTCTAATAAAATCTTAGACCTCAAGATATGGGTTATGAGAAAGGAAAGATTATAAGACATCAATGAACATTTTTAAAAGTCTATTGAATTATCTTATAACCAATTAATTTTAAGAAATACATGTGATATCTTGAGATAAACTAAACATGATGAGGTGTCACTTGTATGGAGAGACTTCTTCTCTTTTCATATATATGATTTAAGGTCATTTATTTTATAATTGACCAAAATTTCAGCTGCTTTTATTTTTAAGCACCTTAATTTTTTGTACTTCTCTTTCTAAATCTATTATAAATCTCTCAAAAACCCTAAAACGTCCCATTCTTTTGTAATATATGTCGATCTCTGCCGCTTTCGCATTTCGACCAAATCAACCAATATATGATCTATTTATACAAATATAATTGGATTGGAGAAGCGATAGTCGATGATAGATCTCAACCTTCTCTCTCTCTCTCTCTCTCACTTCGCTCTTCTCGTACCTTTCACAGATTATAAAGGTAAAACATCTATTTGATCTTCAAATTACTGATTCGTTTATCATTTTCTATCTATTTTTTCTCTGTCTGCCTTGTTGATATTGTTTCGTTTAATTAAGTACATTTTCATGATCAATTTCTTTGGGCTTAGGTTAATTTGGGTTTCATTTTTGTTTTGTTTTGGTTTTGATTTGTGAAACTCGAAAATGGGTGCTGTTAAAAATAACGTTGGAATGGATGAGGGTGCCATGGAGACCGGAATGGGTAAGTGTTTTATCTTGGTGAATGAATGGGATTTGAATTGGGATTATCATCTTTCTGCAACTTTAATACATTGCAATGGTAGCTCTTATTTTCTGTTTGATACTTTCTTAAACTTTCAGAATATAAGGGGGTGTTATTGATTATATGACTTTTAAAGAGTTATAACTTTTGAAAACTAGTTATTCAATCTTGAATCAAAAAAATTCTAAGGGAGTGTATTGGACTGAGTATTTGGAGAGATTTGAGTTTTAGTGACAAATCATGTGTTATTGAAACATGAGTTTTAAAATATTTTTTAAAATCCAGTGTTATTGGATTAATGATTTTAAATATTACACTCAAATCCACTGTTATTGAAAAATGATTAAAATTTGATTTAAAAGTTTCAGGTGAGATTTGAGAGAATTTTTTAGTAAAAATTACAAAGACCAAAATCCCATGGTTTTATGTGAGATTTGAGAAAATTTAATAACAAAATTTCTAATTCACCAAAATTTCACCAAATCATCTCAAAACTCATTAAAACTCAAATCTCTCCAAATATTCAATTCAATACACCCCCTAATTACTTTGGGGGACTCTGTCCCTCTGTGTATCTCCACATCAGCAAAAAAAAAGGCTTCAGAATAGCTGTAGCACTGTCATGTGACATCTCTGAAATAGAGATGTGCGTTTGATTAAAATTTTCCAACTCAGCAAAATACAAAAATAGTGTCGAGAAGAAGGCACGTCAACAAATCACCAAAGAAGCTCTTGAGGCTTGAATGCCAGCCAAATCATCAAAAAGAATTGTGGAAACATATGAAAGTTTTTTGCCAAAAGGGCTATCATCATTCTCACGAGTACGAGATCGATTCCTCTACCCCAATCTCATTTTTCCTTATGTTGTATTAAATATTTCATTAGGTCATAAACCCCTTCTCCTCCGACAAACTTTGTTCCCTTTTCTATTCTGTTTAGCTAAAGAAACCAAAGGGCCTCTTACAAAATCATGTTTTAGGTTTTCTTATCACTTGGTCTGGGTACAATGGATAAAACTCGAGCCACCTGTTTGCCACTTTCCCTAGTACGTCATCTCCTATTTCATTTTCAGTTATTACTAAGTGTCATCACTTGATTAAGTTTTTGAGTTCTTATTAGATTGTAGCAACGAGTATGATTTTGGGCTTCAAATTTTGAAATTGCAGCCAAACTCTAGCATACACTCGAGGATTTGAAAGAGACATCTAAATTAGTTGAGATCTAGCAAATCATACAACCATAGGCGTCTACTCAAGGTATGACTCTATAAACAATGGATCCTTAATTGTTTTGGTTTTCATGTCAATTTTATTACCAAAAAGAAAGGAGTAAAACAAAAAATTGGTGAAGCCTCTTTTTGGAGACCTCACATGGAACTGACAAGTAAAGAAAGAGCCTAGCCACTTTTAAAGTGGAGAGTTTATACAACCGAAGTAAAAGCCATGAAGAGAAATTGATGAAAGCGAGTCTTCCGGGGTGAAGGAGATCAATCTACTTCGGAGAATTTATCAACCTGAGCTTTAATCGAAGAGCTCGGTGAGGACGTAGCGGTAAAGATTCTGCTGTTGCGTTCTTTCAAAAGCAGAAGTAGCTTAAGGATTTTGCTTGCAAACCTTGGAGGGTTCGAAAGAATTCTTAGAATCCAGGGGCTGATAAGAGCCAGAGATAGGCGGCTACCTGTGAGGCAAAGAAAACACATACTTCTCTTGCATAAGCACACTAAAAAAAAGAGATTAGTATGAAGTCTATAGACCCATGTTACAAAGAACACAAGTAACTGGTGTAGAATATTTAATTCTAATAAGATTTTTAATTTGAATAAATATTCTGTGATTCTTTTGTTAGTTGCATATTGTGAGATTGCTTTAAGTTGGAAAGTCTTGATTAAGTGGATATATGAGTTTCCTTGGCTATATGATTTATTCACTAATGATATTCTATTTTAATGATGATTGATCTCTTGCTTTTTGAAGAAGAAAGTAGGTCAAAGGCGTTAGAAAGTTTCTCTCTAAAAGGAGAAGAGGTTCTCTATTCTTCTATGCGCTTGATTACTGTCAACAGAGAAACAGAAAACTGAGTACTTATCCAAGCGTTTAAAGCTGATGGGTTTTTAGGAGAGATCGCCTTGGGAAGAGTTTATTGTCGCTGTGAGGAGCACAAACCAAGGACTTATCTAAGAAGGATGCATACATGATTAAGTAAAAGCGTTTACTTGTTAACTTTAGTTCATGTTCTTAGATAGATGTATTAGAACTTGTGTATAAATTCTAGTCTATCTTGTACTTCTTAAATTGATCTAATAAACTCTTGTAGTAGCGATGACTAGTGGTTGGTTTGAAAGAGAACCAACCGATACCACGTTAAATCTTGTGTTGTTTATTTTTTCTTTATTGTTTAAATCGCTTCCGCACTTAATTTACAATATCTAGTCTCCTATAAAATTTCTTTTTGTAGAAGAACTGGATCACTAATCAAGTGTTTAACTTTTGTAGTGATTTGATCTTGTGTTCAAGACTAGATGAAACCACTGAGATAAGGAAGTTCAGTCACATGTACTCCTTTCTTAGACAGCCCAAACTATGGCTATTGGAAAATCAGAATGTAGTCTTTTATTAGTTCCATTGATGGTGATGCGTGGAACTCCGTACTAGTTTTGGATACTCAGATCCGTTAATCGGTGATGCTCAAGGGAACATGTCTACGAAAGTGAGAACACTTTGGACTCCCGAAAAAGTCAAGAAAGACACGAGCAACACTAGAGATTTAAATGCAATAGACAATGCAATCGATGTTGGTCAATTTTGTATGATATCCTCTTACAAAACAGCAAAAGAAGTATGGGAGGCATTGGAAACCACCTATGAGGGCACTTATAAGGTTAAACAAACAAAACTCATTGTGCTTAAATCTAGATATGATAGTTTATTAATGCAGCCTGGCAGCTCAATTTCTGAGTTCTACAAAGAACTAAGAGACATTGCAAATGAATCTTATTCTCTTCGAAAAACATATACAGAGTTCGACATGGTCATGAAGGTCTTGAAATCTCTACCAGACAAGTTTTCTCCAAAAAAAAACTGCAATGATGGAGTCTAATGATGTCTCGAAGATGAAGCTGGAAGAGCTAAATGGTTCACTTCAGACGTATGAAATGGAGATGAAGATGTGTGACCAGAATAAAGATCTCGCTGAAAGAGAAAGAAGCCTTGCTTTTGTTACAACAGAAAACAAAAGTGAATATGAGGATCAAGAGACGCTCACCAAGAAGATAGATAAATACATGAAGAAACTAGAGTTACTGAAAGACTAGAAGTTATCAATATCCAGCAGCAATTATGGTAGAAGAGATGATGGAGGCAAAGAGAAAAGATTGGTTCAATGTCATGAGTGTCAAAGTTTTGGGCACATTAAAGCGGAGTGTGCAAATCTGCAACACCAGAAGGAAAAGTCACTTAACAACACCATTAAGTGAGTCAGAGACGAAAAGTGATGAAGATGGTGTCTCATACAACAATGTGATTTCTTAGTTGCTACAATAGAAGAGTATGTCGGAACTGAATCTGTTAAAACAGAGCCCACCAAAACAGAAGCTGCTGAAACTGATGAAGACGGTTCAGACGATGAAGATATGCCTACTTATGAAGAACTACCGCAAAATTTCTTCACCATGATGGTTTGATCAAGGAGAAGAAAGAGCTTAACTTACAGATTGAAGACTTGAAAATGAAATTTCAAAAGAAAGGCATAATTTACTTGCAATGCAACGTGATCTTGAAGAAACCAGAAAAAGAGTAAAGATGTTGAACACTGGAACATCAAAGTTTGATCACATTTTAACTGTTGGAAGAGTGACACTTCAGCCACAAGGTCTTGGCTACAAAGGTAATGAATCAAGCTCTAAAACTGTTTTTATTTCAGATGGAAAATTAGAGGACAATGGTAAAACACTAAAAAATCAGCAATGGTATGACTACATACGCCCACAGTGTTATATGTATCTTCAAACCTTATCTCTTAAACGTCAAAAGTTCATAATGATATGGGTAAGAAAACATGATTTATATGCTGATTAAATACCTCCAAAATCATGATATTATCATCTAAGTGTGATAGTTTATTTTTATGTTTAATTCAATTTTTTATTCTATTTAATATATTGGTTTACCCCCGAGAAGTTGTTGAACCGTAGGCTAAAAACAATAAGAATCAGAGTTTCAAAGATTAAACTGGAGCAAATAGGCGTTTTATTTATGTGTGTTGAACAAGTAGCAAGAGAGATTTATGGTTTATGAGTAGAGAAGACAAAAGCTATGTGAAATCTAGAACTTAAGTCTTCTTAGCGATTAGTGGATGCCTCTCAATGTCCCGAGATCTCTTCTTTTATAGTGAATTTAGGAAGGCTTAGGTCGGTTTTGGGCCTTGATCAAGCTTTTCCTTATCTCTTTGTTGTTTTCCTTTTCTGATTAAAATTGCCTTTTCCCTTAGATCAGCTTCGATTTTCTCAAGTCGGCGAGATGATCTTGATGGGCCAGAGATTGATTGGGCTTAGAATGAATGGATCTTGATTTGAATTGGGTTTATGATAAGGTGCTAAACCCGGTACCAACAGTTAGTTTTCCCCCTCCCACCCCCAAGTTCATCAGAGTGAATGTTTGAGTTTTGATGAAGTGAAAGTAGATGACCTGATGTAAATCAAGATCTTGTCCATTCTAAGAACTGAGATTTCGGCTTATTATTGCAAAGTGTAGCTCGGGTTATATATGCATGTCTGATTTTTGGCTTATAACACGACATAGAGTGCAACATATATGCGAGTTAAATCGGCTTATGATGCGAGACATAGCTCGCCTTAATCAGCGTAAAGAAGATGAAGTAGACCGGCTCACGATGCGACACAGAGCTCGGCTTAATTAGCGTATAGAAGATGAAGTAGATCGGCTCATGATGCGACACAGAGCTTGGCTTAATCAGCATAAAGAAGATGGCATGGAATATACCAATAAAATATTTACGAATATTTTATTTTTAAATTTACTTTGACTTTTGGGATTTTGAATCTTTTGGGCAGTTTCTAGGTCAGAAGTCGAGGAGTCGCGTTGGTTAGATACCGAAAGGTCGCCTCTTCTTTATAAATAGTGAGATTTTGGCGTCATTTTTTCAATTCTTCATCCAGAATAAAAAGGTAAACTCTCTCACTCTGATCTTGAATAATTTATTTGCTGTTATATCACCTTATTCTCTGGTATTACTCTGCCGCGTATTGGTAAGTTTTTTGGGGAAATCTTCAAACTTTTAGCTAACTCCTGATTGATATGCAAATGCCTTCAAATTTGATAAAGAAGAATCAGAGAAAGAAGGAGGTTATTGTTGACGCTGATTCAAGTTCGTCTAAAAGTTCAACTCTGCCCATTCGAACGATTAATCGGTTCAATCGATCTGATGATTGACCACAGAGCTTCTTTAGCTGTCGTTTTGGCGATTGGGTCTCAGACAGGTGGGTTGACGTGTTGTTGGGCCAGTATGTGTCAAACAGGCCCATGTTGTTACACTGGTACAAAGCCCTGTTATTAAACGACAAGGTTCTTGTGTTTTGAGGACACATTAAGGCTATAAAAAACTGACGGTGACAGTCTGTCGTTAACAACATCAAAACGGTAAAGCAGGGTATAAGAAGACAAGAGCTGAGAGTGAGAAGCAAGGAGTTCATGAGAGAAAGATCTAAAGAGAGGGTTGTGTGAAACTTATCTTCTGTGGGATCTTCATCTTCTTCATATCTCTGAGTATAACTCTCTTGGTGAATGATGTGAGTTGGGGTGTGGTTTCTCTGTGTAATCACTCTGTTATTCATACTTATTCATACTCTTGTGAACTGGGTTAAAGCTCACCGAGACGTACCTTGGTCACCTTGACCTTGAGAACTCGTTAATCCATGTGTATTTACATTTCCTGCAAATACTCAAACCTGCAAGGTTAAACACAACTGTTAGCGACATAACACACGGATTAAAAACACATAGATATTGTTGAAGCAAATCTTAAAAATTGCTACAAAAACTCGACGTCTTCAAGCAATGGAAGTTTCACAACTGCTTCCATAAATCCCTCATTTTTTAGTGGATAGCACATTGCAAGTTTAAGCCTTCTCAGATGACTTGAACTGCAAATAGTTGTACTGCACAAGTTAGAAACATAATCAAATATACAGAAAAAATTATAATATGCAAAATATTTAAATTTCTAGCACTCCCAATAACTGTAAGTCAACCATTTAGACCTCCAGAAACATAACAATCTGAAAATCAAGTGGATGTTTCTAAAATGGAATTTGAAACAATGTAGAAGAAACCATATTGCAAATACTCCGCTAACAAATCTACAGATTCAGCAAATCGACTACTAAATTTCAATTTATACATATTCAGCAAAGATCTTTCCCACGAAAGAAAACAATCATATTCAGTATAGAGAAAAACACCAGACAAATAACGTTTTACAGAGTGACACAAATCCTCCAAATAATCATAAGCTACCAATAATGTCCCAAAGTCTAATAAGGAATAGGAATTTTCACAACCAAAATATGTTCTAGCCCTAGAATTAGTAAAACTCCATAACAACGACTGAAACCAAATCAACCTCAGATCTTTAAACAATAATTCATAAATCCATCTTGAAGAAAACCAAAATTAGGGAGACTTATTGGTTTAAATCGGATTAATTGGGTTCAAATCAGGTTTTGGGTTGGTGAAAATCGGGAAAGTGAAATCACTGTTTCATAAATGCAATTTACTGAAATTGATCGCAATTTTGTGAAATTAATCGCAATTTACGATTTTTAAATTCTCGGGTGCAATTGGGCAGAGTAAAATAATATGAGGGTTAATATACTTGACCTCTTAAATCAAGAGTTTGAGAGTTTGGGTGGATCGACGTAGAAGCAGCATTATAGAAGGGGTCTCAGGCAGTCGTCCCAAAAGAATTATAGCTGAGTTGTTATGTTTTTTTTGGTTGTAGGTTTTGTTTATAAACTATAAATTAATTTCTCATCTTTCAACTCTTGATTTAAGAGGTCAAGTATATCTTTTTTTTTCTTTTGTTATAAACAAAGCCATATTTTGTGGATGCTCATTATCGGCTCATTAGAATGTTATAAAATACTTGTTTATCAAGTTAAACCCTACCTTTGTATCTATATATATATATATATATAATGTTTTATGACTCATGAATAATAATAACAACAACAAGCGAACAATATCCTAATATCTTTTGTTCACAACATTTTAGAAATTTTAACATTATTTTTTAATAAAATTAGATTACTATATTAATAAATTCTTGTTTACTATGAATTATATATTTGACATGTGGCGATATCTGATGATTTAACTAAAACATGTTTCAATCTATTTAATGACAATTTTGATAAATATAAAGCTTCAATAGCTAGTTTCTTTAAAGATAAAGTCTTTTGAAAAGTATCATTCATTTTTTGTGTATATTTTTTTCTTTTCAGGTTATTAGACTGTTAGAGAGTTCCAAAAGAGGAAAAGGGTATTTTCGACCTTTACTTTTTGCAAAGTGCTTATTCTAATCTGTACAAACATGTAGTGCTAATTTATACTCGAATACTTTAAAAATTCAAATTTCATACTCAAACTTTCTATTTCGTCCATAATCCAGAGTCGTCGTTAACGGATGTTAGTCGATCGTTACAGATGCTGACTCAACTAACACGTGTTAGATAAGGTGGCATAAAACAAAAAAACATTTGGCATCCAAATTGACTAATTTAATACGTGTCAGCTGAGTTAGCATCCATAACGGTTTACTAACATCTGTGAACGAAGACTCTGAATTAGGCACGAACTAGGAAATTTGGGTATGCAATTTGATTTTTAAAGTGTTCGGGTATAAATTAGCACTACACGTTTTTTCATATTGGAATGTGCACTTTGGAAAAAGTACGGGTTGAAAAATATTATTTTCCCGTCCCAGGGCGCTACCCTATATAGCTAAAGTCACTTGTACCATTTTAGACATCCTTAATTTTGATGTAATAGAAAAATCGATAACCTTCTTCTCACCTTTTATCTTTATCTCATTTGATTATATATTCTATTGTGTGGATTCATTCTAGAATACACGCGTGGATCATAGTTTATTGGATGGATTCATATAGGTTTGGTTTGTGATCTTGTCAAAGGGGAATTCCGAAATCTTTTGTGGTGATCTTCTATCTATCAAGCTTGTCAATTGTTGACATCTTGTGATCAATAAGTTTAGGTTGAGTTTAAGTTCCTATCAGAAATCCTTAGGGTAGTGAATATCTCTCTTGTATTTTTCTGAAGTTGATCAAATCTACACTGTTAACATGGTGTAGTATGTCATATTGTAGGAAAATTCATAAATTTGGCTTCTACTGTATTATTAGTTTAAAGGAAATCTCTAATAGTTATATTGTTAGTACGGGCTGCACTCCTTGCCCTAGATCCGATCCAAATCAAGAATCAACCTGTTAAAACCCATTAAGTTTGGCTCGACGAGCTTGAAGCCGACTTAGATGGCAAAAATGAAACTTAGCAAAAATAGGAATCATGTTATATAAAAAAAAAGGAAAGCTTGATAAAAATGATAAGGAACACCCATAACCTTGACGCAGTCAGAAATCCTAGGTAAAGCAAGCGCTAAACCTAGTTAGAAATCAAGAACGCTAGCGACAAACTTGAAGGTTAGGTCTCTGGAAATCTACCAGAATAGAGAGAAAAACTCTCAATTTTATTGATAAGAAAAATAAAGCGTGTCCTCAAAATAACCTTGGATCTCTCTATCTAAAGAGAATAAACCAAAAGCACAAAATAGAAAACCTAAACAAAATAGAAACATGATAAAAAGGAAATATTAAAAGAAAAGGAAAAAACACTAAATCCTTCCTACATCAGTCTCCTCCATCTCTGAAGAACTTGTCCTCAAGTTTACTTCTGGATAATAGACCTCATCCACATGATACTCGTGAATGTTAGCTACATTAAAGGTATTGGAAATGTTCATCGATTCCGAGAGAGCCACAACATAAGCATTATCACTGATCTTCCATAACACCTTGAATGGGCCATACTTGCGAGGTTTCAGCTTGCTGTGCGTACCAACCGGAAATATTTCTTCACGGAGGAACACCATTACATCATCACCTTCTTTGAAAACTTTGAACTTCCTCCGTTTATCCGCAGCGACCTTGTTCTTCTGCCCGGCAGCCTCTAACTTAGCCTTGACAGCTTCTTTAACAGCTAAAATCTCTTCAGCCATAGTTTCAGCTGATGCACTTACTCCAAGAGCCTTTTGAAATTTAACCAAATAAACCACATGCTTAGGAACTGAAGTATCCACCAGAGGAAAAGGTGATTTCCCTATCGCAGAATGCACAACACTGTTGTAAGTAAATTCTATTTGAGGTAAAGCTAAATCTCACTGCTTTGGCTTATCCCCTCAAATACTCCAAATCATATGTCTCAAAGTCCTATTAGTTACTTCAGTTTGCCCATCAGTTTGAGGATGAGCTGTAGAACTTCTGTTAAGAGCTGTTCCAAACATTCTCCACAAAGTACTCCAGAAACGACTGAGAAACTTTGTCTCCCTATCTGAAGTAATCGATTTAGGAACTCCGTGAACGCGCCCCACCTCCCTGAAAAACAGTTTGGTTATGTTGGACGCATCAAGAGTCTTCTTGCATGCAATGAAATGTGTCATCCTGGAAACTCTGTCATCTATGACAAACACATAATCCACACTTTTCTGTGTACGAGGCAATCCCAACACAAAATCCATAGCCAAATCTTGCCAAATATCATCAGGAATAGGTAAAGGCATATAAAGACCAGTATTCTGAGATTGACCTTTTGATACCAGACAAATATAGCACTTTTTGAAAATAGCTCCGGCATCTTTCCTCAAGTGTGGCCAAAAATACCTCTCCTCTAGGTTAGCAATGGTCTTGTCTCTGCCCAAATGCTCACTAAGACCATCCCATGCAAATCACGGATCAACTTCTCTCTTAGCAATGAGCAAGGGATGCACAATCTATCTTCTTTAAACATGTAGCCGTCTTGGATATGAAAATCTGCAGAAGGATGCCTCTCACTGCACTTGGCTCGTAATTTCTTAAATTCAACATCATTTTCATACAACTCCTTCATTAACTCAACACCCACAATCTTATGTGCTAAAATAATTAGCAATGATGCTTTTCTACCCAAAGCATCTGCCACCTTATTAAGCGCGTCTGGCTTATGTTGAATTATAAAAGGAAATTTCTGCAGAAAACTCACCCAACGAGCATGCATTTTGTTCATCACTTTTTGGCTGTGAAGAAACTTCAAAGCTTGGTGGTCAGTGAACAAAATGATCTCCCTCCAAATCAAATAATGCTCCCATTGCTTTAGAGCTCTAAATACTGCATAGAATTCTTGATTATAGGTGCTCCACTTCTGTCGAGCTTTACTCAATTTCTCGCTGAAAAAAGCCACTGGTCTTTTTTTTCTTGTGACTGTACATCACATATTCCCACTCACTTAGCATCACATTCAACTTGGAACATTTTATCAAAATCAGGTAATGCCAGAACTGGTGCGGTACAAAGCTTATCCTTATTAAAGCAAAATTTTTCTCTTGCTCGAAACCCCAATGAAACTTTCCTTTCCTTAAACACTCAGTAATTGGAGAAATAATAGTACTAAAATCTTTTATGAATCTCCAATAGAAAGTAGCAAAACCATGAAAGCTGCGTACCTCACTGATTTAGGTGTTGGCCAATCCTTAATAGCTTTCACTTTATCTTCATCAACATGAATTCATTCTTCTCCAACAAGAAAGCCTAAAAATATCAACTTATTGGTGCTGAATGTACACTTTTTCAGATTGATGTACAATTTATTATCTTCTAAAACCTGTAACACCTGTCTCACATGCTCCAAATGCTCTTCTTTGGTTTTACTATAAATCAGAATATCATCAAAATAAATTACCACAAAAGAACCTGTAAATGGATGAAGAATTTGATTCATTAGCCGCATGAATGTACTTGGGGCGTTTGACAGCCCAAAAGGCATCACCAGCCACTCGTACAACCCATATTTGCTCTTAAAAGTTGTCTTCCATTCATCCCCAGGTCTAATTCGTATCTGATGGTATCCACTACGAAAATCTATCTTGGAACCAGTTAACTCGTCAAGCATTTCGTCCAATTGAGGAATTGGAAACGATACCTGATAGTTATCTTGTTGATGGCTCTACTATCGATACACATCGCCACTGGTTTCCTTTCTTAGGTATAATGACTCATGCTCTCACAAATGAACCCTTTCTTCAGTAGATCTTCAATTTGTTCTCTCAAAATCTCATTTTCCTTTGGACACATACGGTAATGGGGAAGGTTTGGTAAGCTTAATCCCAGAATAAGATCAATCTAATGCTGAATCTTGCGCATAGGAGGCAATTCTTGTGGCATTTCATCTGCAACCATCTCCTTGAAATCTTCCAGAATCTCTACTACTTATTTTGGAGTTGTTACTTCTTCTTTTACAGCACTCATCAACCCTTTAATCAGCACTGAACAGAAACATTTATTTTCTTTAGTTGCTTCTTCAAGCTCTCTTTCACTATGTGTCATAACCAAGAAGTTAGAATTTTTCCTCCTTAGATGCTGATCAAAAGTGTGAAACAAGAGCCATAGCAATCTTGTGCCCATTCCAAGTAAACATTAACACATTATCTCTTCCTCGATATGTAATGTCATTATCGTACTGCCAAGGATGACCAAGTATGATGTGATAAACATCCATGTCAAGAACATCACAAAGTACCTCTTCTTTGTAATACTTTCCAATGGAGATGGGAACTCTACAAGTTAGTGATACTCAAAACTGAGAGCCTTTATTTACCCATCCTAAGGCATATGGCTTCTCATGTAATGTTGTGGGTAACTTCAAAAACATCAAAAAAACTAAGTTTTCTGTGCTGCCATTATCCACAATCAAATTACACACTTTGTCGTTGATAGCATCGTGTTTTGAACAGATTCTTTCGCTCTCCTTCTTCCTTAGATGATAATAAGATCCTTTGGAGTACAAAATTTATCATCTCATTTAACTCTTCTTCAGCAAATTCAACCCCTGCATACTCATCCTCTTCTTCGCATTCTTCTTCTTCCTTTAGAAAAGCCACAGTTCTTTTACTTGGACAAACATTCGATTTGTGACCTTGTCCTTGACAACGGTAACACTTTTCGATGGAGGATCTCGCATAACTATTACCTTGTTTCTGGATTGGTGCTTTACCCTGCTCAGCCTTATTAGAACCATGGTTAGAACTACCGTCTCTTTTGTTACTGAAGTTAGCATCCTTTGTCACTGCACTCTTCTCCTTATCTCCGATTAACTCAGAATTGTTCTAAATTGAGTTTCTTCTGAACAAGTAAAATTATGGGGAGATTTTTCAATTAACTCAGCTTTCAAAGCTAGACTAGAAGCCTTGTGCACAGTCCATACAGTTTGCAAACCAATATTCTCTTGAATAGAACTCTTTAACCCACTGATGTATCTTGCCACTATCTGATTTTCTGTCTCTCCAAGATCATTGCGCTCAGAGAATCGCAAGAAATTTGCGGTATACTCTGTCACGGTCCTCTTTCCTTGAACACATTCAGTATACATCTTATAGAGAATCTGTTCATAGTTTTCTTGTAAGAATATATCCATCATGACCTGTTTCATTCGCCTCCATGTCCTGACTTGCCTATTTCCTTGTCTTTGCCTCTGAATAACAAGTTTATCCCACCATACAGCAATAGTACTCTTCAGCCTGATTGCCACCATCTTAACTTGCTTGTTTTCAAGGACACCCATGACATCTTCAAAGAATCTATCAACGCTGATTTTCTAATCCAGAAAATCCTCAACTCCCATAGTTCCATAGAACAATGGAATGTCAGCCTTTACGCGGTAGTCATGATTATTCTGTCGATACCTTTACTCAACTTCATCCTCCACAAATTCTTCTTCATCAGAACTTGAATTTTCATTGATAATAGCACGATGGTTTTCAACTCTTGGGAGTACTCATCCCAAGTTTCCATGCTAATTTTCATTAAGCCCAACTGGTTCTCCTTCTCTGCCTCCTTGCTGCTTTCGGTTGTTGTTGACGTTTCTGATCTCAGTTTAATCCTCATCTGATTGGTCATATGATTGGTCAAAGCATTTAGAGCCGTGGCAATAGCCTCGGTAAAACCCTTAAAGTCTACTTTAGTCAATAGTTGATTTGCCTTAGCTGATCAAGCTTCGAAAAGAGACAGAAGAAATCATGATCTGATACCACTTGATGCAGTCAAAAATCCTAGGTAAAGCAAGCGCTAAGCCTAGTTAGATGTCAAGAACTCAAGCGACGAACTTGAAGGTTTTGTCTCTTGAAATCCACCAGAATATAGAGAAAAACTCTTAAGTTTATTGATACAAAAAATAAAGCGTGTCCTCAAAATAACCTAGGATATCTCTATATATAGAGAAGAAACCAAAAGCACAAAATAGAAAACCTAAACAAAATAGAAACATGATAAAAAGGAAATATCAAAAGAAAAGGAAAAACACAAAATCCCTCCTACATCAAACCTCCTCAAATCAATATAAATATAGAGCTGCCTCTTCTAAATAATCCATCTGAAATCGGCGCAAGAGACTCGAGAGTGTTGGAATATAAGCTTCATGGACTATCTTAAGGCCCAAGAAAACTCTAACAAGGAGGTTAGGTTAAGATAGGCTTAAGGTATCTCTAATAGAATTAGGAAGTTGTCTAGTTCTAGAAATAGGAAATAGCTAAGGAGGTGCTATCATCTTTATAAATATCAAAGTTGAGTTGTGACTTTGATATCATCAAACATAAGAATTTTGAGAGTTTAATTTTGAGTTATTTTCTAAATCTATAAAGAGAGTTATTCTTTATACAAAGCTAAGAAGTGTTTGAGAAACTTTATTTGGTAGTAGAGCAAACCAGGTTGTTGATCCGAGACAAGGGAGAGACGACGACAAGAGTATTCCCAAGCCATGGGAGATATTGAAAATACAACAAGGAAGAACCCTAATACTACAAGTTGGCAATCAAGACTCACCAAAAAGTATTTGGGATGCAATCAAATCAAGAAACCTTGGAGCAGATAGAGTTAAAGAAGCTAGACTCCAAACCCTAATGTCCGAGTTCAAGCGAATGAAGATAAAAGACTCATACACTATTGATACCTTCGCGGGGAAGATATCAGAATTAACCTCAAAAGCTGCAACCCTAGGTCAAACTGTGGAAGAATCAAGGATGGTTAAGAAGTTTCTTAACAGTTTGCCACGAAACAAGTATATACAAATCATCGCATCACTTGAGCAGGTCTAGATCTAAACAAGACTGGTTTTGAAGATATAGTGAGACAGCTCCAAAGCATACGAGGAACGAATACTTGATGACAAAAATCCTATTGACACACAAGGAAATCTGTTGCTGACAACCACAGAGTCACACGGCAACCACAACCTCTTCGAAAGTTCAAGAGGACGAGGTTGAGGTCGAGGAAGAGGCTTTCTGGGAAGAGCCAGAGGCCGTGGGAGATTCAACTCACAAGACCGAAACAAAGAAAATAAAGAAAGATCTGATGTAGTTTGTTATCGGTGTGATAAAACATGACACTTTGCCTTAGTTTGTCCCGAAAGAAAACAAAGACTCCAAGAAGTCAACAAAGCTGAAACTGAAGAAGCAGATGCGGTACTTTACATGCATGAGATTGTATTCCTTAATGAGGAAAATCTAATGCCAAAGAAATATGAGACGGATAAAAGAGAAGATGGAATTTGGTATTTAGACAATGGTGCAAGCAATCATATTACCGGAGTAAAAACATACTTCTCGGAGGTGAATGAGAACATTAAAGGTAAGGTAAAGTTTGGAGATGGATCTTGTGTTGACATTGAAGGAAAAGGATAAATTATGTTTCAAGGAAAAACAAGGGAACAGAAACTGTTAACCAATATCTACTTCATTCCCGGATTAAAGAGCAAAATTCTGAGTTTAGGCCAAGCTACCGAGTACGGTTGTGATGTTAGAATGAGACTTAATTATCTAACAGTACATGATCCTAACAGAAGGCTCTTAATAAAGGTAATGCGATCTCCTATTAGGCTTTACAAGATCAACCTCGAAATAGGAAAATCGAACTGTCTACATTCAAGAATCGAGGAAGAAGCTTGGCGATGGAACACAAAATTAGGATATATAAGCTTCAAGACAGTTAGTGTTATATCCCAACAAGAGATGGTTCATGGTTTACCCAAAATTGAATGTGAAAAACAACTATGCGAGTCATGCTTAGTTGGAAAATAAACTCTTCAAGTGTTCCGGAGAGCAACTCAATATCGGTTCTCACGTGTGTTAGAGCTGCTCCATGCAGACTTATGCGGACCCATACCACCAGCTACTCCTTCTCGAAATATGTCTTCGTAATCATTGATGATCACACAAGTTATATGTGAAATATTCAAGGCATTTAAGATTTTAGTAGAAAAAGACTTTGCAAAGATGATTGTGACACTACGAACGGATATAGGTGGGGAGTTTACTTCAAAAGATTTTCAAGAATTCTATGACAAGAACGGAATTAGGCGATATCTAACAGCTCCTTACTTACCACCCCCCCGGCAACAGAATGGTGTAGTCGAAAGAAGAAACTGCACAGTAATAGAGATGACAAGAAGTGTTCTCAAAGCAATGAAGGTTCCAAATTTCTTGTGGGGAGAGGCTATATGCCACTCAACATATATAATCAACCATGTTCCCACAAGAGCATTGAAAAATCAGATGCCCTACGAAAGCTTGAGAAACACAAAACCAAATATCGATCATCTCAGAGTGTTTGATTGCCTTGCACACGCAAGAATCGAGTCCGTAAGCTTCTAGAAACTCAAAGACCGTTCTCAGATTGCTGGTTCACCTCAGGATAGAACCAGGGTCAAAAGCGTACAAACTCTACAACCCGGCAACCAGAAGAATCATTGTAAGCCGAGATGTAGTTTCCAATGAAAAAACTCGTTGGAATTGGAAGGGAGCCGATGAAGAAGGAACTGGTGATCCAGACATATTTCGAATGACTTGGGGAGATGTAATTGACGATGGCCATCGACAGTTTATTGTCAGGGATCAGTATCATGAAGAGGATTCTAAAACTGAAGATAATACTCATCAAGAGCAAGAAACGGATGAAGTAGAAGAAACAGGCCCCAACAATCAAGAAGTTAATCAACCTATTCATCAACCTCCATTGAGAAGAACAACTCGTCAAGTAAATCTTCCAAGCTATCTTAACGATTATGTTCTTCTAGCTAATATAGAATGTGAGAGACTTCTATTATTGCTCGATGATGAACCGATATCATATCAAGAAGCAAAAGAGTATATTGAATGGACGAATGCATGTCTACAGGAGATTGATTTGATCAACAAAAATAAAACATGGTCATTAGTTGATAAACATGTTGGTGTTAAGATTATTGGTCTTAAATGGATATTCAAGATCAAAAGAAATGCAGATGGCTCAATCAACAAGTTCAAGTCAAGACTAGTTGCAAAAGGATATGTACAAGAATCAAGAATTGATTTTGATGAAGTCTTTGCACCAGTTACACGCATTAAAACAATCAGATTACTCGTGGGTTTAGCTGCTTCTCATGGATGGGAGATCCGTCATCTCAATGTCAAAACCGCATTCCTACACGGAGAGCTTAATGAAGAGGTTTATGTGTCTCAACCCGAAAGATTTGAAAAGAAGGGAGAAGAGCATAAGGTTTTCAAACTTTCTAAAGTATTAATACGGTTTGAGACAAGCTCCACAAGCATGGAACACGAAACCTAATCAGATCTTGAAGGAAATAAAGTTCTATGTATCGCAAGGAAGAAGGAGGTAATCTTCTTATCATTGCCATGTATGTGGATATTTGTTTGTAATAGGAACACGATGGGAATCATTAAAGAATTCAAAGCTGGAATGTCATCTAAATTTGAGATGTCAGACCTCGGAAAACTCACTTACTATCTAGGAATAGAAGTGAATCAAAGCAATGAAGGAATCAAGATGAAGCAAGAAGCCTAAGCGCGCCGAAATCTAAAAGAAGCAGGCTTAGATACTTGCAATCCCACTCACATACCAATGGAGTTCGGATTGAAGTTGTGTAAAGGACAAGAAAAATATCCATAAGTTGATGCTACAATGTATCGAAGGAGGATTGTAAGCTTAAGGTACCTATTACACACAAGACCAGACCTTGCCTTCTCGATTGTTTTGACGAGTAGACATATGCAAGATCCAAGAGAGTCTCATAGTAGCGTTAAAGCAAATTTTGAGATATCTACAAGGAACTCTAGCATATGGTCTAAGGTTCAAAAGAGATGGAATAAAGGAGATTGTTAGTTATAGTGATAGTAGCTATAATGTGGATCTTGATGATGGGAGAAGCACAACAGGTCATGTGTTTTGTTTTGGTGGCACACCTATTACTTGGTGCTCACAAAAACAGAACACAATTGCATTTACAGAAGCTGCGAAGCAAGCTATATGGTCACATGTCAGAGTTGTAAGAAGACAACCATTTTCATTGAAAACAGATCTGCCATTGCACTCACCAAAAATCATGTGTTTCATGGCCGAAGCAAGCACACTCACAAGCGTTATCACTTCATACAATAATGCATTGAAGATGATCAACTTGAAGTCGAGCATGTACCTGGAGAGAAGCAAAAGGTGGACATATTAACAAAGGCCCTAGCAAGAATCAAGTTTAAAGAGATGAGGAGTTTGATAGGAGTTCAAGACCTCTCGAAGACCAACTTGAAGCTTAAGGGGGTGAATGTTGGAATATAAGCTTCATGTACTATCTTAAGGCCTAAGACAACTCTAACAAGGAGGTTAGGTTAAGATAGGCTTAAGGTATCTCTAATAGAATTAGGAAGTTGTCTAGTTCTTGAAATAGGAAATAGCTAAGGAGGTGATATCATCATTATAAATATCAAAGTTGAGTTGTGACTTTGATATCATCAAACATAAGAGTTTTGAGAGTTTAGTTTTGAGTTATTTTCTAAACCTAATAAAGAGAGTTATTCTTTATACAAAGTTAAGAAGTACTTGAGAAACTCTAGAGAGCTCAAGAAAACACCCTAGAACTCTAAGTCTTTTGTTGTTTCCTCTTTAAACTAGATTATCGTCTCGAGAATCTTGTTTTATTTCTCTTGTAATCTTTGATCTCAAGCTTCATTAATAACAAGAACCTCTGATTTCCCACATATTATAAATTTCATTGTTGTTTGTAAAACACTAGTTCAACAATTGGCGCCGTCTGTGTGGACTAGAGAATTTTTCACGCAAGAAGCTTTTAGATCAAGGAATTTCAAGAGACAGAGAGTTCAATCCAACCGGTGTTCAAGACTCAAGAAATCTTCATAACCTTTCCCTCCCTAATGGCACTCAGAATGGTGTCGGAGATCAAACCGGTGTTCATGACCCAGCTTGTTGGCCTTCTACAAGCTCAAGTCAATTCTCTATTGATATGATATTGTCCACTTTAGGCTAAGTGACCAAGCCCGCATGGATTTTTTTTTTGGACTATTTCCCAAAAGGCCTCATACTAATTGGTGATTGACTTGACTTGACTTGACTTATATATTAGACCATTCTTTTCTAAATTTCCGATGTGAGACATTGGTTTATCTTCCAACAAATTGCTGAATGACCACTTATGAGATTGATAGAAGACAAGTGATGTCAGTCAACACGAAAAAACTCTTAGTAATGGCTGGTGATCTCGCTAAGATTGTCAAATTCATTAAAGTCGACAAACCAGTTATCTAGAATGTCATTCTGGGAACCCCATGACTTCACGAGATAAAGGCAATAACATCTAGCTACTATCAGTGCATGCGATTTGCGTCAGGCTGCAAGATCTTCACCATTTGTGGTGATTAAAGAATGTTGCGCATATGTTTCATTTGCCGAGAAGAAACTCTAGATACCTACTCCAACAATTAACTCTATAACAAAATGCAAACCTTAGGAAGATTTCACAGTGCCACTACCAACCAGTTTGAGTAGGGAATCAATCACTATGGTTAATATCGGTCCGAAGAATACAAAGTGATGCGTTGGAATCGGCACCAAACTCAAAGTGAGCATGCACAATGGCTCATTAAATTCCTCCAACAAAATGTTTCCACTTTCGCATGGTCGATTGAAGACATGATTGAAAGAAACCCAAAGGTAACCACACACGAGCTAAACGTGAACCCTACATATAAGCTGATATAACAGAAATAACGTAAGCTCGGACCATAACGAGCTAAAGCGGTAAAATGATGAAGTCGAGAAACACTTTATAAAGCGAGATCAGCTCGACTCAGATTGGCCCCTTATAAGCGGTAAATGAAAAAGTCGGATTGGCTTGTTGAGGATACCACATGAAACAAACTGCTATTTTTTATGGATGCTTTCTCAGGCTACAACCAGATCATAATGCATCTAGATATTTTGAAAAGCAACTTTTATAACTAATCGTGGAACATATTGCTACAAAGTCATGCCGTTCTTTTTAAAAAACGTAGGAGCAACTTACCAAAGATTAATTAACAAAATGTTCTTCTGTCAACTCGAAAAATCATTGGAAGTCTACAAAGACGACATTCTTATAAGGTTTTATAAAAAAGTTTATAGGATTCTATAAGGTTTTGTAAGATTTATAAGAATCATTATAAAAGTAGATTAAAACATTCTTATAAGTTTTTATAAGATTTTATAAGAACCATTATAAAACCTTATAAAACTATATAAGAACATTCTTATAAGGTTTTATAAACATTCTTTTAAGATCTTATAAAATATTTTTATACGGTTTTATAATGGTTCTTATAAAATCTGGGAGTTTTATAAAGTAAGTTTTCAGCAAAAAAAAACATATATGTTTCCTTGCTAAAAATGAGAAATTTGTAAATTTTTATCAAAAATATAGATCTATAATTCTTTTGCCAAAAAAATTGATATTGTAATTTTTCTGCCAAAAAATTGATTTTATAATTTTCTGTCGAAATAAGAAATCTGCAATTTTCTCGCAAAAAAAACTCACTGCAATGTCACAAATTTTTATTTATTTGTTTTCAGTCAAATTTGTTTTAATTCAAGTAAATTAAGTAATGTCAACTTAGGGGGTGTATTGAATTGAATATTTGAAGAGATTTGAGTTTTAATGAGTTCAGAGACGATTTGGTGAAATTTTGGTTAATTGAGACTTTTGTTATTAAATTTTTTGAAATCTCACATAAAACCAAGGGATTTTGGTCATTTTATTTTTTTACTAAGAAATCCCCTTAAATCTCATCTGAAACTTTTAAATCAAATTCTAATCATGTTTTCAATAACATTGGATTTGAGTATAAAATTTAAATTCACTGTTGTTGGAAACATTATTAGAATTTGATTTAAAAGTTTCATGTGAGATTTAAGAAGATTTCTTAGTTAAAAATACAAAGACCAAAATCTAAAATTTTTTTATGAGATTTCAGAAAATTTTGAAAATTCACAATTAACCAAAATTTCACAAAATCATCTCAAAACTCATTAAACTCAAATCTCTTTAAATATTCAATTCAATACACCCTTTTAGTCAACCACATGAAGAGAATTATACTATTAAAAATGATCAGCAAAAATGCTATTTCCAAAAGCTGGTTATTTCAAGAATGATATTATTGAAATTCTCCCTTTTTTAAACTCTTTGGCTAATTTTCATTGAAAATATTAAAAAACTATTTTACTTGGTTTTCAACTTTTCAGATGTAACTACTTTTTCCACATATATACAGCATATGCAAATTTCAAAATTTCATCTGTCTAATTAGTTAAAAGTTCAAACCACAAAATCCAAAAGAGCATTACTTTTGAAAGGGAATGTATTTCGGTAAATCTGATTACAACATTTCGGGAGTTTAAATTTCGAATCCAATGATACAATAATAATAAAACAAAACAAGGCATTATATAAGTGAGTCCTGCAAAAAGAAATAACCACAAAAAAAAACCTATAAATATAATACTTAAATATATATTATATATAATATTTGGTGCCTTTTCATGGGTTTTCTTTTTCGTGCCTGTAACTCTGAGAAAGGACAGTTGTGTAAGTAAATAAATGTGGAACACAAGCAGAGACAAAAGCCTAAAGACTCGAGCATAACTTTTTTTTTAAATCCTTTTTTTTATTTGTCCATTGGCTGCTTTGTTTTGATTTGTTCAAATTTCAAAAACGTCTCTTTAACTCGCCACTCCCTCCATTATCACCACAATTTCACATTCTCCTATATTCTCTCTCTCTCTCTTTCAAACTTTTATACTCACCTGAGAAAAAATAAAAATAAAAATCTCAGTTTTTTTCCTCTGTTTCGTCTACGAATTAGAGCCATAAAGATCGAAACTTTTGCTTCAAATGGGTGCTTCAGGTAAATGGGTTAAGTCCATAATTGGTCTGAAGAAGCCAGAGAAGGATGAAATTGTAAGAGCTTAAATCTAAATTACTTAAAACTTTTTTTGTTCTCTCAATTCAAAGTTTAAAGCTTTATAAGATTCTTTAAATTCAGGAAAAGAGCAATGGTAAGAACAAGAAATGGAAGCTATGGAGGACTTCTTCAGTTGATTCATGGAAAGGTTTTAAAGGAAGACATCGGTCTGAATCAGAAGGTCTTGATTCTTCAACTATCTACTCTGCAGCTGTTGCAACTGTTCTTAGAGCTCCTCCAAAAGATTTCAAAGCTGTTAGAGAAGAATGGGCAGCTATAAGAATCCAAACCACATTTCGTGGATTCTTGGTAAGTTTTCTTGAATTGAACAAGAATTGAGATCTGAAGTCTTTTTTTTTCCATAATCTTTGAATTTGTTTGTTTACTTTAAGGCGAGAAGAGCATTAAGAGCATTGAAAGGGATAGTGAGGTTACAAGCTTTAGTTAGAGGAAGACAAGTAAGGAAACAAGCAGCTGTAACATTAAGATGCATGCAAGCTTTGGTTAGAGTTCAAGCTCGTGTTAGAGCTCGTCGTGTAAGGATGACTGTAGAAGGACAAGCTGTTCAAAAGCTTTTAGATGAACACAGAACCAAATCTGATCTTTTGAAAGAAGTTGAGGTAATGGTCTTTATCTCTGCGCTCATTGCTTTGATTCATTGCCAAGATTGTTTCTTGTTTTAAGATTTGTTATGGTCTCTCAGGAAGGTTGGTGTGATAGGAAAGGAACTGTAGATGATATTAAGAGTAAGTTACAGCAGAGACAAGAAGGTGCTTTCAAGAGAGAACGTGCATTGGCTTATGCTCTAGCTCAAAAGGTAAACTAACTTAGTAACTTGTGTGAAACAGTATTCTTCTCTAACTTGTTTAAGTCCGGTTTCTTGTAGCAATGGAGGTCAATTCCTAGCTCAAACCTTAAGACAAACAATTCAATCTCATATCTTAAAAGTCAAGAGTTTGACAAGAATAGTTGGGGATGGAGTTGGTTAGAGCGTTGGATGGCTGCTAGGCCATGGGAGACTAGGATTATGGACAGTGTTGAAGCTGCTGTCACGCCTCCTCCTAAGCATTTGAAGTCACCTGAAACCGCGGATGTTGTGAAAGTTAGAAGGAACAATGTGACAACTCGTGTATCTGCAAAGCCTCCTTCTCATTCAAGTCCTGGTTATGAGTTTAATGAGAGTTCTGGTTCGTCTTCTATCTGTACTTCAACCACACCTGTTTCTGGAACCACTGGTCTTGTTTCAGATAACTCTAGTGGTAAAGTAAACAAGAACAAGGCAAGTTACATGAGCTTGACTGAATCAACAAAGGCAAAGCAAAGAACTAACCGCGTTGTTAGACAATCTATGGATGAGTTTCAGTTTATGAAGAACTCTGGATTGTTTACTGGAGAGTTGAAGAGTAGTCCTACCTCAGATCCTTCCTATGTTAGTTTCTCAAAACCACTTGGTGTTCCTACTCGATTCGAGAAGCAGAGAGGGTAAAATGTGATCTTGTGAGATTCATGTTAATTTCAACAGCTTGTTGTTGGTTGTCTTGTGTTGTGAAATGTGTATGTTAATTGTTTTTTTTTTGTTCCCTCTGAAAACTACATTGGAGTTTTGAATTTAAATATGGAAATTGTAGTCTTTGCTTTTATTTCATCATGAAACTCTAAGTTTATATCATCACTAGTTTCAAGAATCATTTCAAGAATCAGAATCTTTTGATGGCTCTGAGTTTAACACCGTTCTTGAAGCTGAGAATTACACCATAATCAAGCTGCAATGGTTTCTCCATTTCTTGGGAATGTCTGAAAATGTAATTACGGTAGAGATGCAGTAAGGTGAGTTTAATCTCCTGCAGTGCAAATCTCTGTCCAACACATGCTCTTGGGCCAATACCGAACGGGATGAAAGCGTTTGGATGCCTAAGTTTCTCCTCTTCCCCGTTCGGATCAAATCTTTCTGGCCTGAACTTCTCTGGCTCTGGAAAGTTTTTGGGATCCTTTGCTAGAACTCCTAATGCCAACCAAACCCATGTCCCCTAAACAACAACAATTAGGTAAGTAATAAAGGACACAAGTCTTTCTCAAAATGTGAAATTAATGCTTTTTAATGGTAGCAATGGATGAAACAGATTAGTCTTTTTTTTATTTACCATTCAGAAGTTTTGGTTATGGTTTTCTTTTGGTATTCACAGTGTTGTGTACCAAAAACTTGTGAATGGTAAGTAAAAGTTGTTTCGATTGTCCAATGAGTGATGGAATTACCTTAGGGAGTAAGTAACCTCCTATCTCCACATCTTTTGCAGTTTCTCTTGCAACCAAAGGGGAAACCATATAGAATCTCATAGCCTCTTTGATGACCTACAAAGGAGGAAAAACAAAAACATCCATAAAGATTCTAATACACTCACAGAAACTCAACTTCTTAGTTTTGTTTGTTACGAATGAAGCACCTGATCAAGGTATGGAAACTTGTATTGTAAGTCATGAACAGACGGGATCAGATCACGGCCTCCAAACCCATCAATTTCTTGAAGCAGACGTTTCTCAGCTTCTAGATGAGCAGAGACTAAGTAAAGAACAGATGACAATGTGAAAGCAGTAGTTGCAGAGCCAGCAAGAAGATGCTCATAAGTCACAGCACTAATATAATCCGGAGTGAAGATGTTTTTGCCGAAAGGATCAGATTCTCGAGCTTTCAAGATCAATGACAAGAAGTCTTTTGAGTCAGTAATCTCAGTCTCCTTGGCTCTCTTTGACACAATCTCATTAAGTTGTCCACTCAATCTTGCATTAGTCTTCTCAACTCTCCAGTCCGTAGTTCCTGGTATCCTCTTCAAAACCTGCCTAAATGGTTCTTGAAGAATCGGAATTAGTAAGCCTAAAATGATAGAGAGTGAGCCAGATAAATCCATCTTAAGCTGTGTTGTTGAGTAGACATGTTGGTTTATGAAATCAGTAACTTCTGCATCTTTTCTTGGTTTTTTCCCTGAGAGGCCGAAATTAACTCCAAAAGCAGCTTGTCCAATGATATCAGTTGTTAGTTTGAGTAAAAGATTGGAGAAAACGATATCTCGCGGTTCGGAATCAAGATTATGTGTAGCAGAAGTGATGAAATTGTGCATTGTGGGGATAAGACTGGTTAAATGTGAAGGCTGGTAAAGAGATAGGATAGTGTTTCTCATCTTAGACCATCTCTTGTCCCTATAAGAGATCCATGAATCATTAATGGTTATAGAAACAAAACTACAGAAGAATTTATAGAGTTTTATAAAGCATGTATGAACCTTGTGAAGAAGAGGCCTTTCTTGTGAAGAGGAGAGGCTGAGATTGGAGAAGGAACACTTCTGTTTGGAATGTCTTTGAACTTCTTTATTCCAACTTCTCTGCATAGCTCTGCTTCTGCTACTATTATTAGTGGTTGCCTTCCCATCTGAAATCTGTTAAATTTTGTTTTTAATTAATATTTCTTTCTTTTTTTTTTCTTGGAAATTATCATTTGTGTTCATCTTTTTTCTTTTTGGTTTGTTCATCAATCAACCAATAGCAATTAACAACCATAAGAGAAACCATATGAACATTAGTGCTAGATTCTGCTCTTTTTCTTTTTTTCTTTTACTTTTGTAAACCCAGTTCTCATGGTTAGCTTAACCGAACCCTTTTAAATAAATTTGACCCAAAAAAAGGAACAGAGAGATGGCCATATAAACCAAACTAAGCCAAATCTAAACCAAAATGTTTAAACTAAAATCAAAGTGAACTCTGTTTATAATCTCTTTGGATTTCTTGTCTGTAAGACGAAATAAAACAGACTAATTTTAGTGTAAGTGGACCAAACCAAGCTGAATTTCATCTTTAGTTTGTGTTGTGTTCATCAATCAACATTAAGGTTCCACTCCAAGTTTTATTTATTTATTTTTTTTGTAAACTCAATTCTCTTGATTTTGGTTAAACAAACCAATTTAGTTTAACAGTTCAGGTTCAAAAAGAAATGGCTATATAAACTAAAATGAACCAAAATGTTTAAACTAAAATCAAAGTGTCAATGTGTAAATAATCTGTTTGGGTTTTTATGTCTTAAAACGAAGAAAAAAAAGAGAAAAAAAAAAGAGAGAGAGTGTAATTGGACTAAACCAAGCTAAATAGTGTTAACTAAAGTTCATTAAATTTATATTTAAATATAAATGTTTGGGGAATCAATGTAATCATACTAAATTACTAATACATATAATATTAATTCAATCACTATTTATAGATAGTTATTTTCCTTATTTAAATCAAAATGATTCTAAACCGAAATCAAATAAAACAAGTCAAGATTATACCAAACTGAACAATACTGATATTCAAATGATTTTTATTTGGTTACAATTCTTCATGAAAACCGAGAAAGCTCCCAAAAATAGAAATCCAGAGGGAGAGAGTGACCTGAAAATAGGGCCATACTGCTTAGCAAGAACGGAGAAGACGTCAGGGCCGTACTTAGCCATCAAAGGCAAGTGACCAACTAGAGGCATAGCGGTTGGACCAGGGACATTGCGTACGGACCAGGAGGGTTGGTACAAGTAAACCACAATCACAACCGCTGCAAAGCTCAAGAATGTAACAAGAGCTTTGTGTTGTGTCAAGAATGGATCAAGAACTTCCCACCACAGCTGTTGTTGCGTCTTCATTTCTCTAGCCTCTAAAGTTCTTCTCTCTTTTATTAATCTATTTAATGGGTGTGGGTTTGTTGGGTGGTTTATTGATTTATGGGGATTTATATAATAGTATTAGATGTGCTTTTGAAAAGTGGGTTCTACATTCTTTCCACTAGCCCACCTTTAGAATAGCGTGGAACTATTTTGCAAGACGACAAAATGCGTTGAATTTTGTTTGTCAAGTTCCGGTCTCTGTTACTACACAGTAGAGTAGTACTAGTAACTAGTAAGTGATTGTCACGCACGGATTTCATTAGGCATGAACAATCAAATAATCCATCTAGGTATCGATTAAGGTTCAGATTAGTTCTTTGGGGTTTTAGATATTTCAGACATAAAATTTAGAAACCATTCAGATATTTTAAAATTTTGGTTCAGGTTCAGGGTATTTTGGTTATATGGATTTAAAAACCATTTAGATATTTCTAAATTTTGTATACAATTTGGTTTTGATTAATTTTTACCCGACTATCCAAAACGACTTCAAAAACCCTAAAATATTTAAAAACTAAAACATTAGTTAAATTTCATAACATTTGATTAAAATTTTACAAATATAACTAAATATTATAGGATATTTAGATTTTTGTTGTTGTTGTTGTCAAGGATATTTAGGTTATTTTAGGTTATTGGATATAAAATAGACAATCTCTTCTTTTTTATAATTGTAATTTTGGGTATTTCGGTCCTATCAAGTTTAAATATAACTAATTATTTGTATTTAGGATACTCATTCACTTATCGGTTTGGTTCGAGTTTGATTTAGATTTTTGGATATAGGAGTTTAGGATCCATTTGAGTATTTATATAGGTTTGGTTGGAGTTCAGTGCCTTTCATTTACAGTGAGTTTAGTCTAGTTCTTCGATTCCGTTTATTTTCCCGAGGCCTAGAATTAATTTCATATTATATTTTACATTTTTTGCTAATTATATTAAGCTACTTTAAAATCAATAATATTTCAAGAGAAAAACTAGCTTAATAACAAAGAAATTATTTTAATTATTTTAAATCATTAGTGACAAAGATTGCCCCTACTATTAAGATTGTCTCGAGATATTAGTTGTTGTATTGTTATTGTTTTGTTATGTTTTTTTAAGGCATGATCTTAATGTTTATAGATATTATTTAAACAGAAAAATCTTTCGAATGTCTCAGTCATTTTGACCATCTCCACCCATCGTTGTACTTATCGTTGCACTTGCAAGTGCTTGTAGATGTCAAGAGGGTTTACCGTCAATCTGAGTTAGCCACACTTCTACTTTTGGTCACCTTTTTCCTCTTTTTCCCCTCTTTTATTTTGGTTCACCAATTTTTCTTCCTTTTTTAGTTGAACGAATTATTGATGATTTCTTTGTAAGTATTTTAATTGAGGAAAGAAATGGCTATATATGGAGGGGATGGTTTCGAGTTTGGACTCTGGAATGTTAACCATAAAGGAGAAATTTGATCATTACATTGACCCTATTTTTTTTGGTGCGTTGTTCTTTTTCTATCTCGATATGAGAGCATTTATTTTTAATTTAGATTTAGTCAATATATAATTTGTGTTCAAATTTCAAATTTTGTTCTTTCCTCTAATTTCGTTTGTTTCCAAATCTTTCTTACTATTTGACTATTTGTTAAGAGTTAGAGTTAAGATGAGTTTGTTGTTTGAAACTGATTTGGAGAATACTATATGCGAACACTTCGTTTTGGATGAATTGGATAAAGATTTAATTAATTCGAAAAAACTTTTTCTGTGACAAATTCCACATCTTTGGATTTATGGATGTGGGAGAAGCTGCTCAAATACAGAAAACTTGCAAAGTCTTTTGCCAAAATGGAAGTTGGTAATAGGGCAACAACTTTATTCTGGTATGATCATTGGTCTATAACAGGGGAAAGATGTTTCATTGAGTTCGGCATTCAAGAGTTCACTACGGTGGAAAAAGTTTTCAAACTCATCGGAAAAAAAGAGACAGGTCTGAAATCTTCAACAACATCGAAGACCTCATAGAAGTTCAAAGGAGAAATCAGAATGTGGTGAGTGTATTCTCATTGATGTACTTGATTTACATAAAGAAATAAAGAAGGTTATGTTCATTGTGATATTTGTCAGTTGGCTAAACAGAAAAGTTTACCATTTCCATCTGATAATCACATGTCTAAAAATCCCTTTAATCTTGTTCATATTGACACATGCAGACCATTTTCTTTATTATCCAGAGAAGGATACAAATACTTCTTGACGATAGTGGATGATAATTCACGAGGTATATGGGTCTTCATGATGAAGACTAAGGATGAAGTTCTACAAAAAATATTTCCAGATTTTCTCCAAATGATTGAAACCCAATATCAACAGAAATTAAAAGCTGTAAGATCAGATAATGCTCCATAATTGCGTTTTATGGATTTATTCAAAGAGAAAGGTATTCTATCCTATCATTCTTGACAAGAGACACCACAACAGAACTCATTAGTGGAACGAAAACATCAACATATCTTGAATGTATCCAGATAATTGATGTTTCAATCAAATGTTCCTCTTGAATATTGGTCAGATTGTATTCTCTCTGCTGTGTTTCTTATAAACAGATTACCAACTCCTTTGTTATCTAACAACTCCTCCTTTGAGTTACTGCAATCAAAAGCACCAGATTATTCTTTGATCAAGGTTTTTGATTGCTTATGTTACAAGTCAACATCAAAACAGTCAATACATAAATTTGAGCCTCGGTCAAAAGCTTGTGTTTTCTTGGGATATCCTGTAGGTTATAATGGTTACAAATTATTGGATTTGGAAACAAATCAGATATCGATTTCAAGGCATGTTGTATTCTTCGAGACATTGTTTCCTTTCTCCAAGACTGATAAACACTTTGAGCATCTATTTGATATGCCTGAGAAGATGGTTCCATTGGTTTCTAATCCTAGTACGACAAATTAGCTAAACATATAGGATGAATTGACTGTTAAGATTGGTCCGAAAAGGAAAAGTAAGTTACCTACTCATTAGTAAGGATAAATGTAACGCCTGTGTTCTAGAATTTAAATTATTTCAGGTTTTGACGGATTAATTATCCGGAATTAATCCAAGAAAAATAATTAGTTGGGGTGGAATAATTATTTTGGGTTAATTAGAATGAGTTTTAAGTTGAATCAAAAGTTTGGTCTTGATTCATAAAGAATGTGGAAGTTGGGGGATCTATTTGGTAAATTTCAAGATTGGAGATATTTTTCTCCGTAAGTCAAAACCACCTTTACTTCTTCTTCTTTCTCCTTGTCGCCACTTTTGAGAGAGAAAGAGAGAGCTTGTGAGCTCAAGATAAGAAGAGAAAGAAGAGGTTTAGCTTAGTTCTTTGGTGTGTAAGGAGTGGAATTGGGGTTTAAGCATAAGTTGAAGCTTGGATTGAGCTTGGAAAAGAGAGAAGATTTCTTGATAGAAGTGTGGGATTAGAGAGAGAGTTTGAAGCTAGAGGAGCTTTGAGTGGAAGGGGGAGAGGCTAAAGCTTTGGTGAACGGAGAGAGACAGAACTGTCAGAGTCCGGTAGAGAAGAGATTCGACCTAGAAAATCGTTGGCAGAGACGCGATTTGGACCAGCGTGTATTCAAAGGGAGATCGCGACTGAACCTTCTGTCGGATCGTCACGAAATTTTGTGGGTAGCTTCAGGACATCTAGCGAAAGATTTTCAACGGTGAGATTTGAAAGTGGACGGTTAGATTTCGTTTCGTGATCCAATCTTTCAAGCTGAGCATTCTATGATTTTTTTAGAATTTTACAGTTTAGGTTAAATGTTATTTTTGGTTGTTTTGGTTGGCTGTAGGGTGAGTTGAGCTACTGTTGGCAAGTTGGAAGTCACTGCTGGTTGGGAGATTGTTGTTTTTGGTTCGAAAATCATCTTTGTTTTTAAAGTGAGTACGGGACCATAGGTTATGTCAGCATTGTGTGTGCTTGTTGTGTGATGTGTATATGTTGAGTTAGATCCTTGTAGAATCCATGAGTTCTATTGCTTGTTTAACCTGTTGCTAGGGCTGTGGTTATTGTCTTTGTGTTGGGGGTTTCAAGTTGTGTAGTTACGGGGGGTTGGTTGCCTTAGTATGGCAAGAGGCAAGAGCAATTGTCAGCTTTGGGCGTAGAGGGTGGATCGTTCGATCTGCCGGTGGAATCATCGATGATTCCACCGGCAGATCGAACGATCCAGTCTGTGGTGTTTTAGCCATAAGATGTTTGGATCGATCCCTCATTCTGTGACTTGTGTTTTTCTTGTGGTTGTGAATTATTTGCATTGTATGTTTGCTTGGATGCTTTCTTATAACCTGTTGATGGGAGGATCATTTCACTCAGCGTTTGGTTTACCAAATGTTGATGCATCATTTTTTTGATGCATGTAAAGATAAGGCGTGATCGTAAAATCGAAGGCGATGAGGGGAGGATGATTAGGACTCGTAGTTTTGCTGTTTTGTCGTTTCCGCTGTGTTGTTAGAACTGATAGTTTTGTGGTTAAATGCGAGTCTTACCTCAGATTTGTAAGTGTATCTGTAGGGTTGTATTATGAATGTTTAACGTTTATGGAATGTTAAATATTAGTATAAAAAAAATTGAGTGCGGTTGTTTCAATAAATGTCCCACATTGGATGTGCATTGGAATATTAAGTGGTACTTTAAGGATATGGATCTCTCCACTCCTTGCCGGTTTTAGGTTAGAAGCCCATAGTCTAATATAGTATTAGAGCTCGATCCCACTATACCCAATCTGATCCATAATCGACCTGATCCAAAAGTTTGGCACGCTGATCCATGCCTGAACATACCGAGATTAATGGCTAGAAGTGTCATCATCTCGAGGGGGCGTATTAGGGATAAATATCCCACATCGGATGTGGATTGGGATATTAAGCGTTATATAAAGGATATGGGCCTCTATACTCATTGCCAATTAGTTTTGAGTTGGAAGCCCATAGTCTAACACTCATCTTAATGATTACTATTGTAATACTCTTGCTGATATCAGATATCTTATCTGTGCTTATGTCAACCTCACAAGACTATCAATATATCATCAAGCATTTGTTTGTGTTGTTGATATATGTCCCACATCGGATGTGGCTCTGATAAATGTCCCACATCGGATGTGGATTGGGATATTAAGTGGTATATAAAGGATATGGATCTCTCCACTCATTGCCGGTTTTGAGTTGGAAGCGCATAGTCTAATATGGTATCAGAGCCCGATCACACTATATCCAATCGGATCCATAATCGGCCCGATCTAAAAGTTTGGCTCGCTGATCCATGCCCGAACATACTGAGATTAATGGCTAGAAGTGCCATCATCTCGAGGGGGCGTATTAGGGATAAATATCCCACATCAGATGTGAGTTGAGATATTAAGTGGTATATAAAGGATATAGGACTCTACACTCATTGTAAATTGATTTTGAGTTGGAAACCTATAGTCTAATACTCATCTTAATGATTACTACTATAATACTCTTGCTGATATCAGATATCTTATCTCTGCTTATGTCAACCTCACAAGACTATCAATATATCGTCAAGCATTTGTTTGTGCTATTAATAAATATTCAGAACCAAGTTCATATAATCAAGCATAGAAAATCAGAGAATGGCTTGATGCTATGGATGTGGAAGTTTATGTTTTAGAAGACACAAATACTTGGATTGTTTATTCTCTCCCTAAAGATATGATACCAGTCAGTTGTAAATGGGTTTACATGTAAACTCAATGTTGATGGTACTTTAGAGAGGCTCAAAGCTCGGTTAATAGCCAAAGGATATACACAGCAGGAAGGAGTACATTTTGTGGATACTTTTCCCTTGTTGTAAAATTGACTACTGTTCGAGTTCTAATTTCAGTTTCAGCAGTCAAATATTAGAGTTTACATCAACTAGACATTTCAAATGTCTTTCTTAACGGTGATCTTGAGAAGGAGTTATATATGGAAATACTTTCGGGTTATGCAGAAAAAAAGAGGGGAACATTGCCTGATAATGCTGTTTTGAAACTTCAAAAATCCCTTTATGGACTAAGACAAACATTATGACAATGGTTCTTGAAATTCAGCACAACACTCATCGGTTTGAGTTTTTACAAATCTCATGATGATAATTGATGTAGGCACTGGAATCACTCCGTGTTCTAATCACTTGATGATCAAGAGTTTTCCAAAGCCTAGCTCGCGAAAGAGGTGAAAGAGATAGAAATGGACGTGGATAGAGATTGACTCACTCAATCGATGAACAACCCAACTAGATGAATCACTCAACTAATTAGATTTGCAGATTCAATAGAACTTAGAGAATCACTCACTAAGAACTAAGGAAACAACACAAGAATTCGCAACTTATGAAAAGAGAAGAAAATACTTTCTTATTACTAAAATCTTGATCAAGGGTGCTTTACAAGGAGGAACGAGATGAACTTTTATAGGCTCAGAGTAAAATAGTACTAAGGACTAAAACAAAAAAGAAATCACAGAATTAAAAGAAAATATGGCCGTTGGTGAATTTATGAAGCAATCAGGCCAAATAAGGCAAGTGGAGCCTTTGCTTGAGTCTTGAGAGTTTGGGGCCGAAACTGGAGTGTCTTGGCACGGTCTGGAGGTCTTGAATGTGTCTTGATTTGTGCCTAAGAGGATTAGAAAGGAGCCATTGTGGTTTGAATGCTCCTTGGTCCAAATATGGTAAGTCCGTGTAAGGTAAGTGTGATCTTCTTGGGCAAATTCGTGGCGCTGGCTTGCTCGCAGTCTTGGGCATCCTAAAACAGCATGTAGTCTTCAAATGAGTGTTGAAAAACATCAAGGCGTGGCTGGAGAGTCTTTTATCTGGATTTGTTGGTTCACTTAAAGTAAACTGACCAAATTGCTTCAAATTGGACTCCGTCCAATTGGTTGGTTCTTTTGGCAATCTAGCTCGACCCAAACCTTCAAAATATGTCATTTTCCAGTGAATACAGAAGTAGAGGCTGAATCCTCGAGTGGAACTTAATGTGGAACATGCTTCTCGTGGATTCTCGGCTCCGGGTTTGGCTTTGCGTTCCAAATCAAAGTCTGGTCGTTCAAAGTAGTTTCTGACTTGATCATTCTTCATAGAATACTTTGTTTGTGGATGAATATCAAAGCTGGTGTGAAAGGAACGAGTGGATTCTTCATGGTGAAGCTTCCTTGGCTTGGTGACGGTTCCGGTGTGGTTCTCGTGTGCTATCTCCAAATGTGATCGATCCAATTGGGTTCTGCCTCGATCATTCTTCTTAAAACATGTGGTTTGTTGATAAATCTTGAAGCCCATGTTGAATGAATGAGTGGAATGGGTGCTGGTACGTGTTGATGGCGTTTCCTTGGGTTCGGCTCGTCGGCGAGTGTGTTCTTCGGTCAGGTCAGATATGATGGCCTCATCATACCCTCCCCCATGAAAAGGTTTCGACCTCGAAACTTGATAACCTGCACTAAGAGAAAGCAAGTTAGCATTCATCCATTTTTGGGAGTTTAGGATCATACCTCGGGTCCATGAGGACTTGGTGTCACTTGGGGTATTAGGCATCTTCTTAAAATCTGGTGGCTTCTCTTTAATAAGGTACTGGTCAAGAGATTCTTTTGTTTCCAACATATGGAGTGTTGTTGCCTTAAACTTTCCTCGGTATTGTCCTTGTATATCTTGGTCCGGTGGCTCCTCCTTAAGACTTGCAATATATCTAACACCTTTGGCAGAAATCAAGTGCATTAATACAGTCATGGAGTAATTAAAAATTGATAAACAAGTTTTAGCTTGATAAAAATCTTGCTCACGTTTTACTTGGGTACTAAAACAAGTGGGTTGACTCCTAAGTCTCATCGATGCAACATAATGTGGATCAAATTCTTCTAGATTAAACAGATTCATTATAACACCTTTAGAATCATTAGATATTAATCGAATTAGGGTGTTACTTACCTGAGTGCGGTCTTTGTTGGCTTCTGTATTCAACATGGTACATGGGAGTGGTGTTGGATCTGGTGGCTCTTCTTTGATCAAAAAGTTGTTGATGAAATCCCCTCATTTGTTAGGGTCTGGAAAACACACCACAAACTCTGGAGATGGCAGGTGATTACACGTAGCTGGTTCCTCCCTTTGATCCGAAGTTAAATTCCATTTGGATGTGGTTTCTCTTCGGGTTTTGTACTCGTCTAGGGTACCTGTCCTTTCTTTTAAACTTAAGGGAAAAATCAAGTGCATCAAATTTGGAACAAAGGTGCTTATAATAGCATTCTTGAGACTACAAGTGGGCATAATATTTTTACAATAATTAATGAACTCATATTGATCACATACATGAGCTGGGGATTTTGTTTCGAACTGTTTCTCCTCAATTTTCACTCTTCTTACCACTTCTTGAGTTTCATGCTCCGTGTTATGTCCTGCAATATCAACCTTTGGCATAGATAAGAGCATTATACTAGAACCGGAATTTTCAAAACATGTTTGAATGACACTTGTATCTGGTTTTGAATTTAGTTTGGGTTCTATATAAGCATTATTTACTACATGTCTCTCAGGACAAGTCGCAGCAAAGTGTCCCTTCTTATGACACCTATAACAAGTTATTTCCTTTGATTTAGTTAGCTTAGGAGACTTACATTGCTTTACGTTGCCGTGTGGCTCAAGCTGTGAGCTCAGACTTTGCTTGTGAGCTACGACTTTTGCCTTTGGCTTCTCCTCTTGTGCTTGAGTGATTAATGTGGCCTCAATCCTCTTAATTGGTGTTGGTGTCGTCCTTCTCTTCAGTTTGGAACTGTATGGTTGCCTTGGAGCCGACCTCTCCTTTGGAGCTGATTGGAACAACAACTTTTTGGGAGTGTAATTCTTGTTTAGGGATTTTGGCACAAAGGTTTGGTACATGCTCTGTTTGAGTAGTCCCCAAGTGTTGATTGGCTGGTAATATTGACGCCTAAAATCTTCTTGTTGCCACCATTCTTGTGCTTCTCCAATTACGGTGTCTAAGGCATATGAAAGCCTTTCTTCTTGAGGTATGTGTTGGGAACGGAACCAATGCTCTAAGTCCTCTTCCCATTGAATGTATGCCTCAGATCCTTGTTGAAACCTGAAAAATGGATGTAATTGAAATAATCATAACCATCTCTTCCAGCTTCACTTTGGATTTCTTTCTCTTCAGCAATATACTTGGGAGCATTGAGAGTTAGTTTCGTCTTGGTGCTCTTCCTCATGATCTGAATAAGGCGTTTCACACCATGGCTTAATCTCTTCTTCACGTTCTGAATCAATTTCTTCATCAAGCACATCAGTTTCTTCCTCTAAACCGATTTGAGAGCTAGTGTCTCCAAGGTCTTCTTCTTCATTGAACGCACTTTCTGACTCTGTCTCTTTATCCCAGTGTTCTCCATTACGTTCATAGGCTTCTCCAGTACTGAATTCAGAATCAGCACCTCCTTCAAAATTAGGGCTTGAGTATTCGTCTCCAGGCCATGGTGGTGCTTCATAGTCAGCTTCTTCATCGGACAAGGCTTGGCTTTCTCCTCCTTGACTCCAATGGTCCTCAATAGCTTGGTAAGTACTTTCCTCATCAGAATCCTCCATTGATGCGGCTGTTCCTGCAAGAGGAGAGAAATCTCGAGCTAGGTTGATAAGATCTTCCCTAGAATCGGCACTTTCGAGGGGTAGAATGAAGGAATTGGATAAATGGATAGTAGTGAAGTGAATGGATCGCACCAAGGTTGCGGAAGTCCTTGGATATTTCCTCAATGACTTTTCCAAGATATGACACACTTGAAAATGCCAAGGTTTGAATCGCAGATATGACACACTTTGATTCGATTTTGACTGAAGGATGTTACTCACCAACAATCGAGATTTGTTCTTCAAAGAACACAAGAGAAAATCACTCTCAAATTTTAATGAAAAAAAAAAGCAGTCCCCTTATGATGTTTTGGCTGGAGTTTTAAACAAAAGAAAGAGTAAAGACAAGTCTAAAATTAAACATAGAAATTAAGAAAACATTAACTAATTTTGGAATAACCCTTGAAGTCTCTCACGCAACTCCTCCACTCCCTTGACCAATTTTTTAATCAGATAATTATTGAGCTGGGCTGATTTAATCTCTTCTTTGGGCTTGAGACTTCAGAAAATAAATCCAAAAATTATTGGACTTGGACCAGGACCAAACTTGTTTAACTCTTGTGGACTAAGTAGAATGGAGTGACCCATTTGCCTCATTAAAATCCTCCTTTAGAAAACCCATTGGGACAAAACCAAAAGCTGGAAAAAGAGTACAAACGAATCACCCGTTATTAGTCCACTCGAGCAACCAAGACAATCTTATCCTCCATGTTTCCGAGCTGAATTGTAGACGGTTGAACTCGAGTGAGTAATGTGGTGATTGCATTCCCGAACTCCTTAGCTCTTGATCTTGTCATCGGTCCACTTGGTACTACCAAAGCATCCTCGGCTTCAAGCTGCTTCCGGGAGCTATCCATGATCACATCATCCCCTCCCTCTTGAAAAGGATTTGTCCTCAAATCTGGAACATCTGCAATAAAAGGGATTAAGTCAGCAACGTTAAAGCTTGAACTCACATTGTACTTACCTTGGAGATCGAGTTGGTAAGCATTATCGTTGATCCTCTTTGTGACTCGGAATGAACCGTCAATTCTAGGCATTAACTTGGACTTCCTCTCAGCCAGAAATCTCTCCTTCCTTAGATGAATCCAAACGTGGTCTCCCTCTTCAAAGATCATCTTGCACCTGCCCTTGTTAGCTTGTTTGGCGTACAGCTTTGTTTTCTCCTCGATGTTGCGCTTTGCTTTCTCATGAATCTGTTTAACAAGTTCAGCTTTCTTTTTCCCATCCAAGCTTGCTCTTTCACTCAAAGGCAATGGGGTTAGGTCCAAAGGAGATAAAGGATTAAAGCCGTAAACAATTTCAAAAGGCGAAAACTTGGTGGCGGAATGCATTGATCGATTATAAGCGAATTCAACATGTGGTAAGCATTCTTCCCAAATTTTTAAGTTCTTTTTAATCAAGGCACGCAGCAAGGTAGACAAAGTTCTATTAACTACTTCAGTTTGACCGTCGGATTGAGGATGACAAGTAGTTGAGAACAGCAACTTAGTACCTAGCTTAGACCAAAGCGTTTTCCAAAAATAACTCAAGAACTTTGTGTCCCTATCACTGACTATAGTCCTAGGCATTCCATGCAAACGAACTATTTCTTTAAAGAACAAGTCAGCTATATGAGAAGCATCATCAGTTTTATGACAAGCAAGGAAATGCGCCATTTTAGAGAACCTATCAACAACAACAAAGATCGAGTCTTTTCCTGTCCTAGTTCTAGGTAATCCAAGCACAAAATCCATAGAAATGTCAGTCCACGGATGATCAGGAACAGGCAAAGGCATGTACAAACCTTGAGACTGTACCTTTGATTTGGCTTGTTTGCACGTGACACATCTCCCACAAATTCTTTTGACGTCTCTCTTCATTTCGATGGTAGAAGTGTTCTTGCATCACTTTTAAAGTCTTGGCGATCCCAAAATGCCCCATCAGTCCTCCGCCATGTGCTTCCCTAACTAACAAGTCTCTCACGGAACAATTAGGCACACATAATCGATTTTCAAAGAAAAGAAATCTGTCATGCCTAAATATTTTCCAAAAGCGAACTTTTCACACGATTTAAAAATCTCCTGAAAATCAGAATCAGTTTGATAGAGATCTTTAAGGTGTTCAAATCCCAATAGCTTAACATCCAAAGTAGAAATCAAGGCGTACCTTCGAGATAAGGCATCAGCAACAATATTTTCGTTACCTCGTTTGTACTTGATCACGTAGGGAAATATTTCGATAAATTCTACCCACCTAGCATGCCTCTTGTTGAGTTTTTGCTGTCCCTTTAAATGCTTCAAAGACTCGTGGTCAGTATGAATGACAAACTCCTTCGGCCAGAGGTAGTGCTGCCATGTTTGCAAGGCTCGGACAAGTGCGTACAACTCCTTGTCGTAGGTCGGATAGTTTAACGTAGCTCCTCCAAGCTTCTCATTGAAAAAGGCAATTGGCTTCTTCTCTTGCATCAAGACAGCTCCAATACCTACACCAGATGCATCACACTCTATTTCAAAAGTTTTAAGAAAATTCGGTAAAGATAAAATTGGTGCATTGGTGAGTTTATCCTTTAATGCTTGGAACGCTTCTTCTTGTGCCTCTTCCCATTTAAATCCGACATTTTTCTTGATTATTTCAGTGAGAGGAGCAGCTATGGTACTGAAGTCCTTCACAAATCTCTGATAAAATCCCGCAAGTCCATGGAAACTTCTCACTTCTCCTACGGTTTTCAGACTGGGCCATTCTCGGACAGCTCGAACCTTTTCTTCGTCCACTTTGATGCCATCTGCACTTATGAAAAAACCTAGAAACACAAGGTTATCCGTACAAAAAGTGCATTTCTTTAGATTAGCATAAAGTTCCTCTTTCCTAAGTACCATCAAAACCGCTTCTAGATGATTAACATGTTCTTCTAAATTTTTGCTGTAAACTAAGATATCATCAAAGTAAACAACAACAAAAATTCCAATGAAGCTCCTTAAAACATGATTCATCAATCTCATGAAAGTACTAGGTGCGTTGATTAATCCAAATGGCATAACTAACCATTCATACAAGCCATGTTTCGTTTTAAACGCAGTTTTCCATTCGTCACCCTCTTTCATCCTAATTTGATGGTAACCGCTTTTAAGATCAATTTTCGAAAATATGCTAGAACCATGCAGCTCATCTAACATATCATCTAAACGAGGGATAGGGTGGCGATACTTTACAGTGATATTGTTGATGGCTCGACAATCAATACACATCCTCCAAGTCCCATCCTTCTTCGGAACAAGCAGCACCGGCACAGCACAAGGGCTCATGCTCTCTCGTATGTATCCTTTGTCCATCAGCTCACTCACTTGCTGTTGAAGCTCCTTTCTCTCCACCGGATTGGTTCTGTAAGCTGGCCTGTTGGGAAGTGAAGCTCCCGGCACAAAATCGATTTGGTGTTCAATCCCACGAATAGACGGTAATCCCTTAGGGTTTTCCTCCGGAAAGACGTCTTCAAAATTCTGCAAAATAGAAGAGATTTTACTCGGAAAATCCGATACGGGGCTAGTAAGGTTCAGCAATGCTTCTTTGTAAACAAATAAAAGAACGAGTTGTTTAGAGAACAGAGCTCTCTTAACCACATTAGACCTCACAAAGAAATTTTGATGCCTCACGGGTTTACTCTCACAAGCCCTTTTCTTGGTTTTTCTCAAAATCTCATTTTTATTTTGAGGTGGCGTGTTTAGGGGTTCACTCACAATGGTTTTTCCTTGTTGTTGCAACTGAAGTTGGTCTTGATGAACCTCATGTGGCGCCAAAAGAGCAAGTATCGTCTTTCGGCCATTGAACTCAAAAGAGTACCGATTAGTGAACCCATCATGTAAGACCCTTCTATCGAACTGCCATGGTCTTCCAAGTAGTATATGGCCGGCCTCCATAGGAAAAACATCACATAAAATTTCGTCCTCATACTTGCCTATGGTTAAAGGAACCAATACTTGGCGGCTCACGGTCATCTCACCAGCATCATTAAGCCATTGAAGCTTAAAAGGTTTCGGATGCTTCTTAACTTCCAACCCTAACTTCTTCACCATTGTTTCACTAGCCACATTAGTACAACTTCCACCATCAATAATAAGGCTGCAAACCTTACCTCGTACCAAACATCTCGTGTGAAACAAGTTCTCCCGCTGCTCTTGGACAGAATCTTTAGCTTGAATACTCAAGGAGCGTCTAGTTACCAATAATTCTCCGGTGGCTGGTAACTCTATATGTTCCTCGGTTCCACTCTCATTTTCAAGCTCTTCCTCCTCAGTTTCAATCTCGCCATTATCCATAAGGATCATAGTCTTCTTGTTGGTGCATTCATTGGCGTAGTGTCCTCTCCCTTGACACTTGAAACACTTAACGTCCCTATTTCTAGACGAAGTAGCTACAGCTTTACCCTTGGCGTCTTCAGCCTTGGCGTAGGGCTTAGGATCCGGTTTAGGCTTGACAAAGGTCCTATCCGGTTTAGGCTTGACAAAGGTCCTATCCGGTTTAGGCTTGACAAAGGTCCTATCCTCTCGGCTGTAACTCGTCCTAGTGTTAGCTGCTCCAGCTCCATAGGAAAGCCTAGAAATACTTCTCCTCTTAATTTGCTGTTCAACCAACACAGCCTTATAAAGCATTTCTTCCAAATCGTTATAAGTTTGAAGCTCCATCCTATCTTGAATATCACGATCCAAACCACTCAAAAACCTTGCCATTGTTGCCTCGGTGTCTTCATCTATATCAGCCTTAATCATTAGAGATTCCATCTCTTGAAAGTAATCCTCAACACTCTTACTTCCTTGAGTTAGACGCCTAAGCTTTTGATGCAACTCCCGATCGTAGTGGCTTGGAACAAATCTCTTTCTCATCAGATTTTTCAACTCTTCCCAAGTGACTACGAGCGGTTCTCGGTTACGTCTTCGGCTCGTCACAATCTGATCCCACCAATTAATTGCGTAATCGTAAAACTCCGTTGCCGCTACTTGAACTTTCTTTTGCTCCGAATAATTTTGACAATCAAACACGAGCTCAATTTTCTTCTCCCACTCCAAGTAGACATCCGGTTCATTTTTCCCATGAAATGGTGGTATCTTCAACTTAAGTCCACTGAGATTGTCTTCATTTCGACCCCTAGCTTCTCTTACTCGTCTCGGCCTTCTTTCACTTCGATTAGAAGCTTGGCTACCTCTGCTGTAATAATTCAATTCATCCTCATCAGCTCCTTCTTGAGGTCGTGCTCTTCTTTTTCTAGCAGCAGTATTCGGCAATAGTCCTTGATTAATGGACTCTTGAATCGTATCGATCCTTTCATTGACTGCACCCATCTCTTCCCTCACCATCCGCCTCATTTCGACCATTAAAGTTTGCATATCCAGAGTGTTATTTCTTCCTCTTCGAGCCCGGTTGGTGTTCACACCTTCTTCGCTGGAAGGATTAGACATATTGATTTTGTTTTCCCTGCACACTTAACAAACGTTAGTAATAAAAAAGTCGATCCTCACAAGTGTTTCTCTCCTTTTTATTCACTCAATCACTCAGCACTCACAATGTTCTCTCTCAGCGATTTTCACAATGGTTCGTATGGAACAAAACTGATCAAATCGGATGAACAACTCCAACAACACAAATTCGAAACAATTGATTTGAGATAAAAAGAAAAGAGTTTAGTGTTTTTTTTTTTTTTTTTTTAAATAAGAACAGATCAAGGATCAGAAAATTAAGGAGATAAAAATAGGAATTAAAAACCCCCTAAGCTAATTAATTTCGGACTGATTAATATTTTTTTTTTTAACAACTCAGGATCAAATAGAAAAGAAAGACTAGAGAAGATAAAAGAAATTGAAGATGAAAAGATAGAGGATGTAAGAAGATGGAAAGGTGAGAAGATGGTAAGACAAATACCAAACCCGAAAGTGTGCTCTGATACCACTTGATAAGATCTTCCCTAGAATCGGCACTTTCGAGGGGTAGAATGAAGAAATTGGATAAATGGATAGTAGTGAAGTGAATGGATCGCACCAAAGTTGCGGAAGTCCTTGGATATTTCCTCAATGACTTTTCCAAGATATGACACACTTGAAAATGCCAAGGTTTGAATCGCAGATATGACACACCTTGATTTGATTTTGACTGAAGGATGTTACTCACCAACAATCGAGATTTGTTCTTCAAAGAACACAAGAGAAAATCACTCTCAAATTTTAATGAAAAAAAAAGCAGTCCCCTTATGATGTTTCGGCTGGAGTTTTAAACAAAAGAAAGAGTAAAGACAAGTCTAAAATTAAACATAGAAATTAAGAAAACATTAACTAATTTTGGAATAACCCTTGAAGTCTCCCATGCCAACTCCTCCACTCCCTTGACCAATTTTTAAATCAGATAATTATTGAGCTGGGCTGATTTAATCTCTTCTTTGCGCTTGAGACTTCAGAAAATAAATCCAAAAATTATTGGACTTGGACCTGGACCAAACTTGTTTAACTCTTGTGGACTAAGTAGAATGGAGTGACCCATTTGCCTTATTAAAACCCTCCTTTAGAAAACCCATTGGGACAAAACCAAAGGCTGGAAAAAGAGTACAAACGAATCACCCGTTATTAGTCCACTCGAGCAACCAAGACAATCTTATCCTCCATGTTTCCGAGCTGAATTGTAGACGGTTGAACTCGAGTGAGTAATGTGGTGATTGCATTCCCGAACTCCTTAGCTCTTGATCTTGTCATCGGTCCACTTGGTACTACCAAAGCATCCTCGGCTTCAAGCTGCTTCCAAGAGCTATCCATGATCACATCATAGGTTAAGTGTTCAAGAAAAGGAAATTGACAAATAATCAAAGAATGGAAAATTGACAATTTTTATGTTCTTTTCTTGTTTACTTCAACATAAAATAGCAAATGAACTCCGAAAATTAAAAGGACAGTTTTTATAAGTTTTTAAATGTTCTGAGAAAATAAAACAAAAGAAAAAAGATTTTTTTTAGTTTTATGGATTTTATAAAATTCAAATAAAAACAGATCAAAATCGAGAAGCGGTTTTTGATATGTCTGAGATTTAATTCTCAAACAAATACCAAACGGACTTCTAAATTCTGGGATAAAATTGTTATGGGTTTTCAAGACTTTAAGAAAGCAGAAACGAAAAGAAAATAATTTTTTTGATGACTTTTCGAATTTATAAAATTCGAACAAAACAGATGCAAAACTGGATTTCTTTTTGTTTGGGTTTTCTTTTAAGAAATGAAATGAAAAAAAAAAACAAGAACTAAAAGAATTGACACAACCTGGGACTGGGGATAGGAGCTTTTAGAGCTCTGACACCATATGATGTAGGCATCAGAATCACTCCGTGTTCTAATCACTTGATGATCAAGAGTATTCCAAAGCCTAACTCGCGGAAGAGGTGAAAGAGATAGAAATGGACGTGGATAGAGATTGACTCACTCAATCGATGAAAAAACCAACTAGATGAATCACTCAACTAATTAGATTTTCAGATTCAATAGAACTTAGAGAATCACTCACTAAGAACTAAGGAAACAACACAAGAATTCGCAACTTGTGAAAAGAGAAGAAAATACTTTCTTATTACTAAAATCTCGATCAAGGGTGCTTTACAAGGAGGAACGAGATGAGCTTTTTTAGGCTCAGAGTAAAACGGTACTAAGGACTAAAACAAGAAAGAAATCGCAGAATTAAAAGAAAATATGGCCGTTGGTGAATTTATGAAGCAATCGGGCCAAATAAGGCAAGTGGAGCCTTTGCTTGAGTCTTGAGAGTTTGGGGCCAAAACTGGAGTGTATTGGCACGGTCTGGAGGTCTTGAATGTGTCTTGATTCGTGCCTAAGAGGATCAGAAAGGAGCCGTTGTGGTTTGAATGCTCCTTGGTCCAAATATGGTAAGTCCGTCTAAGGTAAGTGTGATCTTCTTGGGCAAATTCGTGGGGCTGGCTTGCTCGCAGTCTTGGGCATCCTAAAACAGCATGTAGTCTTCAAATGAGTGTTGGAAAACATCAAGGCGTGGCTGGAGAGTCTTCTATCTGGATTTGTTGGTTCACTTAAAGTAAACCGACCAAATTGCTTCAAATTGGACTCCTTCCAATTGGCTGGTTCTTTTGGCAATCTGGCTCGACCCAAACCTTCAAAATATGTCATTTTCGAGTGAATACAGAAGTAGAGGCTGAATCCTCGAGTGGAACTTGATGTGAAACATGCTTCTCGTTGATTCTCGGCTCCGGGTTTGCCTTTGCGTTCTAAATCAAAGTCTGGTCGTTCAAAGTAGTTTCTGACTTGATCATTCTTCATTGAATAGTTTGTTTGTGGATGAATATCAAAGCTGGTGTGAAAGGAACGGTGGATCTCCAAATGTGATCGATCCAATTGGGTTCTGGCTCGATCTTTCTTCTTAAAACATGTGGTTTGCTGATGAATCTTGAAGCCCATATTGAATGAATGAGCAGAACTGGTACGTGTTGATGGCGTTTCCTCGGGTTCAGCTCGTCCGCGGGTGTGTTCTTCGGTCAGGTCAGTTCTGATGACCTCATCAATAATGCTTTGTTTATCAGACATACACATGATATTTACATTGCATTATTGATTTATGTAGATTATATTGTTATAGCTAGGAGTAATTGTTGTAACTAAATTAAAAACAAGATTTACTAAAAGCCCAAAGATTTTGGGCCTTTGAAATATTTCTTAGGTTTAGAAATAGCAAGAAAGAGTGCAGGAATCTCGGTTTGCCAAAGAAAATATTCTCATGAGTTGTTAGAAGATACATGCTTATTAGGATGCACACCTTCAAGCATACCTATGGAACCAAGCATCAAATTGTATCAAGACAGTGATGAGCTAAAATTGCCTGATCCAGAAGTGTATGGAAGATTAGTTGGAAAGTTAATATATATAACAATAACAAGGCATGATATCACCTATGCAGTTAACAAATGATGTCAATACTCCTCCAATCCAAAACCGTCTCCTCTAAATGTGGCTCAAAAGGTGGTACATTAATCAAAGGCGCAGTTGGATTGAGATTATTTTACCCTTCTAAGTCTGATCTACAACTCAAAGCATTTTGTGATGCTGATTGCTCTACATGTCCAAATAAAAGTCATCAACATCTGGTTATTGTATGTTTCTTGGAGATTCACTTATCTCATGTAAGTCCAAGAAGCAGGGCGTTGTTTCACTAAGGTAAAATTTAGGGCCCCTGATTTTTTTTTTTTGTATATTGGTGAAAAAGATATTTTAGTGTGACATCTTTTGAATTTAAATTTTTATTTCATATATGGGGCCTAAGGGGAATGCCTGCTTTGTGGAAACCCCCTTGGCTCATTGATTGATAAATGGTTAATTAATGTTTCTACATCAAGAGGTATGGGGTTCGAATCCCAGATTTTGCAATTTATTAATAAATTTGCAGATTAATGGATCCAATGTCCATCAAGAGTATAGGGAAGAAAATATCGTCTATTGTGAATCTAGTAAGAGTCGGAAGAAATTGTACATAGTAGAATCGTCTATATAACAGTTCTCATAATTTGCAATAAATTATAAATCCAGATGACAAAAGAAAAAAGGGGAATGCCTTTTTTATGTCCACATAGGCACACCTCTGACGGGACTGCCATACGATTAGAGAACAGGTTGAGAGCGGCTTGAGAAAGACAATGCACGTTCGAACACACAATCCAACTAACATATGTCTTCACCAAACCTTCGTTTCCAACTCTGTTCAGAAATATCTTTGGCAAAATGAGTCTATTATCCATATTCACATCTTGAAAGGGATATAAAAATAATGATGTGTAAACTAGTTATGATATAAAACTGAATAGATTAAATTCTTGGTTAGTCTAAACCGGAAAACTCTCACGTATACGAGTTTTAGTTGTAAACAAGATTGTCTTAAGAAGAATAACAAACTTTTAGCTCAATCTCTTTCTTCTTCGATTTCTCTAAAAAACTAACATTGCTCACGAGATGTTTTTACTCTTTACATTCCTATACTCATACTCAAAGAGGAAGAAAACTCTGCTTAGTTGGATTAGTACAAAAAAGTTGAGTCAGTACGATTTACGGATAAACTTGGAACATAATCTTTAGTTTCGTTTGTGTAATCCGTTTATTAAATCAGTAAAAGAGTATTAATTTTATCAGAGAACTACGACATTACACATTGGTTGAAACTCAAAATACAACTTAAAACTGTAATACAGAATCAAAGCCTTTTTATTCATCAGAACATTAAATTGTACAACCAAACAACACTCAATGCCTTCATTGAGACAAACCAAAAGAGCAAATTCAACAAGTAACAAAATTACAACAACTTAAACGGTCTTTAGACCACTAGATGAGTTTAGCCATATTGATCAAGGTTCTGAACCAAGAAAGCCCATTTGATCAACAATGTCACGCAAATCTTGACTATCCCAATCCAAAGGTGACTCAACCAAATCTTCAACTTTCACCTCCTCCTCTCCCTCTAAATTACCATCTCCCATCATCACATTCATATCTTCCAAACACTGTTCTCCCTTCAAATTACTCGACTCATTATCGATAGCTGCAGCGAGTAACGTCTCCATATCATTCTTCATTCTATCAAACTCTTGATCCTCTATCACATTCTCCTCCATTGTCCCTAAGCTTGGACTAGAAGTAAGCCTACGTTTCCTCCCACCATCCAAACCGAACAAACTCTTCTTCTCTTTACTCATCAATGCAAATTGCTGAACAAAGTTCGGATTGTTCAATGCCTTTGCGAGAAACGTCATCATTTGCTGTTGTCTCTTCTCTGTACTGAGCAACCTTTGCTCCATAGCTGCAACTTGACTCTTGGAGTTATGTTGCTGTTGTCTCAACCTAACTACCTCAGCTACAAGTATGCTATGATCACGTTTCAGCCTCTCAACTTCTCCGTCGAAACCGTATTGTCCAACCTCGACACATGACATTCCTGATCCTTGCTGGTTCACACTTTGCATGGCCATGTTTCTCCTTCGTTTGATGTTCTTCAGGAGATGCTTTTGACCAGCTAAGAACCCTTCATTCGCGAATTCCCATCGATCGGGATCAATCTTTCTAAATCCCTACAACTCAAGAACAAAGTCTATTCAGCTTTTGAAGTTAAGTAGAGTTCTTATTTGTCATTTCTAGGTTCTATTTTGAACTATCAAAAACAGTGTCACAGCCACATTTCTAGAGTCTACTAGAACTTTCAAAACCAGTCTTAAAGAATCTAAACATTCAAGAACAGAGGCTCAAAGAATCTGAATTTTCAAGAACATAGGCTCAAAAACATTTCAAGAGCCTTCAAAAAATTTATAGGTTCACTCTGTTCTTCTAAAACATAATCTCAACCAGATTTATGTGAAATGATTCAGCCAGCAAAACTAATAAAAATCAGTTCTTTTTGCTTAACTTACTAAGCTAATCATCAATTCTACAGAAATTTAATTTATTTTCAGTATTTTTGCAGTGTCACAAAACCATAACAGTCAATTTTCATAGCTTAACTCAGAGATAATACCAAAATCTCAATTCAAATGAATTTGAAGAGACCCATTTAAATTTATTTAGTCACTGAAAAGCTTAAAGAACTAACCTTTATAGCTGAAGAATACTCTTAGAAAACCCATCTAAAGAAATCCAAGATTAAGATTAGAAACAACAAAACAAGAGGACGAAGACGAGATCAGATACGAAAGAGGCACTACTTACATAAGTATTGAGCTGACGAATAAAACTTGAGAAATTGTTATGCTTGAAGTAACGAGGAAGAAGAGTAGTTGAGAATTTATGAGAATCCCAAACCACAAAACTGTTACGACCATTGCTCCATGAAACCACCGTATCAGTCGCTGGATCTTCAACCATTTCGTATGTCTTTGTTAGAAACGGTGGTGGTCCTGTTTCGTTTAGTCCTTCCATTGGTCTTGGAGACGATGATGATCCTACAGACGACGAAGCCGCTGCAGAACCAGTAAACGTCACTGTTTCTTCTTCATTTTCCACTTTCATTTCCTCCATTTTTTGTTAATTTATCTCATATCCATAACTTGGAGAGACTAAAGATATGTCCGAAAATATCTGTGAATGTGTGTCTGATAATGTTGTGTGTTTGATTTAAGCAGTGAAGCGTGGAGGAGAGAGAAATGATTGATTATAAAGAGAGAGCTAAGAAGGTTCTAGATCTTATAGATCAGTTTATCAAAGCTTCTTGACATTTGTCGGAGCACGTGGATATATACGATAAAGCTTCCAGAAACTTCTTTACCAATCTAGAAGAACCTGACAAGTCATATCATTAAATGGGCCATTTTATCACCTTTTTTTTTTTTTTTTATTGATAAGACTTTTTAGCCCATTCTCACAGGCTGTCACAACTCACAAGCCTATTTATTTGTTATTACCAATTCGAGAAACTGCTAATTTTTTATTATTGAACGAAGATTATAATCCGTACTTACACCTGGTGCAATAGTTTAAAATATTATATATTATATAATGAAATTATTTTTATTGTAAATTTTGATTGGTGTTATTGTGCAGTGTTTGTTAATCCAATATATAGATAGGTGATTGTATTTTACTCTTTCTTTCTCTTCTCTCACTTAATCTTTCAAAAAGAGCAAGAATTTCCTTTTGAAAGAGAGATTTCATTTTGCTTGTGTATAGTTCCGACAGTATGTCGGTTTCTTTTCTTTTCCGGTTTTGTGCTGGTTAGTTTTGCCAGATCAAGTTTTTCTTCCAACTTTTCTCATTTCATTAACACCTTAAAATTCTAGCACATAGATCACTTTAAGTCTGACTCCTTTATGGATTGACGGCAGATCACCGCTTTTATTTTAAGGATGAGTTTCATATTCCGTGAGAAGAGTTTGTCAACATGAAGAAGACCACCGGATCTGCAGTTTCACTACGAAGACATCTTGGCTCTCTCTCTCTCTCTGTTTCTCCAAAACTCTGGCCGATTGGTGGAAGTTTTCAGGCTGCTTCCTGAAGGTTCTTGCCGTTGCAGCGGAGGCACAGAAGAGATGTGGCGGTGGTAACTTCGTCAACCCTAGGCTACAACACGTGTATCCATGTGCCCTTCTCCCTAATGGTGTGTTGTTATACACGTGTTAATCTTTTAATTAAGTTGGTTTTGTACTTGAACCTTCTTTTGGGCTTACTTTCTGTTTTAAGGTTGTCTAATTGATTCGTTTGTACTACTTGCCCTTCTGGCCTTAAATGAATGCTTTTGCCGACGAAAAAAAAGGTGATGGTATTTTAATTACAAAGTATAGGTATAAATTTTTAACTATTCATTTTTAATGTTATTGGTGTTAGTATGCAGTATAGTTAATTCAATCTAGAGGTCATTCTGGTGTTGTTCGTTGTAGTTAGGGATGTTAATTTGGGTTGGCAAACCCGTTTAATAAATGGGTACATAAGATGAAATTGAACCCATATAAACTCATTTACCTATTAAATTTATTTGGGGTTTAAATGAATTAATCCATTTTAACCCATTTATTATATGGGTTTTAACATAAGCTAAAGAATTAACCATTTAAGCCCATATATATTTTTTTTCTGTCTTCTCTGTCTCCGTCTTCACAAGGAGTTGTATTAGATCCTAGGCTGAAATTGCAAATGCTTCAAATAGCTTATAAAAATGTTGATCCCATTAGTTATAAGTCAAAAATTGAAGAACTCGTTATGAATTTGAATATGCTTTATCAGACCAGGCATTCGACAAGTTCTTCAGGGGATTTGGGAATACTTACTGCACATGACTTACTTAACGAGTCTCCTCTTGAACATGATTTAGATAATGTAAGTATATTTATCATAATCTGTTTTGATAAGTTTTTCATTTTATCATAATCTGTTTTGACAAGTTCTTCATTTTATCATAATCTGTGAATTTGTTTGATACAAAGCATGATCTATTTGAGCTGGAGAAAAGTATAGAAGCTGGTGTAGACAACACAAAGACACATTTAGATATCTATTTGAATGAACCAAGACTGGAGTGGAAGTCTTTTCCTAATTTAGATGTTTTGAGCTATTGGAAAGATAATAAAAATGACTTGGGGATTTAGCATCTATGGCATGCGATATTCTTAGTATTCCAATTACTACAGTAGCATCAGAATCATCTTTCAGCATTGGATCTCGGGTATTAACTTCTTATAGAAACTGTTTGCTTCCACAAAATGTTCAAGCTTTGCTATGTACTCGCAACTGGTTGTGCGGTTTCTCAGAATATGAAGGTAAAAGATTAAGATTTACAAAGATTAAGATTTATAATTAAGTCATTTCAACTCGTTTACATTTAAAATTGTAGGTACATGAGAAGAGAACGACGACATTGGGAATGAAGATGCTAAAACGATAGCTAGTAGTTCAAAGAGTGGAAGGTTCAGATTCAAGCATGCCATGAGTTTGGTAGAGAATAGAGAGCAGTAACTTTTATGTTTTTGCAGTAACTTTTATGTTTTGATTTTGTGGATTATCTCTGCAGACATAATTTAGCGTTGAGTTGTTGTTTTGGAACATGATTGATTCAGAATTATCTATGTTTGTGGATTATCTCAGAGGTTTTGTGTTGTTGTTTCAGGTGTAACATATAACTTAAATAGGGTTCAATGGGTTTAAATGGGTTAGTTTTATTTAAATGAGTTTAAATGGAGTGGGATTAAATGGGGTGGATTTAAATGGATTGTAAATTAAATCGGTTTAAATGAGTTTGAGTTTAAATAGGATGGGTTTATATGGGTTGAGTTTATCTAAATTAACATCCCTAATTGTAGTCATCTTTTTTTTCACTGTAGACACTGCGATTTGCGGCTTAGTATTTAAATAAGTTCGAACATTGATTTTACCTGTAGTGTCCATGGAATAAATAATATTAATATATATATATATATATATTGAAAATTTAATTGTATAGGTGGAATATTAATATTGTGTATGTGATTTCCAAAACAATAATTATATTTTATGTTATATAGATAAGATTAGGATATGAATTTATATAAGTGATAAGTTTTATGTATTAATATTATATATTATATTATTAAGGATAATTTTCAATTTTCAAGTTAAAATAGTCATCGATTTGTGGGTATTGAAATTTGAAATAAATTTCGGTAAAAAGTTATATTCATTTGACATTAAGGTATACTCATTCCAGAGGTGATGGGCATGAAAACTTTATAATTTCAAACATGAAAAATTAACTCTAGATATATTTGATCAGCCATCGGCTAGAAGGCAAGTATTAACACCCTGCTAAATGTTTCTTAATCTTAGATCTTGAGAATCAGCTCTTCAAAAGGGAAAGATCATCGAACATCTTCTCAATTGCTTCATCATGATGAGCACTTCTTTTTTTCTACACAAAAGAGAAACTTACATCATCTCAAAAGTAAAAACTGACATAACAATACTATTTATCCTTCTGAGATGATATCATCTCCATTGAATATAAACAGTTGAATATTTTTACCTTAAGAGAAGGAACTATTGCCACTGCTTCTTCAACAGTTTCAGGACAGAGATTGCCAAGAACACATAACTGTTCAATAATGACCAATTCAATGTTTTAACTTTTAAGATTTCTGCCAAAACGGCTTAATTGATAATAAAAATCCTAACGCAAAAGATTTAACATCTTACCTCAAGCTCAGTATTCTATTAAAGCTGAGTCAAGGTAAACATCTTGTGGTAAAATCAAATGGCATATCCTCACAAAAATAAAGAAGTAGAATGAAGTAAGATCCCACTCAATTCGTTTCTTCTAACGAAAGGAAACCATTGCTCCACTAAGGATTAGCAAAGTCCCATTTTAAGAAGAAACAAACCATTGACGACTGAACCCTCAATCTCACCGCAAAAGCTATAGAAAATCTAAATCCCCACAAGACTGAGAAGAAACATTCGGACCTAGCCGGAATTATTAACCACACTTCATCGAAATATAAATAACACTCATAGAATGAAGTAAGATCCCACTCAATTCATTTCTTCTAACAAAAGGAAACCATTGCTCCACTAAGGATTAGCAAAGTCCCATTTTAAGAAGAAATAAACCATTGACGACTGAACCCTCAATCTCACCGCAAAAGCTATAGAAAACCTAAATCCCCACAAGACTGAGAAGAAACATTCGGACCTAGCCGGAATTATTAACCACACTTCATCGGAATAAAAATCCCACTCATAGAATGAAGTAAGATCCCACTCAATTTGTTTCTTCTAACGAAAGGAAACCATTGCTCCACTAAGGATAAGCAAAGTCCCATTTTAAGAAGAAACAAACCATTGACGACTGAACCCTCAATCTCACCGCAAAAGCTATAGAAAATCTAAATCCCCACAAGACTGAGAAGAAACATTCGGACCTAGCCGGAATTATTAACCACACTTCATCGGAATATAAATCCGAATTTGATCGGAGACTATAAACAGAAATTTTTTCAAATAAGAGAGAGAAAACATAATTCATTTTTTCTTCTTCTCTAGGATCCGCGCATTTGTTTACGGGTCGGATACGTAGAATCTGCATCCTTTAAAGCGGATCGGCCAAAAAGGTTGGTTTGGATCAGCTTAATATAGCTTTATTAATTGGTAAAATTGCCCAAATTGTTTTTTATTTTATTCATAACTAAGGCCATGAACGGTTGGTAGTTTTAAAAGATTTTTGGTTTTAAGTTTTTTTTTTGTGTGTAGATTTTAAGGGAGAAACAATGTTATTATCCTTTTAGGTTTTTTCTCTAGATTTCAAATAAGAGAGAGAAAACTTAATTCATTTTTTCTTCTTCTGTAAGATCTGCGCATTTGTTCACGGGTCGGATACGTAAGATCCGCATCCTTTGAAGCGGGTCGGCAAAAAATGTAGTTTGGATCGGCTTAAAATAGCTTTGTTAATTGGCAAAATTGCCCTAATATTTTTTTAATAACTAAAGCCATGAATGCTTGGTAGATTTTAAATGGTTTTTGGTTTTTAGTTTTTAGTTTTTGGTTTTTATTGTAGATTTTAAGAAAGAAACAAGGTTATTGTCGTTTTTGGTTTTTATCTAGATTTCAAATAATAGAGAGAAGACATAATTCGTTTTTTCTTCTTCTATAAGATCTGTGCATTTGTTCACGGGTCGGATAAGTAAGATCCGCATCCTTTGAAGCAGGTCGGCAAAAAATATTGCTTGGATCAGCTTAAAGTAGCTTTGTTAATTGGCAAAATTGCCCTAATATTTTTTTAATAACTAAGGCCATTAATGGTTGGTAGATTTAAATGGTTTATGGTTTTTAGTTTTCAGTTTTTGGTTTTTATTGTAGATTTTATGGGAAAACAAGGTTATTGTCGTTTTTGGTTTTTATCTAGATTTCAAATAATAGAGAGAAAATGTAATTCCTTTTTCTTCTTCTGTAGGATCCGCACTTTTTCACGGGTCGGATCCGTAGGATCCACATCCTTTGAAGCGGGTCGGCAAAAAATATTGGCTTGGATCGCCTTAAAATAGCTTTGTTAATTCGCAAAATTGCCCAAAACTTTTTTTCTTGTTTTCATAACTAAGGCCATGAATGGTTGGTAAAATTTAAATGATTTTTGGTATTTGGTTTTTAGTTTTTGGTTTTTAGTGTAGATTTTAAGAGAGAAATAAGGTTATTATTTTTTTTGGTTTTCTCTAGATTTCAAATAACAGAGAGAAACTTAATTCGTTTTTTCTTCTTCTGTATGATCTGCGCGTTTATTCATAGGTTGGATACGTCAGATTCCCGTCCTTTGAAGCAGGTCGGCAAAAAAGGTTGGATTGGATCGACTTAAAATAGTTTTGTTAATTGGAAAAAGTGCCCTAATTTTTTTTTCATAACTAAGGCAATGAATGGTTGGTAGATTTTAAATGGTTTTTGGTTTTTAGTTTTTAGTTTTTAGTTTTTGATTTTTAATGTAGATTTTAAGGGAGAAACAAAATTATTGTCGTTTATGGTTTTATCTAGATTTCAAATAATAGAGAGAAAACTTAATTTGTGTTTTCTTCTTCTGTAGGATTCGTGCGTTTTTTCACGGGTCGGATACGTAGGATCCGCGTTCTTTGAAGCGGGTCGGCAAAATAGGTTGGCTTGGATCGGTTTAAAATAGCTTTGTTAATTGGCAAAATTGCCCAAAATGTTTTTTTTTTTTTTTTTTTTTTTTTTTTTTTTTTTTTTAACTAAGGCCATGAATTGTTGATAGATTTTATATGGTTTTTGCGTTTTAGTTTTCAGTTTTTGGGTTTTAGTGTAAATTTTAAGGTAGACAGAAGGTTATTGTCGTTTTTTCTTCTTATGTAAGATCTGCTCGTATTTTCACGGGTTAGATACGTAGGATCCGCCTCTTTCGAAGCAAGTCGGCATAAAATGTTGGTTTGGATCAGCTTAAAATAGCTTTGTTAATTGGCAAAATTACCCAAATTTTTTTTTCTTTTTTTCATAAATAAGGCCATGAATGGTTGGTAGAGTTTAAATAGTTTTTGGTTTTTAGTTTTTAGTTTTTGGTTTTTAGTGTAGATTTTAAGAGAGAAACAAGGTATTGTCGTTTTTGGTTTTCTCTAGATTTCAAATAAGAGAGAGAAAATTTAATTTTTTTTTCTTCTTATGTAGAATCCATGCGTTTGTTCACGCATCGGATACGTAGGATCCGCGTCGTTTGAAGCAGATCGGCAAAAAATGTTGGCTTGGATCGACTTAAAATAGCTTTGTTATTTGATAAAATTACCCAAAACTTGTTTTTTATATAAATAAGGCCATGAATGGTTCATAGATTTTAAATGGTTTTTTTTTATTTTAGTATTTAGTTTTTTCTTTTTTAGTGTAGATTTTAAAGGAGAAAAAAGGTTCTTATCGTTTTTGATTTTTCTCTAGATTTCAAATAAGAGAGAGAAAACTTAATTCGGTTTTTCTTTTTCTACAGGATCCCCGCATTTGTTCACAGGTCGGATACGTAGGATCTGCGTCCCTTTAAGCGGGTCGGCAAAAAAAGTTGGCTTGGATGGACTTAAAATAGCTTTTTTAATTGGCGAAATTTCCCAAAATTTATATTTTCTTTTTTTCATAACTAAGGTCATGAATTGTTGGTAGATTTTAAATGGTTTTTAATTTTTAGTTTTTAGTTTTTTCTTGTTTTTAGTATAGATTTTAAGTGAGAAACAAGATTATTGTCGTTTTTGGTTTTTCTTGTAGGATCCATGCATTTGTTCACGGGTCGGATACCTAGGATCCGTGTCCTTTGAAGCGGGTCGACAAAAAATGTTGGCTTAGATCGGCTTAAAATAGCTTTGTTAATTGGCAAAATTGCTCAATTTTTTTTTTCTTTTTTTCATTACTAAGGCCATGCATGGTTGGTAGATTTTAAATTTTTTTTAGGCCATGAATGTTTGAGAGTTGTTAAGTTGTTTTTAATTTTCGCTTTTGGTTTTTTGTTTTTGATTTTTTTTTGTTTTTGATTTTTGGTGTAGATTTTACTTTTTCAAAAACTTCACTGGTAACTTGTTTAGTTTTTGGTTTTTATATAATTTGTTTTTGTTTTTTTTATGTTTTGTATTTTGATTTTTTAATTTTGGTTATATTTTTTTGGAAATTAGTAAAAATTATATTAAATTTTACCAATCAAATAAAAAATTACAAAATTTCATAACACCAAAAACATTCTGAAAAATACACATATGTTTAGTTTACTCTTATATAGAAAAAAGTATTTAAATAATTAGATTTTTTGATTGATAAAAATAAAATAAATTAGTTACAACAAGTTTTGTAAAAAAAACCCCATAGAATCATATAATAGGGATTTAGTTCTTATGTATTAGTAAACAAAATTAAAAAAGAAAAAAACTGACGTGAGTAAAAAAGAAAAAAACATATACCACACCAAAATCTCTTTAAAACTAGTAAAAGTAGGATTCTGGATTCTCTTTTAAATGAAGAAAATTATCAAAATCCAGATTCTCTAAATTTTAGGAAATCTACATTTTTCAAAATCATGAATGGCTACAAATTAGATTTTTGAAAAAACAAAAGCAAAAAACCACTATAAAAACTGGTGCCATTCAAGGTCTTAGTTTTTAGTTTTTGGTTTTTAGTGTAGACTTTAATGGAGAAACAAGGTTATTGTCGTTTGGGGATTTTCTCTAGATTTCAAATAAGAGAAAAAAAAACTTAATTTGTTTTTTCTTCTTCTGTAGGATCTGCATCCTTTGAAGCGGGTCGGCAAAAAAATTGGCTTGGATCGGCTTAGAATAGCTTTGTTAATTGGCAAAATCACCTAATTTATTTTTTCATAACTAAGGCCATAATGGTTGGTAGATTTTAAATGGTTTTTGGTTTTTAGTTTTTGGTTTTTATTGTAGATTTTAAGGGAGAAATAAGGTTATTGTCGTTTTTGGTTATTTTCTGTAGGATCCGTGCATTTGTTCACGGGTCCGATACGTAGGATCCGCATCCTTTGAAACGGATCGGAAAAAGGTTGGCTTAGATCGGCTTAAAATAGTTTTGTTAAATGGTAAAATTGCCCAAAATCTTTTTTTTTCTTTTTTTTTTCATAACTAAAGTCATGAATGGTTGGTAGAAAATAAATGGTTTTTGGTTTTTAGTTTCTAATTTTTGGTTTTTAGTGTAGATTTTAAAGGAGAAACAAGAATATTGTTGTTTTTGGTTTTTTCTTTAGATTTCAAATAAGAGAGAGAAAAGTTAATTCGTTTTTTCTTTTTCTGTAGCATTAACTGTAATTATTTGAAAACGGCTTAAATGGCTTGTAAGTTTTTATGTCCCTCTTACTCAATTAATAGTATAGATTTACGAATAGAAATCAAGTTCTACTGGACTATTAGGTGAACTCGAATTTAGTTAATATATAAATCAACTTCTATGGATAACAAACTTCTTTACAGAAATTTGAGCAACTAGTATTTATTCTCGTACCTTTTTATTTTCTTGACATATTTTTGAATGCATTTGCACCAATGTAATTTTTGTATGTCAAAAGACAAACCAAAACCTTGAAGATGACGCGTAGACTTTGAACTTTTTTTTCTAGATTATGGTTTTGAATGGTTGACCGTTACGTTTTGGATCGGACCGTGCGTACTAGTATTTTGGTAAGAACATGTTCGGACTGTAGTACACGACAAACAAAAGTATGCACTACATCATACAATGGTATGCACTAGTATATGCGATTGTGAATGGTAAAAATCAGACTTTAGTATGTGTGGTGTGTACAAAAACTAAAATCAATTCTAACAATTTTTAATAATAATTAATAACATATCTTTTTAATAACTACTACAAGATATCTTAAAAATTATAAATTAAAATCTATTATCTTGATTTTCCCATAAAATATTGGCATTTTTTCGAATGTTTGCTATATATTATCGATCTGCTCTCTCAGGCAATGTAAATTGAGGATCACCATCTTGCGCGAGTGAGAGCACTCTTGTAGATGAATTAATGAATAAAAAAATGGTAGAATGATAAGAATTTGTTTTGTTTGTAGTTTTTTTTGGAAAGTGATTTGAGTTAATGAAAATTGTAGAATGATAAGAGTTTTTTTTTGTTTGTAGATTTTTTTTGGAAAGGAATTGAGATGATGAAAAAAGGCAATGAAAATAATGTTGGTTGATAAGACTCATCAGCTCGTCATTGTTAAAGAAACATACAAAAAACACACTTTAGTAGGTCTTTCACTATTTTCGTCATGAATATTTTTTTAGCAGACAAAAAAGTGTAAACAATAGTGTAAAATGTTTGGTTCTGAGCTTTAAAAACAAGTTGCTGATACGATTTATTTTGGTTTGCTTTAGTGCATATAGTACGACTTTGTTAATGGTGAAAAAAATGCATACTGGTTCAAATTTGGTACAATCTCTTAATACGCAACCATTCAAAACCTTTGTAAATGATAAAAAAAATGTATACTGGTCCAGTTTTGGTATTGATATGATCTGCAGCATATTATGCAACCATTAATAGCCATGGAAAGTTAGAATACGCCATACGGGATGGGTTATGGACAGGCCTAAAGAGAGTTTGAGTGGAAAAGAAGGTTCACTGATTCATCCGTCCCGTAAAGCTATTAATATTTTCTAGAATGGGCGAAGCCCATTATAACGAAATATTGGGTAATAAGGCCAAGGGTATTTATGTCATTGTATCACACGTACGATCTAACATATCTCGTGCGTGTCTCTCTCCACCTGCTGCACAATCTTCTCTCTCCCGAGAACCAAACAGGTCTCTCACGTGTTAGTCTTTTCAAGACTTGGGAATAAAGATTAGACACCGTTCTTCCCAAACACAAACATAGAGTCTTTTGTTTCCGATACAGATCGAAACAAAACCTTAAGAGTTCGATTTTTGCAGACATTCACATCAATTTCAGACGACGTGAAGAGAGATTAGATTGATGGCTTGGAGACGCATCATCACCAAGGTTTTTGTTTTTCTCATTTCTTATGCAATTTTTGCACCAAAAGATTTCGGATTTGGTTGATACAGAATTGGATTTGATCAATTTAGATATAATTTTCTAATGAGTTTTATAGAGATCGATGTTTTACAGAAGCTAAAGACGATATTTTGCAAACCCTAGACCTCAAAAAATCTTATCGGCCTTCAAATGTTTTAGGATTCGAATTGGTCCTTTGTCCTCTGTATAACATTTTATTATTTCATATCTCTGGGATTTATGAAAATAATCTCATCTATGGCTATTTTGTTGATTTGAGCACCTAATTCACCTAATTTTTGAAATTGGCGTAAAAGTCTTAATATTTGTGAGTGTAAGGACTTAATCTTGATTCACATCAGGTAAAAAGATTTCACGTTTTGTGAAGATTTTGCTATTTTGAGTTTAGGATGAGTAATTTACTTCACTACCACTGATCACTAAAGATGATCTTTTGCAAACCCTAGAGGCTAAAAATCTTATCTACCCTCAAATGTTATGTCTTTTAGGATTCTAAATGGTTGATTTGGGTGCCTAGTTCATCTATTTTTGAAATTGGCTATAAAGTTTTAATCTTTGTAGAGTGTAAAAACTCTACTCTTGATTCAAAGCAAGTAAAAAGATTTCACCTTTCGTGACGATTTTGCTATTTTGAGTGTGGGATTAGTATACTTACTTAATTACCAATGACAGGTTTCGAGTCATGAACGAGAATTGAGAAGTATAAGAAGCTTAGTTGTCAGAGCTTACACTTCTCTTCCTAGAGTTGGAGTTGCTGGAGGTACATATTATATATAATCATTTGCTGAGAAGTCTTGTTGTTTTTCGATTTATCAAAAACCATTTTGATGTATATGGGTTGTTTTTTTTTTATATAGCTGGAGTTGGTGGTGGTGGAGCTTCTTTGCCAAGAACACGGTTTCAATCAAGTTATGTTGGTAGCTTTGCACGCAGAGTACGTGACAGGGAAGAAGTTAATGAAGTAGCTCATCTGAGAGAACTTTATCGAAGAAATGACCCTGAAGCAGTTATTAGAATGTTTGAAAGCCAACCATCCTTGCATTCCAATGCTTCTGCGTTGTCCGAATACATTAAGGCGTTGGTCAAAGTTGATAGGTTGGATCAAAGTGAGCTTGTACGAACATTGCAAAGAGGTGGGTAAGGAGAGAGATAGATAGAGAGAAATTTGTTTTCTGATTCAGAATCATTTTTTGCAGCTTGTGAACAATTTCCTTATTGTTGGTTAAAGTTTTGTATGTTTTCTTTTAGGTATTGTTGGTGCTTCAAGGGAGGAAGAGAGTTTTGGAGGTCTCGGGGCGTTTAGAAACTTAGGAAAACCAACAAAAGACGGTGCCCTTGGAACTGCTGCTGCACCGATCCATACGATATCAACTGAGAGGACTCACTTTAAAGAACAGTTATGGAGTACAATCCGGACCATTGCAGTTGGATTTTTACTTATTTCTGGTATTGGAGCACTTATCGAGGATAGAGGAATTGGCAAAGGTAGTTTAGTTGTACTATTCTTCAGTGATGCAATTAGCTGTATTAGATGACTTTTTTCTAATAAATTTATGCTTAATATATGTTAGGACTTGGTTTGCATGAAGAAGTTCAACCTAGTATGGAATCAAGTACCAAATTTACCGATGTGAAGGGTGTTGATGAAGCAAAAGCTGAGCTTGAGGAAATTGTGCATTATCTTCGCGACCCAAAGGTAAATATATATTATCTTAGGAACCTTCAAAACATTTCGAGACCTTTATCCTCTGAACTATTTGTGGAGTTGACACTGTTATGCTCTTTGATGTTTTATTACAGAGGTTCACTCGCTTAGGCGGAAAGCTTCCAAAGGGTGTGTTGCTTGTCGGTCCTCCTGGCACAGGGAAGACTATGCTTGCAAGAGCTATTGCTGGAGAAGCTGGAGTGCCTTTCTTCTCTTGCAGTGGTAGTGAATTTGAAGAGATGTTTGTTGGAGTTGGAGCTAGAAGAGTTAGAGATCTTTTTAGTGCTGCAAAGAAGTGCTCCCCTTGTATTATATTTATCGATGAAATTGATGCTATTGGAGGAAGTCGTAATCCCAAGGACCAGCAATACATGAAGATGACATTGAACCAGTTGCTTGTTGAGCTGGATGGCTTTAAACAGAATGAAGGAATTATTGTTGTCGCCGCAACAAATTTCCCGGAGTCTTTGGATAAGGCTTTGGTTAGACCTGGGAGGTTTGATCGTCATATTGTTGTACCTAACCCTGATGTTGAAGGTCGACGCCAGATTTTGGAGTCTCACATGTCAAAGGTAACTTTAAATTATGCACTATAAAACCATCTCTGTTAGGTGACTCGTAAAACAACAATGGCATGAATATTGAACTGAATCTTGATTGTGTGTTTTCAGGTACTTAAGGCTGAGGATGTTGATTTAATGATTATTGCTAGAGGAACGCCTGGATTCTCTGGTGCTGATTTAGCGAATTTGGTCAACGTTGCTGCTTTAAAAGCTGCTATGGACGGTGCAAAAGATGTGAAAATGTCTGATCTTGAGTTTGCCAAAGACAGAATCATGATGGGAAGCGAGAGAAAATCTGCAGTTATATCTGACGAGTCGAGAAAACTGACTGCTTTCCATGAAGGTGGTCATGCCCTTGTTGCTATCCACACAGAAGGTGCTCTTCCAGTTCACAAGGCAACCATTGTGCCTCGTGGTATGGCTCTTGGCATGGTTTCTCAACTACCGGATAAAGATGAGACGAGCATTTCTAGAAAACAGATGCTTGCTCGACTTGATGTTTGTATGGGAGGCCGAGTAGCCGAAGAGTTGATTTTTGGGGAAAGCGAGGTAACTTCAGGTGCTTCTTCTGATCTTGAGCAAGCAACTAAACTCGCGAGAGCGATGGTTACGAAATTCGGTATGAGCAAAGAGGTTGGTCTAGTGGCACATAACTATGATGACAATGGGAAAAGCATGAGCACCGAGACAAGGCTTCTCATTGAGAGAGAAGTGAAACTTCTATTGGAAAAGGCTTATAACAATGCGAAAACCATCCTCACGGTTTACAACAAAGAGCTTCACGCCCTCGCAAATGCTTTGCTTCAACACGAAACGCTTTCCGGTAAACAGATAAAAGAAATGCTTACCGATCTCAACTCTCCACAGCTCCAAAAGCGTCAAGAAGTAGTTGCCAAGCAAAGCAACCCTGTTCCTCCATCAACACCTAACTCAGCACCATCAGCAGCCGCAGCAGCGGCCGCGGCTGCAGCTGCTGCCGCCGCAGCTGCTGCAACCGCTGCAACCAAAGGTAAAGACATGGCTCCTGTAGGTTCTTGAAAATAAAAGGTGTGTTCTTGTATTTGTGTATGTTTGGGGTAATTGAATTGGGAATAACTCTTTTTATGTTAAGAGTTTTAGATTCAGTGAGAGGCTCTGAGAGTAGAGAAAGTATCAAGTTTAGGACAATGAGATTAACATCTCAGGTTTTTCAATGTCTATCTCTCACACGGAATCTGATTACAAAAATGTTCTGTGTTCTTCTCTTAATCTTCTTGGACTCTGTTTTAGATGTTTGGCTCGTATAGTTTCAGGTTATTAAACTCCAAAGTCTGGTTTGTAAGACTTACGCAATAAATTTAATAATCTCTCTATGTGCTGATTAGTTCTTCAAGTTTTATTATTGTATTATATACTACAGTATCTCTATAAATTAATAAATAGTGGAACTAAGATATTTTATTAAGTTATTAATATACATATAGGGATTAATTGAATCAAATCATAAATTAGGGAAAAACAAATTTATTAGTTTATAGAAGTATAAATTTGTAGAAGTTTCACTTGTGTTTTAAGATCAATATTAGCATAACAACAAAGATAGTAATTATCACCAAGAAGGAAGAAAAACAACATGGTGATGCCCTTTCGATTTGAAATAGGCTTTCCCAATCAGTTGGAGGAAGGCCATGCCTATGATAGCAAAGTCCAGCATCAACTCCACATAGGTAGCAAAACTCATGTCCACATCTGCCATTTTTATCAAGCAACTTGTGTTGGATACATAAATTTCAAAATCAACAAATAAAAATTCGAAAGAAGATGTGATTAGAGATGATACCTGCAAATTACGCTGTCGCATCCATCATCAGTATGTTCAATCATGTGTTGACACACTCTCTGCATTGACGCCACTGATTCCGATATGCTCAATCCCTTAGCATTCTATCATTTGTTGTAAGATTTGGATGCAATGTCTTGTAACGGTCGCACGACATGTTATCATGCCATGGAGCTTTACAGTTTATGCAAAAGGGTTCACCACATTTAACACATAATCTCCTAAGTCTAGTAGATATAGAGAGCTCGGTTGCCGACATTAAAGCCGAGCACCTCGGGTTTTGGCAATAAACTCGGCTCCTTACAGGAATCGAGTCCTCTTTGATCCTTTGTTCCTACATCTCTTTTAGTTTAGGTATCAAAATGTTGACACAACTTCCATAAGTTAGCATAGATGTGCAGCGATAATGAAGACATCTTATTAAACTTCCTTCGAGTAGTCTCACTTCTATATGTCGTTTAACACACTCAGAACAAAACTCATGACCATCATTTATCAACAGAAAACATCTGGTCAGCATTGAGATTCTCGTTCAGATAGATAGTGCAAGTCTCTGTCCCAGCAGGCATATCGATGACGATCTCATTAGAGATTACTTCCATTGCAAATTTATATGCAAAATTTTGAGTCACCAAAATAGGGATGCTAGATCTTAATTTTTTTCTGATGTCTTGCACATCACGCATTAGCAATGCAATGTTTTCTTGCTCAGGCTTGGATCTCTCCATAACCTAAAAAATCATTCAAGGCAAAACATCAATTATGAGATTGAAGCAAAAAAGACTTGTGAGCTAAGGGAAAAAAAATTACCAGTTGGAAAATCTGATCATGATTGCAACAGATTGAGATTTGTTTGATCCCCAAACTCACAGCTTCGGTTAATCCAATTTCAATGCTATAAGCTCAGCCTCTAAAAGTGTAATGGTGGAGATATGAATTGGTCGCTTCTCGTCAAACAAAAGATCATCTTTGTCGCCACAAATAGCAATCCAGCCAATAACATTGTCTTTCCAAAGGTTTTCCTGTGGGTTTTAGTCATCATGTTGTACTAGAGTGCCTTCTTCTTCCATGTTTACTTAGAAGATTCTTTCTAAGTAGTCTACGATTTATGATTCAATGGTACTGTATATATATTTATAAAGAAAAACGGTTAACAGAAAACGAAAAAAGAAAGAAATAGAAATAAGACGACTATAAAATAAGGAAAGAAATAACAAAGAAAATAAAATAGAAAAAAAACTAATCACTTTAAGAAACTCTCCTTTTTCTTGAGTGCGTTTAGGTTCTTGGGTCAACATTTATCTTCAGTTTCTTGTTTCTTTATTAATTCTGGCCTGCATGTTTAGAGGTACTATAAAATAATATTTTAAAAATAATTTCTAATACTTTGAAACTTAAAAAATAGTAAAAACTTTAAAAATATTAAATTTAATGCACAAGGTATCCTCTAGTAATTAACTTTTCATAATTTCTTATAATGATAGTTTTTAGAATAAGTGAGAGGTAAGTTTTTAGAATAAGTGAGAGGTACATGTAAGCAGAGCCGATCCTGAAAAATTTAGGGCTCCAAACAAAAAAATAAACTAAAATTCAATTTTTATAGTAGTAGAAAATTGTTTTTCAACTATTTAATAGAAGAAAAAAACGTCAGTATCGACTACACTAAACTTTTAAAAAAACTACAATAATATCTTTAATAATAACAACAATTTAAAACTTCTAAAAAATAATCATTCTTGCATTTTCTCTGCGAAATAACTTTTATCAATAGCATAACTAAAATTACCTTAAAAAATAGGACTGGAAATGCAAACAGTAAAAATGCATTATTGAAAATACTTAAAATTTATATCCAATTTTTATAATTTACCCGGGGCAACTGCCCCCTTATACAATGCAGATCTGCCTCTCTCTACAACCACATTAGAGTTTCAAATTTTTTTACAAAGACAAATATATGGGGGGTATTGGAGTGAATATTTAGAGAGATTTGAGTTTTAATGAGTTTTGACATGATTTGGTGAAATTTTTTTGAATTATAAATTTTGTTATTAAATTATCTGAAATCTCACCTAAAACTATGAGATTTTGGTTCTTGTATTTTTAACTAAAAAATCTCCTGATAGACCCTTGATCGCGATGAAAGAGTCAGCCCCTTGATGCCCTTCGTGTGGTTGCTATGGAGTGGCGGAATAATTGTTTGATTCAGTGAAGTGATGACTCAATGGATCGAAATGAAACTTCCAAAGGATTGCGGAAGATCCTTGGACTTTCAAAGTTCGGATTCACTGAGGATATTATGCACCAACAGTAAAAACGAATTGAGAATTGTGATATTACACACACAAAACTCGGATCAAACAAGTAAGAAAGTTTTAGAATACAATGTTTGATGAAAATGAGACCAAGAGTCATATGCAGAATATAAAGAGAATGGGGAGAAGGAGAAGAGACACATGGTCAAGTCAAGAATTTAAGAGACATGCCTCGAAAATTCATGCAATATAATGACCAAGTTTGAATCGAAAATAAGATAGAAATATTACAAAGGGAAATTCGAAATTAAACATGTGAAGAGTGGGCCGGTTGATAACAATGGGCTGGAGTAAAGTATGTGGTCTTGCCTCATTAAAAACCTCCCTTAGAAAACCCAATGGGAAAAACCAAGGAGAGGGAAAAAGAGTACAAGTCCACATACCTCCATTGTCATCGCTTAGATGGCTTGAATCACAACCAATGTGGCTGGACAAGCATCACATCTAAGACTGGCCTGAATGGTAAGTAGACGATTGTTGATGATTTGAATGAACTCTTTAGCTCTAGACCTTGTCATGGGACCAACAGGAACAATCAAAGCTGCATCCTCTTCTGCTCCAAGCTCCTCGGGTTCAAGCTGCGGTTTAGTTCCATGCTCCAAGCTCTCCATGCTCACATCAGGCTCTCCCACTTGAAAAGGATTTTTCCTCAAATACGATTCATCTGCGATAAAAGGCACAAGATCAGTAATAATGAAAGTATTACTCACATTATACTTACCTTGCAAGTCTAGTATGTAGGCGTTATTGTTGATCCTTTGAAGCACTTTAAAAGGTCCATCCATTCTTGGCATTAGCTTAGAATTCCTTTCATTAGGAAAGCGGTCCTTCCGAAGATGAATCCAAACTAAGTCTCCTTCCTCGAAGATAAGTTCCTTGTGGCCCTTGTTAGCATACTTGGCGTATTGCTTTGTCTTATTCTCAATATTTTTTCTAGCCGCCTCATGGATTCGCTGAACCATCTCCGCTTTCTTCTTTCCATCTGTACTACTCCTTTCACTCAAAGGTAAAGACATCAAATCCAAAGGAGTGGTGGGATTAAACCCATAAACAATTTGAAACTGTGAGAATTTAGAAGCAGAATGCATGGAATGATTATAAGCAAATTCTACATGTGGTAAGCAATCCTCCCAAGACTTTAGGTTCTTCTTAATCAACGCACGTAAGAGTGTGGATAGGGTCCTATTAACTATTTTGGTTTGTCCATCAGTTTGGGGGTGGCAAGTAGTGGAGAATAACAACTTAGTTCCTAGCTGAGACCAAAGCGTTTTCCAGAAGTAACTAAGGAACTTAGTATCTGTATCAGATACTATGGTCCTAGGCATGCCATGTAAGCGTACAACTTCTCTAAAGAACAGGTCGGCTAAATGCTTAGCATCATCAGTTTTATGGTAGGGAATAAAATGCGCCATCTTAGAGAATCTATCCACCACCACAAAGACCGAATCCTTACTAATTCTAGTTCTAGGCAATCCTACTACAAAGTCCATTGAAATGTCATTCCAAGGATGCAAAGGAATATGGAGAAGATTATACAAACCGTGGGGGTGTGATTTAGCTTTCGCTTGTTTACAAGTTGAACATTTCTCACACATTTTCTCAACATCACGTCTCATATGCGGCCAATAGAAGTGATCTTGCATGACTTGCATAGTTTTAGACACACCAAAGTGTCCCATTAAACCTCCAACGTGTGCTTCCCTTAGAAACAAATCTCTCAAAGACGAGTTAGGAACACACAAACGGTTATCATAAAACAAGTATCCTTCATGCATATAATATTTTCCGAATGCAAACTTCTCACAAGCAGCAAATATTTTTCCAAAGTCAGAATCATTTTCATAGAGAGTTTTAATGTCCTCAAAACCAAGTAGCTTGGCGTCTAAAGATGAGAGTAACACGTACCTCCGGGACAATGCGTCGGCCACGACATTGTCCTTACCTTTTTTGTACTTGATGACATAGGGAAAGGTCTCAATGAACTCCACCCACTGAGCATGTCTCTTATTGAGCTTTTGCTGTCCCTTGAGATGTTTTAAAGACTCATGGTCGGTGTGGATCACAAACTCTTTTGGCCAGAGGTAATGTTGCCATGTTTGTAAAGCTCTCACCAAAGCGTAGAGTTCTTTGTCGTAGGTTGGATAGTTAAGCGTTGCTCCTCCTAGCTTTTCGCTGAAATATGCTATTGGCTTCTTGTCCGGCATTAACACAGCACCAATCCCAACACCAGATGCATCACATTCAATTTCAAAAGTCTTAATAAAATTAGGGAGAGAAAAGATAGGAGCCTGAGTAAGTTTTTCTTTCAAGGTCTGAAATGCATCTTCTTGAGCCTTTTCCCACTTAAACCCAACGTTCTTCTTGATAACTTCAGTAAGCGGAGCAGCCAAGGTGCTAAATTCCTTAACAAACCTTCGGTAAAATTCCGCAAGTCCATGAAAGCTCCTCACTTCTCCTACGGAAGTTGGACTCGGCCATTCTCTAATTGCTTTTACCTTCTCTTCATCCACTTTTACACCATCTGCACTTACAACAAAACCTAAAAAGACCAAGTTATCCGTTCCAAAAGTACACTTATTCATGTTAGCATAAAGTTTTTCCTTTCTAAGCACATCTAACACCTTACGCAAATGCTGAACATGATCTTCTAAGTTCTTGCTGTAAACTAAGATATCATCAAAGTAAACAACCACAAAATGCCCTATGTATGCCCTAAGAACATGGTTCATTAACCTCATGAATGTACTAGGTGCATTTGTAAGCCCGAATGGCATCACTAACCATTCATACAACCCTTGCTTAGTTTTAAACGTGGTTTTCCACTCATCCCCTTCCTTCATCCTAATCTGATGATACCCGCTTTTTAAATCAACCTTAGAAAAGATGCAAGACCCATGCAACTCACTAACATGTCATCTAATCTAGGTATAGGATGACGATACTTAACCGTTATATTATTGATGGCTCTGCAATCGAGGCACATCCTCCAGCTTCCATCTTTTTTTGGTACAAGTAATACAGGCACAGCACATGGACTCATGCTTTCACGGATGTGTCCTTTTTCCATAAGTTCCGTGACTTGCTTCTGCAGTTCCTTGGTCTCCACGGGATTAGTTCTGTAAGCTGGTTTGTTTGGCAATGATGCTCCAGGGATGAAATCAATTTGATGTTCTATGCCTCTAATGGGTGGTAATCCATCCGGATTCTCCTCAGGAAACACATCCCTATATTCCTGTAATACATGTTTAAAAGTGCTAGGGATTTCCTGCTCAGGATTAGTGATACTCATAAGTGTTTCTTTATAAAAAAAGAGTAAGTTTGGTTTACGGAGATCACTTCCCTTCGAGTTACTCGGCGCAATAGCAAGACTGGATGGTTTGATAGCTTTCTTTCTACCCATCTTCATGACCAACTGATCTTGGTATACCTCATGAGGAGTCATAGGAAGCAACACAGTTTTTCTTCCTTTGAACTCAAACTTATGGAGATTGGTGAAACTATCATGCACAACCTTCCTATCCGACTGCCATGGTCTTCCCAACAATATATGGCTGGCCTCCATTGGCAAAATATCACATAAGACTTCATCGTCATATTTTCCAATAGACAGAGGTACCTTGACTTGATTATCCACAGCCATCTCTCCATTTTCATTCAGCCACTGCAGCTTGTATGCTTTCGGATGCTTGATTACTTGCAATCCAAGCCTTGCAACCATAGTCTCACTAGCAACGTTTGTACAGATTCCACCATCAATGATCACACTGCAAATCTGATCCTTAACCAGACACCTTGTATGGAACAGGTTCTCTCTTTGTTCTTGCTCATCAGATTTAGCGATGACACTTAAAGCTCTTATGGCGACTCCCACCATCATTTGCCCCTTAGCGGCTGGTTCATACTCTTTTGCCGATGAACCCTCCTCAAGTTGTGTATCCTTAGGCATCTCATCCTCAGACTCAACTTCCCCATTTGCCAAGATGATCATAACCCTCTTGTTGGCGCATTCACTAGCATAATGTCCCATGCCGTGACACTTAAAGCACTTGATGTCTCTAGTTCTTGATGCAACATTAGTACTCTTTCCTTTAAGATCCAGACCCTCAACCTTGGGCTTGACAAAAGGTTTGTAATATTTTTGAGTTCCGGACTTCTCTTCCCGGTGATAACTAGATTTTTTCGGCGTAAAACTTGGCTTGGAGCTTCTCCTCTTAAGTTGCTTTTCGAACATAACTGCCTTGTGCAGCAATTCTTCTAAATCCTCATAGTTTTGAACCTCCAGTTTTTATCAACAATATCTCGGCTTAATCCTCCCATGAATCTAGACATAATGGCTTCTTGATCTTCTTGAATGTCGGCTCTTATCATCAAAGTTTCCATCTCTTTGAAATACTCTTCAACGGACCTATTACCTTGTACCAAGTTTCTCAACCGATGGTGTAACTCTCTATTGTAGTGACTTGGCACGAATCTTTTCCTCATAATATTTTTCATCTGAGTCCATGTCTCCACTGGATAATCTCCTACACGTTTCCTAGTCAGAGTTAACTGATCCCACCAACTAAGAGCATAACTGGTGAACTCGGTAGGTGCAACTTTTACTTTGCTCTCTTCAGTATAATCATGACAATTGAAGGCGATTTCCATCTTCTTTTCCTATTCAAGATACTCCTCAGGTCACTGGTGCCTTGGAAAGGAGGGATACGAACTTTCACTCCAGCCAGATTATCTCTAGGAACCACTCGCTCTTCTCTAGCATGTCTTCTCCTTCGGTGACTACTTGACTTAGAAGATTGACTGTAGTATTCTAGGTGATTGCCAGCCTCGGCTTGAATTTTTTTATCACGTTCCTTTCGTGCTCTTCTTAAGTTTTCCTGTTCGAGTTTAAAGGCTTCGAATTGTTCAGCTATTAGTCTGCCCACATTGGCCGTGAGAGCTTCATACATTTGTTTCTGATTGACGCTGTTGCTACCTCCTTCTTCTTCCTCAACTGGTGGCGTTACCATCCTGGAAATCAACACAAAATAATCCCAGTAAAGTGTTCTTGGAAGAAATAGCAACAACAAAAAAAATAAGACAATAACCCTTCAATTGCCGAGAAAACCTAATGGTGACCGTTCGACGAAATTGACTCAGGAAAAATATCAAAACACCTTCAAAAATTCCAGTTTTAATTTTAACACAAACTAGACTCAATATAGGTTCGAAAACCACAGATTTCACGATTTTAGGATTAATATTCGATTTTAAACAATTCTAGCAACCTAGACATTAACCCTTCAACTGCCGAGAAAACCTAATGGTGACCGTTCGACGAAATTGACTCAGGAAAAATAACAAAACACCTTCAAAAATTCCAGTTTTAATTTCAACAAAAACTATACTCAATCTAGGTTCGAACACCACAGATTTCACGATTTTAGGATTAATATTAGATTTTAAAAAATTCTAGCAACCTAGTGATCGAAACAGACAGAAAAAACAGTTTTTTTGATGATTAATGAAATGTCACAAATGAAACGTTTTGATTCAGATCGACATAACCTGACACGAAGCGGCTCTGCTACCACCTGATAGACCCTTGATCATGATGAAAGAGTCAGCCCCTTGATGCCCTTCGTGTGGTTGCTATGGAGTGGCGGAATAATGGTTTGATTCCGTGAAATGATGACTCAATGGATCGAAGTGAAACTTCCAAAGGATTGTGGAAGATCCTTGGACTTTCAAAGTTCGGATTCACTGAGGATATTACACACCAACAGTAAAAACAAATTGAGAATTGTGATATTACACACACAAAACTCGGATCAAACAAGTAAGAAAGTTTTAGAATACAATGTTTGATGAAAATGAGACCACGAGTCATATGCAGAATATAAAGAGAATGGGGAGAAGGAGAAGAGACACATGGTCAAGTCAAGAATTTAAGAGACATGCCTCGAAAATTCATGCAACATAATGACCAAGTTTGAATCAAAAATAAGATAGAAATATTACAAAGGGAAATTCGAAATTAAACATGTGAAGAGTGGGCCGGTTGATAACAATGGGCTGGGGTAGAGTATGTGGCCATACCTCATTAAAAACCTACCTTAGAAAACCCAATGGGAAAAACCAAGGAGAGGGAAAAAAGAGTACAAGTCCACATACCTCCATTGTCATCGCTTAGATGGCTTGAATCACAACCAATGTGGCTGGACAAGCATCACATCTAAGACTAGCCTGAATGGTAAGTAGACGATTGTTGATGATTTGAATGAACTCTTTAGCTCTAGACCTTGTCCTGGGACCAACAGGAACAATCAAAGCTGCATCCTCTTCTGCTCCAAGCTCCTCGGGTTCAAGCTGCGGTTTAGTTCCATGCTCACATCATCTCCTCAAATCTCATTTGAAACTTTTAAATCAAATTCTAATAATGTTTTCAATAAAAATGGATTTGAGTGTAAAATTTAAAATTATTAATCTAAGAACATTATATTTTATTGAAAACATAGTGTTACCTTAAAAATAGGACTAGAAATGCAAACAGTAAGAAGGAATTATTGAAAATACTAAAAATTTATATCCAATTTTTATAATTTACTGGGGGCAACTGCCCCCTTATACAACGTAGATTTGCCTCTGTCTACAACCACATTAGAGTTTCAAAAAGTTTTACAAAGAAAAATACATGGGGTATTGGAGTGAATATTTAGAGAGATTGGAGTTTTAGTGAGTTTTGAGATGATTTGGTGAAATTTTTGTGAACTAGAAATTTTGTTATTAAATTATCTGAAATTTCACCTAAAACCATGAGATTCTGGTCTTTGTATTTTTAAATAAGAAATCTTCTCAAATCTCACTTGAAAATTTTAAATCAAATTCTAATAATGTTTTCAATAAAAGTAGATTTGAGTGTAAAATTTTAAATTATTAATCCAATAACATTATATTTTTAAAAAATATTTTAAAATTTATGTTTCATTAACCCATGATTTGTTATTTTAACTCAAATTTCTCCAAATACTCAATCCAATATGCCCCTACATGTTTCAAGTATCATATGGAATTTTGTTTTCTTCTTCTATAAGTATTCAATAGAACTAATCTAAAAAATCGATTATTTTATCCTATACTGTCTTACGAAGAATATTGTAATAACAGTAAAAAGAAAACAATTAATCAATAATGTTGGCAACAATAATCATATGTGACAATCGTTTAGAAGGAAAAGACAAAAGGACAATCGTTCTTTGATTTTTCTCTCTTCTCTCTCCTCAAAAACAAAATGTAGCTCTAATTTTTCCTTCTGCTTTTGATCTTCAGTGAGGCTATTGCTACTTAATCGGACGTGAGTGTGCCTTCTTCTTCTCCGGCTGTGTTGGGTCATGCACTCCCGCTCTTCAATGTATTTTGTGGCGAAATCACGGTTTCTCGACGGTGAAGTAAGACCAAGCCCATGAGCTTATTATCCTAGGTCGGAACAAGTTGATAGGATCCCCTTTTACGCCCCCATGTCCCTCTCGTGTGGCGGCAGGGGGGCGTAAAAAGGTTTGAGGTGTTCCCCGTCATAGATTAATCTTCTGGTCGAAGACGCCGGAGGATTCGTGGTGGTGGAACTTCTCTCGGCTTGCTGTTCGTAGTGGCTGCTGCGACATGCGGGGAACACCTAACATGCTTCTAATCATTTGATCACGACAGATGTCGGTTGATCGATAAGATTCTGACTCAAATAAAATTTTTCATTATTTTTGTTTACAATAATCAAAAAGACACCCAATGAAAAAAATGTATAGAATTTTTAATTTCTATTTTTCCTAAAATATGTTGAATGTTATTACTTCGATAAAATTTAAAATTTTCTTTCAAAATTTAGGTTTTTAGTTTATTTAAACCTTACTAACATTTTTTACACGCTTCTAATTATTTGAAAAAATGATTTTTTATAATCCAACCTAATTTAGGATTCTAATTAGTTAGGTGTTAAATAAATTTTAAAGTAAAAAGTTTCTAATTTGTCAACAGAAGTTACATATAATTGGCACAAAATAACAAATTCATTAGAAAATTCATAATATTCTTGGTTTACTAAACAAAGAAAGAACATCTCTAATGGACATGAAAATTGAAGAAAATGTTCTCCACATCAAAGAAAAAGTGTGGAAATAATTTCTCACAAATGAAAGAAATCAGAATAATTCTCTCTCAAATGGAATATGTAAAAAAAAGGCAGAAATCCACAGAGAGAGTTGCTTATGTGGAACCAAGTCTCATAGACAAATTAGGATCTAGAGGAGAGAGCAAGGCGGTGGGACTTCCACTAGAGATTAAAGATGATGGTCGATGAGAATCCTATGACTGCAAAGAAAAAAAGCCACGAAAACCAAACATCTTTAGGTATAAAGCCCGAGTTAGGAATAAAATTGAAAGATAGTGAGGGAATAGGTAAGCTAAAAAATATTGTTGGAAAATGTCAAGAGCCAATGAATCGTGAAAAGAAAAAATCAGAGAGACAACAAAGATCTTGCCAGAAGAACGTCTCGCCTATATATGAGTAAGCATTGCCGCCGGTCACTAGATCTATTTTCCAGATCTCACAAGGGTTGGACGTTCAGATTTGGTTCAGGTCTATCGGGTTTAGAAGCCTATAATCCATTCGATATTTATCATTTTTTGGTTTGGTTTGGTTCTATCTAGGTTTGAGTTAGTTTCATGTACATGAAATATCAGAAAAATGAATTAACATTGGTTAAACTTGAATAAAGTTTGATTGAATTTTACAGAAATTTAACTAAGATTTTTTAACTATTTTGGTTATTTCTTTCTAAAAATAATTGATATTTTTGGACTTATAATTAAGGGTAATTAGGCTATATCAAGTTTATATATTACTAGATTAGGAGCAGCACGATTGACGGGGTTTTTAATTTGAAAATAAATTAAATTAAATTAAAATTAATTATTAAAGTAAATATGTATGCTTAATGGTTTATGTTATAAAAATAAATTTAGGAGGAAATGTAGAAATGATATTTTGTTAGAGAAAAGAGTTTGGTTATTAACATATTTTACATGAATAAATTAAGTCCTATATTATAAATTTATTATTAACATATTAAAAATATATACCACATACAATAGTTTGGTCCATCTTGTCATTTGTTTTTTTGGTCATCGTGTGAGATATATATTTTAAAAATATCATAAACCAAAAAACTAAACTGAATCTGACCCGACAAAAACTCGAAAGGATCCTGAACTTCTCTATCTGAAAAATAAAACCCAAACTAAACCGAGAACTGAATGGATACCTGGAATATTTGAAATATAACTATATACTAAAAACCATTAATCTTATTAAATAAAATTGATATAACTCAATTATATACCCTACAATTATAAACCTAAAAATATCAATTATGTTTAGATACAAATAACCAATATACACAAAATACAAAAATATTTGAAAATTTTAAGTTATATTTGTGAAAATTTAACCAAATCTTATTCAAATTTAACCAATTTTTAATATTTGATTTCTATTTCGTGTATCCAAACCTGACTCGAATGCAGATGGAACCAATCCAATCCGAATGGATCATAGGCTACTAAATCCAAAAACCCGAGAGACATGAACTAACCCTAATGCCCAAACCTAGTATGAGATGTAAAAAAAATTGAGTGACTAGCGGATATTTCTCAGTCATATCTAGGTGAGATGTTGTTCTCGCAAGATCGTAATTATCCAATCTAATATCATCTTGTTGAGATCGTATCTAAGTTTCCAATATAATATATTTTCCCTCTCGTAGCTTCACTTTGTTGGAATCTTTCATTATTTTTTGTCTCATGGCGTTTTCCAACAACATCTTCTAGCTCCACCCTTCCGTCACCAGCTCTCAATTTTATTCTTATCTTGGGTCTTATACCTTAAGATGTTTGGCTTTTAATAATTAATTTTAATTATTGATTAGATAGATTAACAAATTCTTGTTTAACTTTTTTTCCTTAATATAGGGTTTTAGGTTTTATTTTCGTTTTTTATTTTAAAAAAATTATTTCTTGATTTGAATTATTGATTAGACACAATAACAAATTCTTACTTTCCTTTTTTCTAATATCATTTCTATATTTTAATTAGTTTCATTTTTTCGTTCTTAGGTTTTTTTAAAAATTATTTTTTAATTTTCTTTATTGATTAGATAAATTAATAATTTATTTGTTTCTTTTTTTTCTTTTAAAATTTTTTCTTTTATTTTCATTTTAGTTGTTTTTTAAACGTATTTGTTAATTTTAATTACTGATTAGATAAATTAACAAATTATTGATATCTTTTTTCTTTTTAAAATTATTTCTTTCTGTATATATTTTTTTAGTAATTGTATTTATGAATTTGACACGTGACAAGATCTGAATTATTTGTGACACGTTTCAAGATCTCGTGAAGTATAATTTGGACATGTGCCGGCTTATCGTGAGTGCAATCCAACTTTATATAATAAGATTAATATTTTTGGGTATATAATTGTTTTTCGAATATTTCAGGTAATTGTATAAGAGTGTAGCACCTATTCGGATTTCTGTCGGTTTGGATTTAAGTTTAGTACCCCTTTTCAGGTTGGATTCGATTCCATATATTTTCTCGAGACCTATCTAACACGGGGACAAAAAAAATAAACAATAAGATGAAACCCAAAGCTACTTGACATGGCATAAATTTTTAATATATTAATAATAAAATTGTAGTATAAGAAGTTAAATTAATTTATTCATGTACAAAATAAATTTATGTAAATAAAATTTTCTCTAAAGATACATGTTTTCTACTTGTTTCAATAAAATAATTTAAAATATTTCATTAACAACAAATATTTAATTTATTAATTTTACTTAAATTGAATATATTTTAAAAATTTAGAAAACCCGTCCATCGGACGGGTCCTAATCTAGTTAAACTATAAAATAGAAACATTTACCGCAATGATTAAGAAATAATCCGCGGGTACGACTCTAGTATACATAATGGAAATAACACAAAACCAAAAATACATAGAAATAGAAAATTAAAAATCCTAGTAAAATAAGGAAAATATAATGAATGAAAAATATAAGCTTTGATTTTCACCAATTTTGTTAAATTAAAAAATGTTTTCTTCTAATGAATTATGTTTGACTATTTTTCTAATTAATAATTACAACATGGAAACAAGATTGGTGCTTTCAATTAATAACTACGCGGGTATTTCCCAATGTTTGAACAATTTTTCTTGGAAGGCCACAAGGATAGTTCAAGCATTTTATTGTGGTATAGTCTAACAAACAAATTATTCTTTTACAAGACAACAAATTATTCTTTTCTGAAAATTTGGTGTTTATTGACTAATGGTGACACAAGGATTTTCAGTCCTCTGCTCTACCAACTGAGCTATGCCAACCATTACCATTTCAATTCTACTTACATACAAATAGGCGTTTCCATTTTAAAATGGAATATATAAGATCGTTCTAGTTTGGTTATAGTTATCAATATATGTTGTAAAAATCTTAAAAAAATATATTGTACAAAGTATTACAATATATATTTAATTTGCTTTTGTTTATTTTTAATAAAGAATTAATTAATATTTTATTAAAATTAGTGAAATTTATCTAGAATTTGTATTTTGACAAAAAAAATTCTAGTAATCCTCTCTTATTAAAATTCGAACTAGGGATAAACCATGGTTTACAGAGTTAAACGAAAGCAAACTAACCCAACCAAAAACCAATTCGCCGACGAGAAGAAGTTCTCTTCCTCCTTTGCCAGGAAAGGACCTCGATCTAATCAAACACCTCGTTTTGATACAATTTGTAATTTCATTCACGTACTCGTACTTAGTCAGTTAGTCTTTCAAGTTTTAATACTCTTTTTTTTGAAAAACTTTCAAGTTTTAATACTCGATTGTAACATATGCCAATTTGGCTTTTCCTTCTCTTAGGAATCCTTATAAACACTCTACAAAACCGGATTATACTATGTGATAAATCATAACTTATCTGGTCAGGAAACTCAAAACAATTATCACCAAAGAGAAAATAAAATTAACCAAAACAAAAACCATCTTGACCACAAAGGGTATTGATGACCGTGAGAACAAGCTCCCGCGTCGGCTCCACATCGATAGCAAAACTCATGCCCACATCTGCCATTTATCAAGTAACTAACGTTAAAACATAAATTCAAAATCTGGTTCTTAATAATTAACACATAATAAAACTCAAAAGATATAATTAGAGGTGATGATACCTGCATATTACGCGGACACATCCACTAGAAGTTCAATCATGTTTTGACACTTTGTACATTGACGCCACCTTTTTTTATTTGCTAGATTTTTAGCTTTCTATCGCTTTCTGTAGGATTTGGATGCAACTTCTTGTAAAGGTGACACGACATGTTATTATGCCATGGAGCTTTACAGTTGATGCAAGAGGGTTCTCCGCATTTGACACATAATTTCCTAAGTCCAGTAGATTTAAGGAGCTCAGTTTTGGACATTAAAGACGAGCACCTCGGGTTTTGGCAATAAACTCCGCTCGTTACTGGAATCAAGTCCTCTTTCATCCTTTCTAACCACATCCTTTTTACTTTCAAGGTCAAAAGTTTGGCAGCACTTTTATAAGTCAGCATAGATTTGCAGCTATAATGAGGACATCTCATCGAACTTCTCTCAAGTAGTCTCACCTCTATATGTCGTTTTATGCATTCGGAACTAAACTTATGATGACATTTATCAACAGAGAACATCTGATCATCACTGATATCATCGTTTAAACATATTCCGCAAGTGTCTTTCCGAGCAGGTATATCTATCTTAGTCTCAGAAACTTTGTTTTCCATTGGAAGTTTGCTGTAAAATTTAACCTAATTCGAGTCACCAGAATGGAGATTCTTTCTAATGAGACTACGCTTTGTGACTCAATAGAATATATATTGTTATGAACAAGTCCATATTATGTGGATGCCCATTATCGGCCCATTAGAATGTTCTAGAATACTTGTTCATCAAGGTAAATCCTAACTTTGTATCCTATATATATTGTCTTATAACTATGGAATAACAATGCAATTCTCTCTTCTCTTTCTTTCCGTAACACATTATCAGCATGAGTCTTAGCCGTCTGAGCTAAACCCCTAGCCGACTGAGCAAGATAAGTTTTATGTTCATAATTATTTCTGTACGAATTTTGCACGGATCATTTGATATAATTTTTGCACGATTTATGCACAGATTATCTCTTATAAATTATGTATGTTTTTTCGTACGATTTATGCACGAATTAACTATCATTAATATTGATCTGTATTTTTCCTGAAACCGATTTATGCACGAATTAACCGTTATTAATATTGATCTGTATTTTCCCTGATACCGATTTATGCACGAATGATCTAATGTTAATATTAATGTGTTTATCTAAACTGATTTATGCATGGAATATATGTTGTTGATTTTTGACTATTAATCATTATATCGCATAAAGTCAAGTTTTGCACGAATTATTTTACAAGAGATTGTTTGTTTATTCACAGATCTGTTTCACACTTGTACTGTACAAATAAGTTATTTGATACATGTGTATCATTTTATTGTAATGAAATAGTTTAATTGTTAAATTTTTGAAATTACAATCATGATCTTAATGTTTTACTAATGTATTGGTTAATGATCTTATTTGATAGAAATCGCTGAAACATGTTAGATTACATGTTTATTATTCATCATGTCTCGATGTCGCTTCCGTTCTCCGTCAATGGTGTCTCCAATATATGCATCTCCACTCTGATCGAGATAAGTATCATGATTTATTTTTATCATTACATGCTTTTAAGATGAATAACTCATGATTTGTGTTATTTGTGATGCATCTGAATATACTGTATGTTAGTTTTAAATTATGATAAACTATGGTGAAGTGATTATATGATTGATAGAGATTATTAGAATTTTAATCATTCTTGTCATCTGACCTTGTTAAGTGAAATAAATTGTTTGATTGATTGAGAATCTAGGTTGATAGCATGATAATAATGAACTAGTAAATGATGTTTGATTGTTTTATATTATAAAAATATTATTTATTAAAGTTATATATGTAACCGTAAACCAAAAGTTTACTGCAAACAAGAAGTTCGTGAAAAATCTCACTGTTTGCCATTTTGGTTTTAGTAATGATGCCAAAAAAATAATCAGTGGGTTTTCACCCCCCAATTAACTTGGATTCTATTAATTTTCCAGTATATAGCTACAAAGATAGTTTGTGGATTGATCACCCACTTAATATTTTTGTTATTAACCAACAACCATGTGTTTGTGAGGATACTTGATTAATTGATAATGCTAGTGAATTCCATTGAAATATATATATTCACATCAAGCCAATGAAGTATTATGAGATCTCCCCATCAAAATTGGTTTTGGTCAGGAACCAGATATTTCTATCTTAAAGTTTTGAATAAACTATATATGTTGAGTTGCTCTACCACAATAATATAAGATGGGACCTCAAAAGGGGCTAAGAAAGTATGTTGGATATGAAACTCCCTTGAAGAGGAGACTGTTATTTCAGTGAGTCAGTATTTTCAACATAAGGGGGAGAAAATAAACAGCTGGAAAAGAAATAGATTGAAAGGAGTTATCAATGATTGATCCTCGTTGTAGTAAATAATGTGAACTACAAAGATAACTTATATACAAATGATAGTGAATTGATTTTCAGATGCTTACTGACCAAATCTAGTGATAAAGTCACATATTCCAGCTGTGCTCCGACTATAATTGATGTCCCAGAAGGACAATACCTACTCCAAGTGAGTTCCAAAGATAAATTCTTGGAAAATAAAAGGAGCATCTATTGAAAAATAGCAGGACTGAGGTAGAAAAGATCTATATAAGAGATGTTAAGGATCTCTAGAAGAGACCTGAGACATGACTAAGAAAGAAATCTAGGTACCTAGTAATGATAATGATAAGAGATTTCAACTAGTGGAGTCATGTCTGAAACAAATCGACGTCGTAATATTTTTGCATGCAATGTAGCAGTTGATGTAAAAATAAAATCAAGGACCATATACTGCGGTATATAAAATAAAGAATAGAAAGTTGAAAAGTGTACACTAAATGATTTGGCCAATCATTAAAGATAAGTATTTGGACCACTAGTCTATACACTTGAATCTGTAGAACATGTGGGATATGAGGAATGAAAATTATAAAATTTTGAGAGACCTGAAACTCTCTTGTGGTGCATGCAACTACAATTAGATTCCTCAAAAGTCTGACAATAAGAGAAATAATTTTGTCCCAAGACTTAAACTGCTAAAAGCAGCCCCTGAAGGATTAAACTGCTAGAAGCAGGCAAAATGATATTTAATTTGAACATCATCAAAACTCTTGAAGAGTTCATCTAAGTATTATGATGAGAATAGTATCGAATGAAGAACCTTGGAGAGATATGATTATCATCAAGTATTTTATACTGAATATCTATTGGAAAAAGATGTTATCTCTAAGTTCCTTGAAAGATTTTACATATAGATGCTGAAATATTTTTGGTCTAGAGTACTTACTTAAAGTGCTACTTGAGCAATATATTGATCTCTTTCATGATTGAAAGAAGTGCATCTAGGGGGAGATTTATAAATCTTACAAGAAGAAGATGAATGTTTGGAAGATCATATTTATAAAAAATTTTGGCTTGATGTCGCAATAGACAAGACATAATCTTCTATGTGAAAAGAATGCAATGGATTGGAAGTCCAATAACTAGAGAGATTATTTGGCAATAATAAGAGTTTGTGCCAAATGCTCTACATATATCAATTCGTGAAATGATTATGTATATTATTGAAATACATCTCATGGAGATGATGATTCCAAGGGGAGAAATATGAGTATGTGTGGTTGTACTCTTTTCCTTTATCATGGCTTTTTGTCCCATTTGGGTTTTTGCATAAAAAGTTTTTTAATGAGACAACAAAGAACACAAATGATAGACACCTAAGAGGAATTCAAATGATGAAGGTCTATCACTCTTTTAAGCGAAAAGATTACAATAAAGATGAGTCATCTATGAGACTTATGAATTGTAGAAGGACAACAATCACTACTAGGAAGCTGGCCGCAAAAAGACGAATTTTCCAACGAAATCGTATCCGTCAGAAATTTCTGATAGATAACTGACAGCAATCCAATAATTTTCCAAAAATATTATATCCGTCAGAAATTTCCGATGGACTACAATCCATTAGAAATTTCCGATGGATTTCTGACGGATGTAAAGATACCCATCAGAAATCCGTCGGAAATTAAGAACGTTGATGTTACTGTTGTCGGAGCCGTTATGTGTCGATAGATTTTCGTCGGGTATCTCTATATTCGTCGGAAAAACATCGGAAATTTTGAGCGTTATTATATCCATTCTCCGAGCTGTTACTTTCTTACGGATTTCTGACAGACTGCAATTCTATATATTAATTCCCATCATTCTCCATTCATTCACAATTACAAACTCTTTCTATAATACCTTATTCCAAAATATCTTCTTCAAAATATTTTCTTGAAATGTCTTCTTCAAATAATTTTCAATCATGGATGGATGGAGAAGAGGAATCCGGAGTCAGATTTATTGAATGACGAGTATGCCCGAGGCATAAGCGGATTCATGGAAGTGGCGGAAAATCAACCACGAACAAAAAAAAGTGGTAAGTTGAAATATCCATGTTTACTTCGCCAGAATTCTCGTAATATTAAGGTTGAGTTAGTTTGGCATCACTTGTATGCCAATGGGTTTATGCCGGGGGTACACGATATAGTATTTACACGGAGAAATTTTTTTTGAGTATGGTAGTACTAGCAAACCATATATTGCTGATAGTATAGGAGAACGAACGGAAGTAGATGTCGGTGTAGGAACAATTGAGATGGTGAATGATGCATTTAGGGAGAATGTGCAGTCAGCTAATGATGATAGAGATAGGGTTGAGGAACCTAATTTAGAAGCTCCCCTGTTTTTTGATATGTCAGATGCAGCGAAGCAGCCATTATATAGTGGCTGTCAAGAAGGTCATTCACCATTATCATCTGCTAGTAGAATGATGACTATCAAGACAGATTTCAATTTGGCAGAGGAATGTGTCGATGCGATAGTGGATTTTGTGAAAGATTTTTTGCCTGAAGATAATCTTTTACTTGCATCATACTACGAGGTACAAAAACTTGCATCTGGTCTGGGTTTGCCGTATTAGACGATAGATGTGTGAATCGACAACTGTATGATGTATTGGAGAGAAAATAAAAACCGCATAGATGTCGCTTTTGTCGTAAACCGTGATATCAGGAAACTGGCTGCAGAGTTCAGATTCCATTTAAACGGATATGGTATTTACCATTAATGGAAAGGTTAAAAAGGTTATATCAACCTCAGTGCACGACAGAGCCAATGAGATGGCATGCGGAGCATCGTCAAGATGGAGAGATTACATATCCTTCAGACGCAGAAGCGTGGAAGCATTTTCAATCACTGTATCCAGATTTTGCGTGAGAGCGGAGAAATGTGTACCTTGGACTATTTACAGATGGTTTCAACCCATTTGGAAAGCATGGAAGACAATACTCGTTGTGGCCCGTTATTGTTAGACCGTATAATTTGGCTCCATCTTTGTGCATGCGTAGAGAGTTTTTGTTCCTCTCCATTCTTGTTCCCGGCCCCGAACATCCGAAGAAATCTCTTGATATATTCCTTCAGCCGTTGATATATGAGTTACAAATGCTTTGGGATCATGGTGTTGAAGCGTATGATGTTTCTTGCCAGGAGAATCTTAAGATGCGTGTGGTTCTAATGTGGACTATTAGTGATTTTCCAGCATATGGTATGTTGTCTGGATGGACAACCCATGGAAGATTATCGTGCCCGTATTGCCAAGACAACACCAATGCATTCCAATTACAGCACGGAAGAAAAACGTGTTGGTTTGATTGTTATAAAAGGTTTCTACCGAGTGGTCATCCGTATCGTCTATGTAGGACATTGTTTACGAAGAATAAGAAAGTGTTTGACGTTCCACCTCCTGAGATAGACGAGATTAGTTTATTGGAGCAGTTAAGAGATTTTGGTGCAGAGCGAACTCCTTACTGTGGGGGTAATGGACATGATCCTGTTGACGGTGTTGGTGTATTTCATAATTGGCACAAGAAGAGTATTTTCTGGGATTTGCCATATTAGAAAGACCATATATTGAGACACAATTTAGATGTTATACACATTGAGAAAAAATTCTTTGACAACATCATGAACAAAGTTTTAAATGTCCAAGGAAAAATGAAAGACAACATGAAGACTAGATTAGACTTGCCATTGTATTGCGCTTGAGATTTTCTTGAAGTTCTTCCTAATGGTAAATGTCCTTTTCCTGCATATCGGTTGGGAGCTGATAAGAAGCAAACATTTTTTGATTGGATTCAGAATGATGTCAAATTCACGGATGGTTATGCATCTAATCTACGAAATTGCATCGATTATGATGAAGAAAAGTTTACTGGGATGAAGAGTCATGATTGTCATGTTGTGATGCAGCAGCTCCTACCATTTTCCTTTGCGCATCTTCTTCATAAAGATGTCCACCAAGTAATTGCAGGTATATATCATTTTTAATTCATTTAAGTTTTAACATGTATTATATATATCTTAATTTTATAAATGTTTTATATGTAGCTGTTGGTGCTTTTTTCGGGATTTATGCATCAGAACACTTTCAGTGTACGGTATTAAAAATTTAGAAGCTAATATACCAGTGATTATTTGCAATCTTGAGAAGATTTTTCCGCCATCTTTCTTTGATGTTATGGAACATTTTCCAATCCATCTTCCATGAGAAGCAGCAATAGGAGGGCCTGTTCAATACCGTTGGATGTATCCCTTTGAGCGGTACATGTTTCATTTGAAAAAGAAGGTTAAAAATTTAAGCAAAGTTGAGGGATCTATTATCGCACAGAGCCTTAATGAAGAAGCCTCACACTTTGCTGAATATTATTTTCCTTCGGAAGTTCATACAAAGAGTAGACATCCAATTCGCCATGATGATCGAGGTGCGCGAGCGATTTACCCCATGTATGCCCCTGAGTTATTTTTCCAAGTTGGTCGAGCGAGTGGAAGCAAAAACTTTCACATCAGGTTTTACACAATTGCATACGTATATCCTAACAAACTGTGAGGATATTGCAGAATATGAAAGGTAAAACATGTTTAAAAATTTAAATTGTAAAATCATCCTAATTATTTTGGTAAGTTTACATATATGGTGTTTTTGCAGGATCTACATGGTGTGACGTCTGTTCATTCAACACAGAGACTAGATAAATACGACCCATTCATTCTAGCATCGCAAGCAGACCAGATAATTCAACTTAACTTAAATTATATATGTATCATTTATATCAATAATTTTATGTACGGTAATTAATTATAATTTTGTTTTAGGTTTGCTACATCCGTTATCCTCGAGTTACATGTCTGGCTGATCCATGGATCACAATTACTGCAATTAACCCAAGAGGAAGAATTTATGGAGTACCCGAACACGATGCTTTGCAACCAATGATCAGTGTTTCAATGGATCCGGTGGAGTATTCCTTTGATTTCGATGTTGTGGTTGATTTTACAGAAATCGAGGATGATATAGTTCACTCAGACTCAGAGGAAGAACGTGGTGAATTTTATGACGATTCAGACTCAATTTCGTCAGAAGGATCATCGTCTAATTCAGACTAGTTCATTAAAATTATTTGAGTTGTTTTTAGTTGATGATATTTTTATATGTATATTCGAACATATTATTACTTTTTCAAGAATTCAAAATCAATTAAAAACAACACTAAGCATAAAATTTTAATGTTAGGCATTATATTGTGTTTAAATTTTTATAAACAAAAAACTATCAATGTGTTTGGCATTATACTGTCAAACATCAATAAAAACCATGAAACCCCAAATCCGTCGGAAATCAGTCGGTTATTTCCGATGGATTTGGGGTTTTATGGTTTTTATTATTAGCGATTACACAGTTAACCTCAAAACACATTTCTAATAGTATATACATCATAAGGTATGAGACATTTTAAACTTGTTTTGAATATATGAGATATTTCAAAAATATTTCATAGATTACACAAACTGTTACATAATAAAACATTTACTTTAACTTACATATGTTACTACGATATTCAAAATTCATTTTTTTGTTATATTTAATATTAAAAGGGTTAAATTGATAAAGTTATGTTTGAAATCATTAATATATCATAGTATATACATATCTCAATTGAAATGAATAAAAAAAACCCCGAAACCACAAAACTGTCAGAAATCCGACAGAAATTACTGACGAATTTCCAACGGATGCAAGCAACGTTTGCACCGGTTTGACTGGCCAATGACAAGACATGCAGTTTTCCAACGTCAAAAATTTCTGATGGATTTCTGACGGTATTGAAAAATTAAACCGCCAATTCCCTTTTCGTCTCCCGCATGCCTAAAATTTTGTGGTTCCGTCAGAAATCCATCAGCGAAAATTTTGTGGTTCCGTCAGAAATCCATCAGCAAAAATTTCTGACGACACAGCAAAAATTTAGGCGCGATTATTCTCGAAACTCCGCGTGTATTTAAGTTTTTTGGATACCGACGGATTTTTGACGGACATATCCGTTATATTAACAACTTCATCTTCTCCAACTCACCATTCACGAAACCGACCAAAAACTCTCAGAAAAAAATTTCTTAGATTTGTTGCTTTAGGATCTATTCCGACCAAATGACCCAAAATCCTAACAATTTGTAAGTTCCTTACAATTCTTTTTACATTTCTATTGTTTATTAGTTTGATTTTTTGATTTTGGAACATTTAATGGTTAGATTTAGGATTAGTTGGCTAGATTGTTAGATTTAGGATTTGAATGGTTAGATTTAGGATTTGAAAACTTTGAATGGTTTGTTTGATTTTATAATATGTTGTGATTTTGAGAATTATTTTGATTAGATTTTAGATTGATTTAGAAATTAATGAAGATTTTGATATTTAAATTATTTTAATTTTATGTGTTAATTTTGAAATTGATTAAAATTATTTAGATTTTATGTGTAAATTTTATGTTTTAATTTTGATATTGAGTTGTTTTAATTTTAGTATTTAACATTGATTGGAATTTGTTTTAATTTTAAGTATTATAATTTGTTTTAGAATTATTATGAATTTTATTATTTCTTATATATTAATTATATAGTTATTCGATTTTTAATATTTTTTTATTTTTAACATTGTATTTTTAACTTTCGAGTTGTAGTCAATCTGAAGTTCCAGAAAGTCAAGAACACGTTGGGGCGGCTTCTCTCCCAATGCAAATGAGTGTCGAAGATTTTGTGTCACAACCGGGAAGAGAGAATCACCTTTTGCTGCATCCGGAATGCGAAGGCCAATCGACTTGGTAAGTTCTTTTGTTTTTTTAATATTTTTTAATTCTTTTATATAATTTTCAAATTTTCTTAATATATCATTTTTGTAGGTTTGACGAATCCGGTAATGGAATCTCAAAATCCATTAACTGAATGCTCAATAGGATGCTACAACGTCCATACCCGAGGTACACAAGCATGCCTGTGGATGATCAAGAAATGTGGTTTCGACAATTTGCGGTAAAAATTTATTATTTATTAAATATAATTTTAATATTTAATAATTTATTTTTAATCTCAATTTTCTTTTTGCAGCAAAAATTCACATGGGAGTCGCAACTCACGTCTATAGTTATGGAACGGGTTCATAGAGTATTGGAAGCAAGAGAAGACCATTGCCGATGATGCAACCTATTCTACCAACCGCAGGAGTGACCGTAAAGGAAAAGGAATGGCGACGCACAATTTGGGAGCAACAAGCAAGAAAACAAGGCGTAAACCACTTGTAAGTTATTTCATTCACAATATTAATATTTAACTTATAGCTTAAATTTATTCATTTATTTATTATAGTTTCAAAAAGATGGTGTGGAACCATCGAACCTGAGGTTGCTCACCGATTTCCAAACTGTGAACCGGCTTGGTGAGGAGTTTCTCCAATTTCAGCCAACCGTTGATGGAACTCCTGTCTGTACAGAAGTTCCAATCGATACATTGAACGAATTCGTGTATGAGGTTAGTCTTTTAAAACATTTTCTTATACAATTTTTTTTTGTATTTTACTTTTTGTTTAAATAAACTTTCCTTTTAATTTGTTTCGCAGGCTACTGCGAAAACCAAAGGTCGTCATTTTGGTCTTCCGCAAGATTCGGCATCTTGTGTGTCTTCACGGTTCTTTTCAAATTTGGATATTAGGGCGGAACTTGCAGAGAAAACTACCAAACTTGAGAGTTTGAAGACGAAGGTTGGTACACTTGAAGATGCTCGGAGGATGGATCAGGAGCAAATGAGACGACAAGCGCAAGATGTGCAAGAAATAAGAACACAAATGGAAGAAATGCGAGCATTCATGGCTCGATATCCACCGCCGGCACAATAGTTTTCTAGTTTTTAAATTTTTTTTTTAATTTAAAATCGTATCATTTTATTTTTATTTTGTTTCAATATTGGATAATTTCATATTTAATTTTAATTTCCGAAATTTATTTATTGAATTTTAATTTAATTAAAATTTTTAATATATTTTAATTAAAATTAATTATATAATTAATTTAAAAAAACAAAAAAATCCGTCAGAAATCTCTCGGATATGATACCGACGGATTTCCAATGGCAACTATTCCGACAGATTTTCGACGGATTTCCGACGGCAACTATCGACCGACGAAATCTGTTGATAATCTGTCAGAAATATGACCTTTGGCAATCCGTCGGGAGTCCGTCGGAAACTTCTACGGATTTCTGACAAATTTTTCATTTCCGACGAGATACAACATATGGCTTTTTCTGTCGGAAAACGTAATTTCCAACGGAAGCAGCCATCTGTTTCCGGGTGTTCTCTTGTAGTGAATGTACGTGGATGGAAGATTCGTTCAAGTGATGATTTTTCAGGCTTATATACCAAGAAGTTTCCAACTGCTACTTCCAAGAAAATGCGTGCCACACTCTTTTTTCCTTAACTTTGGTTTTTTCTACTGGATTTCCCAAGTAAAGTTTTTAATGAGGCAGCATCTCAAGCGCATTGGATACAACCTTATTATAATGGTCATCCAAGGGGATTGTTATGAACAAGTCCATATTATGTGGATGCCCATTATCGGCCCATTACAAGATTCTAGAATACTTGTTCATCAAACTAAACCCTAACTTTGTATCCTATATATATTATCTTATGACTCATGAATAACAATATAATTCTCTCTTCTCTTTCTTTCTATAATATATATATATATATATATCTTTATTTATTTATAAACATTAACAAAATAGAAATCCAATTAAAACAAGGAATAAAATAACAAAGAAATATAAAAGAAAATCCTAATCAGATTTGACTTATGCGTGAGTTGGTCAGCCACTGACTGCTTATCACGATACCTAAAGATCCTTTAAGCCAAACTTTGCTACATCTTACAAAGCGTACGTATTCATACCTATGATCAAAGAGCTGGATTGTGACTTGTGAGATCATGGCTACGATTTGGATTGGATTTTGTGGCCTGCGAACACCAACCTCCTAAGTGAAGATAGAATGTCCTCTTAGTTTATGAATATAAGACCAAGAGGGTCTTTTATGAAGCTACTAGATTTGAATGTATGATACACCGCGAGTCAATTATTTTAATATAAATTTATTGTTTTATATATTATTAACTTATTGAGCATTAACAATTTACATCTTATTATTTTTATTTCATTTAATGTGAATTTAATAATATTCAATCACTTTATAATTATTTTTGACATATAACTAAAACCTGAATGGTTTTTATTCTAATTTTATATACAATAGACTATAAAACATTTACTAATATATTGATCTGTGATCGACCCGAGGTCGACTCACTAACCCGATGATCCAGAGAGTTATCCAGTTTGGATTTAAAAATATTTCAAAGCTACACCAAATCCATAATTAGTGATACGGATATTAGAATATCTTGTTGATGAAAAATATTTTTAGAATTAATGAATCTCAAGAATAAAGGAATGTATATTTTGGTTTTAAAAATATTTGGTATTTAGTTTTTATTGATATATATTATTGTTAGATAAGTGATTGTTTGGATGTTGTATAAGTATAAAGTTATTTGGAGACAATGATAAGTCATTTGTACTTCAATTTTAATAGTATAGAGATAGTTGAACTGTGGTCGAGTCAAACTTATAATAACTGCTTTCTTTAGTTATTTTTTTTTTGGTCAAACCTAAACTAAAATGCTTTCTTTAATTTAATCTCATGTTTGTAGACTAAATTTTTATAAGATTATGTTCACACCTGGAGAGACAACTTGTTTTCATAAAATTTCAGGGATCCTTCATGTTTTTTTTTTTTTTGTTAAACAGATCCTTCATGTTTTTTGGCTCTAATTCGAACTAGCTACTTCTAGCTAGGTAAGGATGTACTGTTCCTTAACCAGAAAACTGAACTGTGTAAAAAAGATTAAAAAAAGGTCTCAAGGTAATCTCATGAAGCAGTTTATGGGTTTATGGGTTTATGGTTATAGCTTTTATATATTGTTTGAGGTTCAGATCTTGGTTAAGCTATTTGTAGCCGTCATAAGCTAGTTTGCATTTTTTTATAAGCCCTTTGCAAATCAACCTAACAAGAGAAGTAATTAAATCTCAAACATAGCCAAATTTCTATTGACTAAATACCCTATTCAAAAAAAAGTTTTGGTAGCCTCAAAATTTATAAAATAAATTAGTGGGTCTAATTGATTGTTTAACTTGCTTGTTTTCTGAACAAAACTCGTTGGTTGTTATAAAAGACAGCTCAAACCTAGACCTTATTCTAAGTCTTTTCCAAGTCCTTCAAACTCAATTAATTTGTTTTCACTTTCGTGTAAGATTTTGGTGGGAAAGGACAAGATAGTTTTGTTTTGGTGAAACCTCATTTTATAACTTCTTACTCTCCATGGAGCAATTGTTCACTGATAAACAAGCCAACATGGCCAAACAACCAAAAATTATTCTTAAGCAAATAAAATCTACAAGGATAGATAGCGGAAAACAGACCATTAATTAGCTACTAATGTCATTTAGCAGTCCTCTAAACTCGACGTTCATAGAGCTGAAAAGTGAAACAAAGCCTTGGAAATTAGAGAATACATTGAGTGATCTATCCCCCGAGATTGAAGCAGCAGCAAGTGCCAATTAAATCTGAAGCGATTAAACATTGTTTTGATGAGCCTTTACTTGAACCAGAGACCGAAGAGACTATAAGCTCGGAAAGCTCCATACAACCAAACCACTTAAAGAAAGTGATAGACTTGGGAAGAAAGCAAACTCCATGGAAGAGGAGAATGGACAAAAAAATGTCCAACAAGACCCGATAAACGGGAGGAGAGGAACTATCCGACATGAAACTTTCCTGCTGCATGATGTGCTCAAATTTACCCTTTAAGCTATTCTCTCAAATTAAGAGATCACTGTAGTACTTAGGGATCGAATCCACAAGGACTCTGAGCTTCACACAATAGATAAGAATTAAAAGAATTAAACAATGCAGAAGTAAATAGCTAAGATGATGGGGTGTAAAATCAATAAGAGAAGAAGCTAGACTTAGGGAATTCAATTAGGAAAACTCAGAATTGCGAACTGGGCGAGTTCAATGTAGGATGCATGTATGACCGGTTCTTAAACGCATAACAAAATGATATGATATTCAACTTTTGCTGCAATGATAACTATACTTAAATCATAGAACTCCAAATCTTTAAACTTTAATGATAAATGATGCCTTAATGTCAAGTATAATATGTTCACAAAATCCCTAAACCAAATCTCTTTGCGAGAATACTATTTTGCTCATCTAATATTAGTTCAAGATATCAATAACACTCTCATCTATATTAATTATCATAAGATACTAGATTCCAGGGGATCAATCCAGATCTAGTATATATTCAAATCTAGATGAAGAACAACTATGATAATCCTAATATGTTTTGCCTAATTCAACAATTCATCCTAAACCCTTGAAAACCCTAGATCTAACAAGTAGATTACTCAGACATAATCAATGAAGCACAAATCATAGTCTGAATAAATTGCATAGAAAAATCAAAAGTGTACAAGGTGAGAACTGATTCTTCTCTCCAAAGCTCTCTAGCTCTCAAAATCTCTCAAAGAACTTGATAAAACAAAACTTAGTTTTCTTTGACTTCTAAAAACCTAGATATATCTAAAATATGAAAAGGACTTGTATTGCACATAATCAAACTTCTTGGGGCAACTTTGTAATTCTTCAAACTTGATAAAATCTCGGATGGCTTCGATAGTCATGACCCATGTCGACTGACACCAATAGGCTATGTCGATCGACATCAACACCTTGATTCATCTCCAAGTTGATTTGCTCAGCTACAAGGCTCCAAAAGCTCCAAAGTGCATCATCAAGGTTCAGCTTGTACTTGTACCTAATAAGACTCAAAAAATACAAGAAGACTCTAAAAAAGATACTTATATCATGGCTAAAAACCATAAAAACCATGATATATCACTACCACACAAGGAGAAAATAAGACCTGAAAACACCAAAAGCTGATCTGCATACGGTAGCAAATAAACGACATACTAAAGTAATGAATTGCACCAAGCTGATAAGAGAGCCACCAATGGGCACAATAGGAGAGCCAAAGACATGGCAGACCCTCACCTTCAAAATAGTTAAATTAGAGAGTTCTTCATGTAATGACCCTCAACCTGACCTAAAGATGGACACTCGGAGTGAATAAGAAGAAAAGCCAAGGAGCATAAGGGAAATGGGTGTGATGTTCCTTGAAGACAAATGACCGGTGAAGTTTATTTGCCGAAGGAGATTTATGGAGAAAAGACGATAGAATATAACCACGGATTATGTACTGGGAACCAACAATCCAATCCGCAGCATGTTAGGCGAGAACCAGCCAGAAGTCAGACAGATCCACGATCGTTGACCAAATAAGGTTGACTGGCGAGTCAACGGTTGACCGGAGAAAACTTAGCGACCAAGTTTCCCCTGACGCTTGTCATAAAACGTGTCAGAACCTTCTAGAAGTTGGAGACACTTGTCATGAAGGAAGTTTAGAGTGTGACACCTATCAGACATTTGTTGATAAATCCCACCAAGCTTGTTCAGGAAGACTCTCCTCAAAATCCTATAAATAAGAGGCTTTAGCTCCATAATTCTCCATATATTTTTAGAGCTGAGCCGAAGTGAAGAAGAAGAGGAAGAGAAGAGAGAAGGCGTAGAGGAAGAATTGCTGTGAAGCTGCCCGTAAATCCATTCCATTCTGAAGAAGTGATTACCATTCATATCCAGATCCGAGTTTTTTCATCCATTTACCGTGAGTCACGAAGCATGTGTACTAGCACATGAGTAATGGTTTGATTGTTTGATTGTTTGATTACGTGATTTACTTGAGTAGTTTATTGGTTTCTTTGCATGTTTTCATTAATTGTTCATGCATGGGTAGAAGGTTACGTAATTAGCCAAGGAGGCTAATTACTAGATTTAAGAAGAGTCTGGGTGAGGGGTTGTCCAGGTATTGGTGTTATATAGACCCTTTACTTTGACAATCCGGGAGAGATGAGGATCTTACGAGATCAGAGATGTGGATCTTATGTGATCATTATGATCTGACGAGACCAGAGATTGCGTTGGATGACCTGAGTGGTCTCAACATAATGTTAGGATTGAGTGTTTATGAGCGATTTCGATAGGATTTATGAGCGAGTCTAGACTATGGGGTAGAATTGCATTGTTGAACATGTTGTACTTGTTATTATTTGCATTGCATGATCATTTGTGTGTTATATTTAATGCTTCCGCTTGTGTGTTGTTTGAGTGAAATTGTTTGCTAATGTTTGGTTGTAGGTAATCTCGGCCTCGTGAAACAAGGTTTTATCCACACTTTGTTATGCAAGGAAATGCTTAATGTGGCCTTTGCAATAATATAGTGGTGGGAATACTAAGTGATTCCAATTTGGAAGACTGTGTTATGCAATGAAGATGTGATCAATTCATTTAAGTCAAGCCAAACAGATTTAATGGTGGATATCTAACAACATAAACAGAGTAAATAAACCAAGTAAAGAATCCACTCGAGTCATCAATTCAAGTGGGGTGATCGAGCTACACGAGAAAACAAAGAAGGTGGAGCAGGCGACCTAAATGATCGAGTAAAGAGATTGAGCGGTCCAGAAAACGACAAAATAAACAGAAGCACTTGACCAGAAGGATAGAGTGTATGCAGTCAAGCTAAACAGAGTATACCAAAAAAAAGTAGAGCACTTGATCTAAGTGATCGAGTGGTAAAAGCAAAAATAAACAAAGCAAAGCAGAGCAATAACACAAGATGTAATCAATCAGAAAGAAGAAGGGACTTAGACATGGGTTTATTGACTAATCACCACTCTTAATTAACCTGGGTACTTGACAAAATCATCCAATAGGCTATTCCCTTGACAACAAATCTCTAAAGCAGCCTAATACACTGTCTACTAAGCCTCGTGTTTGATTGCTGACGTACCCAATTCTGCCAGAGCAATACAATCAGACAAGCAGTGAATATCAATTTGCCAAAGCCAACTAAACTTCCTAACAACTGCATTCCTAGGACAGGATACTCATCCCGTTTAGATATAGTTCAACAGGCTATTGTAAGCTAATTTCTAGAAAAAGCTGAATCCAACAATCTCATCAACATTGTCGTGTGGAGATTGTTTGATATCAAATTCCAATTGATCTGAAAGAAATAATCATTAAGAACACTCACCCAGAAGGGAAAATATGAAATCAAAGCAATAGTCAAATACCCGAATCAATCAAAAGCAATAATTAGTTTTAAAAAAAATCCATTTATTTGCTTTCAATCATTTGCTGCACTCATTCAATCGAAAATACCAAACAAAACCCCTTTCATTGTTTTGTCTTAGTTTAAGTTCTTTGCTTAAATTCAATACGCGTACTTGTTACTCTTTGTGGGATCAATATCTTAAGTACTACTACTTATTTTTCTGTTCACTTGCAGTTACATTCATTGTGGTTACCTAAGGAAAACTTACGACTACATCAAGTTTTTGGCACCGTTATCGGGGATTCTACAAGCTACCTTTGAATTTGATAAGATCTCTCGTCTAAGATACACTGAATTTTTCAATTTTACTTTACTTTATTCTCTTTTGTGTCTTGATAACCTCTATTTCCCTTTTAGTTTCTTTTTTGGATTTTGCAGTGCATGAGAAGGAGCCAAAACTCCGAACCAGTCACTCCAATTCAAGACATAAACCGACTAGAACGTGAACTTAGAAGACTTCATAGACAACAACAAGTCATGGCCGATTTAAGGGATAACTGACAAGGTATCCTTGACATCGATCAACAAGCTGCTGCCGATGAAGCTGATGGGCAACATATGCATGATGAGGATGAAAATCCCATCTATGGACCTGCTAAAGCACGAGTCGACCTCTGGAGGTCTGCAACAAGGCTGAGCAAGTACGCGTGGGAGACAATCTCAATGCTCCTCACCAGCCTCCTAATGTTGTCAATGCACCACAACAAGCTAATGTTGGTGCTAGACAAGCTGCTTATGTGCACCCTATGAGGTGTGCAAACCAGAACCGTACAATAGCCGACTTTTACATACCAAACCAGTATCCTCAAGACCGAGCTGCTATACGAGTTCCGAATCTACCAAGGCGTGACTATGAGATTAAACCTCAAATCATTGGTTTGGTGAAACATAACCAGTTCCATGGTCTTACCACGGAATATCCTATGGATCACATCGATCTCTTTGAAGAAATATGCAGTACAACGAGAACAAACGGAGTACCTAAAGACTATTTGAAGTGTAAGCTTTTTCCTTTCTCTCTAGCCAACAAGGCTCACAGATGGTTAAAGTCATTACCCCCTGGATCGATCACTACTTGGGAAAGATGCAAGTCAACCTTTCTTAATCACTTCTACACAAAGTCGAGATCCAACTCTCTTAGGAACAAACTTCAAAGATTTCAACAAGGACCTGTCGAGTCATTATATGAAGCATGGGAATGCTTTAAGGACTACGAATGAGATTGTCCTCACCATGGCTTCAATGGATGTAATATTCTAGGTACTTTCTATAGAGGATTACATCCAAAGTTTCAGCTGTCACTCGACATGGCCAGCAATGGAGATTTTATTGTCCTAGAAGGAAAAGCTCTCATCGAGAACCTTGCTGTAAGTAGTAGCAACACTTGCACTGATTTTGATAGAACAATACTTTCTAATGAATCTTATGCTAAGCAGATCACTAAGCTCAAGAACATGATGAGCCAACTTCTAAGGAACCAGAACTGTGCTGTCATTGCTTGAGAGACAAATGGTAATGGAAACAATAATGGTTTCCAAGAGTTTGATGATTCATTCGATCAAGAAGAACATGTTAATATTTTGGTGCTCAAGGATTCAACCAGAACCTCGGGTACAACAACAACTTCAACAACAACTTCCGGAACAATTCTAACCTATCTTATAGGAATCCGAATGTTGACAACCCTCAAGACCAGCACTATCCACAGCAGCAGCAGAAACCATTTCAGTATTGGTTTCGAAACAACAACAACTTTGTTGGCAACAACAATTTTCAGCCCCGTCCTCTTTTCAATAACAACAACAATTGCCCTTTCCATCCGCGCAAGCTCAAGTTCCAATACCCCAAGGTGATATGCTTGAGACTATGATATGTGAGCTGCTTGTCTCTCATCAACAAGCAACAAGGGATATCAACGTCAAGGTAGACAACATCTATGGCGAGTTGAATGGTTAGTTCGAAAGCCTTTCCACGTTCGTCAAGAAGCTGTAAACTCAAGTCGCTCTGACCCCGAATAATGCCCCAAGATAAGTTGGTGCAATGCTATCGTAAAGGTTACTGCAATGCTATCTCCACCGTTCCATCCCTCACAAGGCGTGTGAGTGAACCATCGGTATCCCTTTTCGATTCCCATGAAGACATGTTCCGCATGACATGAGCCATGGACAAAGAAGAGCCACAATGCTATCCTTTAAGGTGATTAACAAAAGGTAGAAGATCCTGGACACTCTGTTTGCTCATGCTCCATAACAGGCACCAAATTCTCTAACTCTCTTTGTGATTCTGGTGCTAATGTGAATGTTATTTTGAGAACTGTTGCTGAGAAACTTGGACTAAGAGACTTGTCTCCATCTAATTTGAGCCTTGTATTCGAAGACTCATCTCAGAAGATCCCCGATGGACTAGTTTGCGACTTGCAACTAGTTGTAGAAGATTGCATAGTCCCTACGGATTTTCACATTTTCGAGATGGATAAGACGAGTGAGATACCTTTGATTTTGGGAAGACCATTCCTTGCTACTATTGGTGCTGTCATCGACCACAACAACAAGAGAACAACCTTCACCAATATCAACAAAAAGGTATTTTATTTAACTCTCTCTACTAGGAAGCTACGAGCTCTGCCATTCAATGAAGAATCAATGGATCCTCACGTCGACAAAACCGACATGGGAAGTAAGAGTTTCAGTAAGAGAACTCGGAAGCTACCATTAAAGCCTCCCGAACAGCCCCAGATCTCGAAGATCAAAATCATTGTTCCTTCTGAACTTAGCAAGGAAAGCAAGGATCAAATCCAAGAATTGATAAGGTCTACCAAGGAAGTCCTTCTCCAAGCAAAAGTGTTTGAAACAGCCTCGAGAGGACAACTTGTGATAAAAGCTGGAGCTGACTATCAAGACTGAAAGGAAGCTGAGGAGATATCCATCTCCGAAATTACACCTTCAGAAGCCTAACTGGCTGTCCAAGTGTAGCCAAAGAATTTAAACAAGCGCGCTTAGTGGGAGGTAATCCACTTGTGAGTTTTTCTTTTACCTTTTCAGTTTAGATTTCCTTTTGCTTTTGATCTTCGCATGTTTTGTTTCATATTTTTCATAAACAAGAAAAAAAAATGGAAAAGAAGAAAACAGAAAATATAAAAGAAGGTAGAAGAATGTCCTAGGTCACGATGGGAGTGACCAAAGTCACATGAAGAGCAAACCCCGGTCACACACCCATGACCGAGGTCAGACCCCGGTCACGAGGCCCTGTGACTGAGGTTTGTTGATTTATTGTAAAAGTGTGGTGTATTTTGCATCTTTGTCTTATGGAGCCCTCTAGTGCAAACTATACAACCTTGATGAGCCATGAGCCATTCCCTAACATCATCCATTACATTAGAGCAAGAGAAGACAGCATCCGCCGATCCGCGGCAATCAAATGCTCCAATACTAAGTGTCTAATGATATGAGGACATTTAGGAGGTAATGATCAAGAGAAAAGTGGCCATAATCGGACTAGATATCGAGATTCTTGATGGAGCCTTACACAGAACCATTCTTTAGTCGAGACGTCAAAAAGAGTCCACGAAACTGACTAATCTCTAAACCAACAAGTAAGTATTCATCCTAAAATCTATTACCATGATGGAGTACCATATTAGTGGACCAGGTTGAGAGAAACAAGCACCAAGACAAAACAAGGCCAAACGAAGAAGTTTGACGAAGAGGATTGATAACATTGTATTTTGACACATTTTTACTATGGTTTTCATATTATTTTATGAGAGATTGATGTGGTTTCAAGGCTAAATAAGCTCTTATCAAGTATTGTTAGTGTCAAAGAGGTTTTACAAGTTTTATGGGAAAATGGACTGAAAGAGGAGGCAAACCCGTTTCAAGGCAGTTTCAGAGCACCAGAAGTTTGGCAAAACTTGGAGACCTTTCCATGGACCAAATTTGGAGTTCTCCATATCCTTGAAAAGCTGGAAGAGTCAAAATTCACCTGGCACAAGAAGTAAAGCAATCCATTTAGCCATTTAGAAGATGCATCCCAAGGAGTGAAGACATATCGACTAAAGCCAAAAGCTCTATCGCCTCGGTCAGAAGCACCCATGACCAAGGCCTGACCCCTTTGCCTCCACACTTACCAAAATGATGAGTTTAGCCTCTGGAACCTTAAAACCGACTTCTTGTGACCCAAGACCTATAAATACTCATCTAAACCTTAGGGATGTCGTGTGATTCACCTGTGCTTCCTCACCAAAACCCTATTTCATCTTCATCACGACATCAGAGCCTTGCCGCCTTAGAAGGAGCCACATCAGCCTTGTTGTTTGTAGAAGCCTTGGAGTTTCACCATCTATTTTTTCTACAATCTCTGAATACTTTGTAATCTCTACAACTTTTCCTATATCTATGAAGCACTTTCACCTTGCTTTGATGATTCCTTTAAGCATGCTTGAATGATTTGCTTGTTGGGTTTAATCAAAGGAGGGATGTGATCTGTTTGGTTTAAGTGGCGAGTTTAATGTAGTTGCATCATCATCTATACTGTTCTTTCGGTCTGATCTTTTTCTTAACGGATATAGTTAGCGTCATGAACTAGCTATTAATCTTAGGAATCTAGGTAATGCTATCCGCTTGCTTAGTTTGTTTAAACCTAAATTGGATGAGTATCACGTCATAACAAGCACATACCACTTAGTTATGGAGTTTTATGGAATAGGATTGAACCTGATTTTAATGCTTTGACATATGTGTTGTTGCCTACGGAAGTTGAGTTGCAGGACATATAGATTTTGGCCGATTTTCTCTATGGTAATAGGTTAATCGAACATTCGTGTTTCATAGTCCGAGACTTAGTAGTAGACATGCAGTACATGAATTTTTCTTACATTGTTTGATCACGGAACCCGACAAACCCTTGAACACCCAACATCTTTCATATATTGTTTACATAAACTTCTTTGCATTCTTTGTTGCATAACACAACTAAACAAACCTTTTTATCATTGAGTTCTAGCCTTACTTGTTCCTCTTGATTTGCAAAAAAACTTCTCTCTTGGTGGGATCGATATACCTTAATTACTACAATTGATTATTGTGCACTTGTAGCTTGTTGATTGTCTGTCCGAAGGAAACTTCTTGGAGAACAAATTCCGACCTCATCAAGGAGCCAAACCTTGGTTACAAGGCCTCGTGACCGAGGTTCCAAACCTTGGTCACAAGGCCTCGTGACCGAGGTTCCAAGAAGGGCCGGCCCTGGTCACGAGAGACTCTGACCGTGGTTCCCGCATGGTCATATTTTCCTAATCTGAGTCATCTTGAAAGGTTCCCATCTGTTGGTATTATCCATGATCGATGGAAATATGTATTGAATGCACTTCACACATACCAAACCGGATCTATCCTAGGAATCCGTTGTAAGTTTTTCATGAAACCCATATCCCGTGGGCCCCACATGTAAGTTTTTTTTTTCCTTTTCCAAAATTCAACCTTTTTAGGTTAAAACATGCTTTTTATATTGAAAAGTGGATTTTAAAGATTCAAAGAACCTTTTATCCTCTCTCCAACTTTATTGGGAGATAGAACACTTTGAATCCACATTTTTCAAAATTAGGGTTTTTGTTAATTGATTGGAACCCCAAGTTCCCAATCAATAAGAGATCACAAATCTCTTATCACATTCATCATGCACCCAAGGTATGTTCTCGAAGTGTTACCTAGCTCCCAAAACTACTGTTACCAAAGCCTCGTGTTATAGCCTGCGTAACTTATCGAACTTGTTTATCGTGTTGGTCTAAGCGTGTTGTTACCTGCAAAAGCTGAGTAACCGGGCGTGGTGACTTTAGGTGGTAATTTCATGAACTATGACTTGATTGTTTAGCCGTGTTTGTAGTTGAGAACCATTGATGAAAACATATTGCATATAGATCTATCACCTGATTTGTTTAGAGCCATTTAAACCTTAGATAATCCCTAGACACCCAATGCCTTAAATCATTAGTTTAAAACTAATCCATTCATTTGCTTTCATTCATTTTCTGCATTCATTCAATCAAAAATACCAAACAAAACCCCTTTCATTGTTTCATCTTAGTTTGAGTTCTTTGCTTGAATTCAATCCGCATACTTGTTACTCTCTGTGGGATCGATAGCTTAAGTGCTACTACTGTTTTTGCTGTGCCCTTGCAGTTACATTCATTGTGGTTTCCTAAGGAAAACTTACGACTACATCAACCACTCCAAAATGCAGAATATATGCAATGCTTATGCAAAATGTTCTAAGTACTCTAAATGATGCAAAGTGATATAAAAATTGGATGAAACTACACTAAAATGATGATAAATTAAGGTTAAAAACATGTATAATACAATGACATCAACTCCCCCAAACTTAGTCTTTGCTTGTCCTCAAGCAAACAAACAAGACTGAGGCTGGAGAAGAGGTTTAAAAGTGGGGACTCAGGATCAAAGTCAATTGATAAAGCATGTAACCTCGGAGTCCTTCTTAACAATTCTAGAATGCAAATGCAAACTAGCCTTACTTAAAAGCTGTAGCCATTCTCATCACAACAAAGTCTGACTCTCAGTCCTAACCTACACAAGAATTCAATGCAAACAGTCCTTTTAACATTCATTAGCTGTAACCAATAAATCATGCAATGCATTTACAAATAAACTCATTTGGTTTGAGTGACAGGTTTTAAGAGGTAAAAATGACATCTTCTTCCTCTGGCTTAAGCGCAAGATAACTGGGATCTCTCATTAGAATGGATTGAACTATAGGAAAAGGCTAAAGGTAAAAGCCAAGTGATGCATACAAGAATAGACTTCCATCTACCCATGAATATACAACTGACTCCTCCTAAACCTAGCCACAGAAGATGATCCTAAATCTAAACCTTTATTTTCTCTCAAGGCAATCATTCTTTTTTCAAATTTGTATCACTTTCTATGTTTTTCTTTTCCGATTTTCTTCTAAAGAGAGAATTTTTCTATATTTTATAACTTCTAGCGGATTTGGGATTTTTCTTAACTGCTAGGCTGCCACTCGACCACTTTGGTCGAACACTTTCATTGAGTGGTATATATATATACTTTTTCCTTCTCATCTCTTTAATGCAATAGCCTATTTCTTATCTTATCTTTTCTTTCCCAATCCTTTACTAGACACAAATGTTTTAGCTATCCTCTCCAAAGAATTCTTTTGACACTCTCATTCTTTTCTTTCTTTTTCCACTCCCCATTTTCTTTTCAGGCACCAACCCTTACCCAAGACTTAGACTCCCTAATCCAAGTCTGGTCCAAAAATTGTGGACCATAATCTACATGGAAAACTATTCTTGTCGGCCTAAACCTAACACTTTCTCTTAAGTTTAATCCGAAACAAGGCCTAACACTAAGAAATAGTTTTTGGTTTGAAGGCAAGGTAAGCTTGGTATTTTGGGGGAAACTGCTCCAAAGATGGGAGCAGCTACTTGGATAAGCAAGAGTGGTAAAAAGGAGAAAGAATATCCAAGTATTTTTAGGTATCCATGAGTTCAAGTACATATGCAAAAACATGATAATTATGAATCAGTATTAGGCTCAAGTTGATAGGGAGAGTTTGAAAAATCACAGCAAGTTTCAACCAAGACATAAGAGCTAAACTAAGATTCCAAAAATGGCGCTGTCTTACTTTTCAACCTCAAATGCATGCATTAAATAACTAGAAACGAGGAGAGTGAAACCACATGATAAATCAAAAGACTCATGAGGACTTTGTCATCATCATCCCCTATGCAAATACCCAATCATATACAAAATGACACTAGACGCAATCCTAAAATGCAAATGAACTACATGACACTCTGTTTTTGTGAAATAGATTTTCAAAAAATTTCAAATTTATATGGTTTCTCTGACCAATCTCGATTATGGACTGTCTTGGAGGTGACATAGCATGGCATCTCCTTGAGTCATCCTAAAGGACTTGCTTCTTCCTATTGCGATCATCCCAGTGTTGGTCTTCTTCTTTGCAGGAGAGCTGAGCTTTTTCTGAAGTTCCCTCACTGAATCGACTAGCTTCTTGATGGTTTGGTCTTGTCATTTGTTTCACTTTGGAGGAGACCCACTTTCTTGTTAGCTTCCTTAAGAGTTCTACTTTCCTCTTCAAAGTAGAAACTCTCTAGTTCCTCAGGAGGTTCATCATCTGAACCTTCTGCTTCTTGTTGAGTTTCTCCTCGGGTGTAAAGGTGCTGAATGGGGAGAATAAAATCATGTATTTGCCCTTAGTGAGCTTAGATAGATTGGTGAAAGGGAGCAATATCTTAGCATTTCCCACCACTAGGTGGTTAAGCTTGTAGACTATCTTTTTTTGTACCCTTTCCTTTTCAATGATCTTGGATCTTTGGAGATACTCAATGTTAATCCATTCGTGCTTAAACATCTTACCCATTGGGTCAACTCCACAAGCATGCAGAATTGGGATCACAATTCCACCACAGCTATATCCCCTTTCACACCCTTCATGTACAGCGTTAAGATGTAATCTTTATAGTTCATTAGCTGGCTTGTCAAGGTGATGGTCCGGCCAGAATCTGATTTGTTCCCTCGCATTGTAATTACTTGCTCTTGGTGCTCCTCTGAGGCAAACACAATGACATCTTTAAGAGCAAGATCCATCATATGAAGCTCTCCTAAGGTGAATGTGCTCGTTGTCTTCCTTACGAAGAGAACTGGCCACAGACTTGTGGAAATATCTTATTGATGCGTTCCTGATCTCTGCTCCTTTTGACCTTGAGAATGTAAAGGTCCTTTTCCCACCCAGGGTTCTCCAGAGCCTGAAACTTTTTCTTCTCAAAGTCCTAGTCAGTCGTTATCCCTTATGAGAAACCATACAATCTGCCAAGTTGCTCAAAGGTTATGGTGTGCCTTTACGTCCGATTTTGAAGAATATGTAACCCATGCTCCCATCGGGTTCTGTTTGGCCGTCATCCCCATACAACTCAAGTCCCAGTGTTGCCAAGAATTGGCATGTACCTTCCTGGTAGGCTTCAAACTGATGCTCCACGAACCGAACCAGCTCAGCTTGCTCAAACAAGTAGTCATCCTCTCTAGCAATGCCCAACGATTTCATTGTCTCCCTGTGAGGATATCTTATCCCCATGAAGGGCAAGTCCATCATTAGGTCAATGATCATATCTTCCTTAGCAGCTGGTGTGGAGTGTATTTGCTCTCTAAAGTTTTCCTTCGGACTCACAATCAACAAGCTGCAAGTGCACAGTAATCAATTGTAGTACTTAAGCTATATCAATCCCAAAGAGAGAGAACTTGTTTTGCAAATTAAGAGGAACAAGTAAGGCTAGAACTCAATAATAAAAAAGGTGGGTTTTGTTGTGTCATGCAACAAGTGATGCAAAGAAATCGATGTCAAACAATAAAAGAAAATTGTTGGGTGTTCAAGCGTTCGCCGAGGTTCCGTGATAAACAAATTCAAGATAAATTCATGCAATGCATGTCTACTCCTAAGTCTTGGACAATGAAACTGAAAGTTCGATTAACCTTTTACCATAGAAAAAATTGACTAAAATCTATATGTCCTGCAACTCAACTTCTGCAGGCAACAACATATATGTCAAAGCATTAAAATCAAGTTCAATCCTGGTCCATAAAACTCCATAACTAAGTGGTATGTTCTTGTTATGACGCGGTACTCATCGAATCTAGGTTCAAACAAACTAAGCAAGCGGATAGCATTACCTAGATGCCTAAGATCAATAGCTAGTTCATGATGCTAACTATATGCATTAAGAAAGAGATCAGACCGAAAGAACAATATAGACGATGATGAAACTACAATAAATTTGCCACTTAAACCAAACAGATCAAATCCCCCCTTTGATTAAACACTTTAAACCCAACAAAAAAATCACTCAAGCATGCTTAAAAGAATCATCAAAGCAAGGTGAAAGTGATTCATAGATTTAGAAAAAGGTTTAGAGATTACAAAGTATTCAAAGATTGTAGAGAAAAGATATGATGGATCTTCAAGAGCTTCTACGAGTAAGGGAACTTGGTGCGGCTCCTCTTCGTCGCCTCTAGGGTTCTTAGTGGTAGTCTTGAGGCGTGATGTAGTTACTCTATTAAGGCACACGATCTGGTGGTGAAGCCCAGGTGAATCACACAAAAACCTAAGCTTAGATGAGTATTTATAGTTCTTGGGGCACAAGAAGTCAGTTTTAGGGTTTCGGAGGCTCAACTCATCATTTTGGTAAGTGTGGAGGCAGAAGAGCCGAGCCTTGGTTATGCGTGCTTGTGACCGAGGTGCCCAAGAGGCCAGGCCTTGGTCATAGGTGCTTGTGACCGAGGTTATGGAGCTTTTGTCTTCAGTTGACATGTCTTTACTCCTTGGGATGCATCTTCCAAGTGACTGAATGGATTACTTTGATTCTTGTCCCAGGTGAATCTTGACTCTTCCAGCTTTTGAATGATATGAAAAAACTCCAAATTTGGTCCATGGGAAGGTCTCCAAATGTTGCCAAACTTCTGGTGCTTAGAAACTGCCTTAAAACGGGTTTTGCTCCTGTTTTGGTCCATTTTCCTATAAAACCTGTAAACCCTCTTTGACGCTAACAATACTCGATAATAGCTTATTTAGCCTTGAAATCACACCAATCTCTCATAAAACAAATTATGAAAACCATAGTAAAAAGGGGTCAAAATATGATGTTATCAGCAGCTGGTGGCAACTCATCCTTACCCTCATCTTCTTCTTCGATTGCGGTCTACAGCTTCACCAATTCCTTTCCTCGAGAAATGACCTTCCTTGTTCTGGAGAAATCCTGTTGAGTTTTTTGGGCGTTGGTCCTTTGATGTCTTCATCCATCAACTGAGGTGCCATGCTGGATTTTCTCACTCGCGAAGCTTATGGCCATTGCTGCAGCCCTAGCTTGGCTCATTGTTCTTTCCAGAGAATTCTTGAAATAATTGAAGATTGAAAGATTATTCATAGCTATAATCACTTGAATAGGGTACTCGAGCATTATGGTCGAGTGGACTCGATTTTTCTAGGAATTTTGTACAACTCGACTCTACCACTCGAACAGGTGTGGTTGAGTACTCATTTTCTAGAAATGTCAAATCCATTTGGGCCATGTACTCGAGCGTACCATTTCGATTCTATTACTTCACAGATTACTCAATTAGCAAACAAGAATTCAACAGGCAATTTAATCATCTTGATCTTCTCATACATAATATGGTGTCCATGAATCCAACAAATAATCGATATTAAACAGGGTAATAAATTTCTAGAATTTTCAATAAACTTGTTAAATCTCAAATTTGATTCAGTAATTTCTGTTTAATGCATCAGAAAAAGTTTGGAAGGTTTGTAAATTCAGAAACTTAATTGCATTAAACACCAAGTATAAGTGATTTTAAGAACATGAAATTCACCAAACTCAGAAAATTATAACCGTAGAAATCAACTCCTAGTTCACCCTAAAGCATCAATCATCAATGTTAGCAACAAGAATTAATTAAATTCAAACCCATAAATCACCAAGACTAAACTCAAACCCAGAAATTTTGAAGAACACAAATTGTCCGGAATCTTGCAAAATTAAAGCCAATAGTTCGTGATACTTACTTGGATGATCCGGATTCATGAAATGCACTATACATTATTGACAGTTTTGATGAAAGAAATTGAAATTTTTGAGAGAAATTTCTTAGAGAGAGAGTTAGACTTGTGAAAATGAGGTTTTGGAAGGATGAAGTTGCGTGGAGGAGATATAAAATCGCGTGGATAAGATTTTGGATAAGAAAATTGATTGGTCAATAATTAAAGTAGAGATTCTGGATAAAACCTGGATGACTCGACTAGACTGCTTGAGTGATGTGCTCGAGTGCTGAGGTTGAGCTACAATGATATGTACTCGACCACTTTGCTCAAAAACCGGGGTCGAGTGGTTTGATTTGATACTCCAACTTCTTGAATCCACCTTATCTATATCCCCAGAGCCCTTTCCCAAGGTCTTGAGATCCATAACTAAGAAAAACAAAAAAATACCAAGATCGAAAGCATAAAAAATGTAAAGTATATACAGGGACAGACATGGGACTTCCTCCCAAGTGAGCTTGTTTTAAGTCACTAAGCTTGAATTTTCATACCCTTTTTGGGCAAGGGGTGATTGAGAGGCTCTGAGGTCCTCTCTTTGTTGCTTAGTGGTTGTCTAAAGGATGATGCTCTTGTGGCATTAATGAAAGCTCTACTTAGCCCAACTCCCATTACCTTTTTGGTGACCACTCTAGGCAAGGAGCTACTGACATTGCTGTTCATTTCTTTTCTTTGCATCTACAACATCTCAACCTGGCTGGTGAGATCAGCAACCGTTTCTTCAAGTCCTTTGATGGTTTGGATCTGAGTCAAGCTCGAGTTGATCAAATGTTGAATTTGGTCCTATGCTTTCTAATCTGGTGAAGAGCATGCTCGACCTGTTCATCGAGTGTATTGGCCGAGTGATAGCTTCGATTCCTCCAGTACTAGATCCTTGATCCGATAACATCTCAAATTTATCAACACTTTCCCTCGTTGGGTCCTCTAATTTGTTTCCAATTGTGAAATATCTCATGTAGGCTTCTTCCTCATCAGACTGATAATCACTTTGATTCATCCATCCCAGAGATTAAGAAGGAGTGCCTGGTACGTCATCAGGGAGAGCTGGCCCTCAAATGTAGGCTTCCTTGCACTAATGATGATATCAAATTTCATCACAAGGTCATCTCCCAGGTGAAGATCAATATTTCCCCTCCTTGTATCTATCATGGCACCAGCAGATGCCAGGAATGGTCTCCCGAGTATCAGGAGGTCTCGTGGTTCTTCGTCTATCTTCATCACAATGAAGTCTGTTGGTATTCAATATGCCCAATCCGCAGTGGCAAATTTTTCAGCATGTCATAGGGTCTTCTAACAGTCTTGTCAGGTAACACAAAAGAGATCTTATTCGGTTTGTAGTCCTCATAGCCTAACCTCTCAGCAACTTATAAAGGCATGATGCTGACAGATGTTCCTAAAAAAGGTTTGTTTTAGAGAGCATGACAGAGTGAAGGATCATGGATCCTTAAGCTTCTTTTGCATCACAATCTCTTGCTCAGTGATGGCTTTGCATTCATGCTCCTTCTCAGCCAGTTCTTCGTTGTCTTTGATTTTTCTCCAGAGACTTTCTCTCATAAAAGTATTAGATGGATCCAATAGCTTGATGGCTTCCTTCAGAGGCATCTTTGCTTCCACCTGTTGCAATTGCTCCTTTGGGATTGCCTCATATCCTGCTGCTATCTCTTTCTTGAATCTTCCTGGGTAAGGGCAGTTCAGTAGAACCTGAAGATCAACAAGTCTTTGATACGAACTTTCTTGAAGCTGTTTAGGAACAAAGCCTTGGTTATGGCCAGAGGAGATGAACTGCTTGTTCTGTTGCTGAGGGTACACCTGATCCTAGGGGTTTGCAACATTAGTGCTCCTGTAGGAGAGATTGGGATTTTTGTTGTAGTTGATAAATCCCTTATTGTAGTTCCCCTGATTCTGAATGTAGCTAGCTTCCTCTACTTGGTCTGTCTCCCCACCTTGAATCTGAAATACTTCTTCCTCATCAACAAAGTGTATAGTCTTTGGCTGGATCATCAAAAGCTTATCCAACTTATCATTCAAAGCTTTCATCTCTTTCCTGTGTCCCTCCTCAACATCAGCTGATCTTTTGTTGCTCCTATCAAATTCCTCATTGTAATTTCCATCTGTATAAGCAAGATTCTCAACAAGCTCGCATCCAGAATCAACACCTTTGTTGAGGAAGTTTCCATTGCTGGCCATGTCTAGAAGCATTAGGATCTTAGGTAAAACTCCTCTGTAGAGAGTGCTGAGGAGAGATTCGTTGCTGAAACCATGATGAGGGCTGATGTGTCGTAAGTTTTCCATAGGAAACCACAATGAATGTAGCTGCAAGTGCACAGAAAAATCAGTAGTAGTACTTAAGGTATCGATCCCCCAGAGAGTCACAAGTACGCAGATTGAATTCAAGCAAAGAAATCAAACTAACACGAAACAATGAATGGGGTTTTGTTTTGTATTTTCGATTGAATGAATGCAGCAAATGAATGAAAGCAAATGAATGGATTGGTTATAAACTATTGATTAAAGGCTTTGGATGTCTAGGGATTATCTAAGGTTTCCACGGTTCTAAACAAATCAAGTGATAGATTTATATGCAATATGTTATCATCAATGGTTCTCAACTACGAACATAGTTAAACAATCAAGTCATAGTTCATAAAATGACCGTCTAAAGTCACCACGCCCGGTTATTCAACTTTCAAAGGTAACAACATGCAGGATAAACAAGTTTTATAAGTTTACAAAGTCCTATAACTCAATTCACACAGGTTATAACATGAGGCTTTGGTAACACTAGTTCTAGGATCTAGGTTTACGCGGATAGCACTTCTATTCCCTCAATTCAGTGCTTGGTGATTAATTCAAGCAACATGCATTAAGTAAAAGATATACCAAGAAAACTCAAACAATAGATGAAAATCTGATCTAACAACCTAAGTGAATGCAACCATGTAATCCCCTTGGTATCACCCCATTAAACCCAACAAAGAACTAATCGCTCGTGATGCAATGAAATACAATAGACATCAAAGAAAACAACATAAACAATTCAATATATCAAAGTAGGTTTAAAGAAAACTTCTCTAGATGTCGCAAAAGATAACTTGTCTTCCCAATAAGAAAATAAAAGTACAAGAGAGCAGAAACAATGAAGAACAAGGATGAAATCTCAAAGCAGGAACTTCTAGGGCTTGGGTGACATACGAGGAGGTGGCGGTGGCTGATGAGGTGTTGAGGTCGTAGATCTCCTTGTCTATCTCCTAGAGAGGCTCTCTCCTTAGGCTCAGTTCCGGAATTAGGTCAAAAAATGTCAAAACTACGTTGTTTTGATAAGTGCAGGGACGAGGGGCCAGACCTCGGTCACGGGTGTGTGTGACCAAGGTGCAAAAGAGGCTAGGCGTCGGTCACGAGGCATTGTGACCGAGGTGATGGAGCTTTTGGCTTTAGTCGAGATGTCTTCACTCTTTTCAATGCATTTTCCAAACGGCAAATGGATTGCTTTAATTCTTGTCCCAGGTGAATATTGACCCTTTTAGTTTCCATAGACACCAAGAACTCTGAATTTGGTCCATAGGAGAGTCTTAAAATTTTTCCATAATGCTGATGATCTGAAACTGTCCACAAACAGGTTTTGATCTTCTTTATGTCCTTTTTGCTCCAAAACTACCAAATATCTCAAGGAAGTGGAAATGGTGGAACGTGGCCTTGAAGCTTCCATAATCACTTGTTTCTTCATTGAATCCCTAATAAAAAGATATGAAATATGGGCAATAATACGATGATATCAACTTTCCCAGACTTAGACTTTGCTTGTCTTCAAGCAAACAAGAAATCTAAACTGGTTAAAAGGTTTGAAATCGCGGAAACTCTCCTATGCTCAGAGACAATGCTCGGGATAGATAACCTGCAGATGCGTTAGTACAGGGATTCAACAAAAACATTCTTACTATAGACTCGCAACATTCTCAACTCTGATCTGTCCATCTCAAACCTGTAAAAGAGCTTGGCATTCACTTTAGTCAACTCCTTACATTCATTAAAAGTAGCGTGGGATTTCTCATGTGAAGGCATCATTCGGGGTAGACGGCGCTTGGTATGAAAGCCCTTTGGTGTTTAAGTGGAGTTAAAGTGTTTAGGGCGTACCGTGAATTTGGGAGTGCATCTATGTCACAGAGCTGCAAGAGAGTATGAAACCATTGGTGTTCACAGTTTCCAACAACTTCTTTGTAACACCTTGTTCTTTTTCTTCTTTTCTTCTTCTAGTTCTCCCAGACTTAAATGTTTCTGTGGGGTTCTCTGCACCAACTTGATAACTTTTTTTCTTCATAGTCTTGTTCCTCGGGATTACTTGTGGTATGAGAATATTTGTAATTGTTTCCTTTTCTTTCATTTTCTTTTTCTTTTTTTTTTTGTTTTGTTTTTCTTCTTTTTTTTCGTTTTCTATTTCGTTTTCTTTTTCTTTTTGGTTTTTCTTTTTGCTGAAAGGGGAAACGGTCCGTAAATTTACAAATCTCGTAGGCGCAGGGTAAGTTCCTTTTTATATTGAATTCCGAGGAAAGCCTGTTGCTGAACTAAATCGTACTCATCTCTTCTTTTGATTCTCCGAAGCCTCCGTCTTAAGTGGTTGGAAAGCTGTGTCAAAAAGAAGGACAAAGAGATTGGTATAAGGTCTGAAAAGAGATTATGGTGTAAGGTTGGAAACCACTAAAAGTGAGTGGCCATTCAGGATCAGTAGAGAGTGATAAAAAAGGATAAGAAGTCCTGAATGTGCTGCTTGTTTCCCTGATCTAATGCATGTGATGAGAAATATTTAAGGTAAGGATTAAGGTTCAAATAAAATGGAGTTGACGTTCGATCCATTCGCGTTCTCCGTAGGATGAAACTTCAAGGAGAGAGGTCATGCGGTGAGCTTTTAGGTGTTGTCCATTTTTTAGCGAATCCTGCAAAACTTGTCCTTAGGAAATGAATCAGAGCATATATAAAGTCGAATTCATCATATCATAGGGTCATCGTTTCCTACAAACTTTACTCAATAAAATGGAAAATCGAATAAACAAAAGTGCATAAAAGGTAAAGATAAAACGAGTGAACCTTCAACTTCTCAGGAGGTTCTCGTGCTCGGTGTTGGACTGATCATGGTGTCCGGGATCTCAGGTCATCCTCTTCATCAGCGCGGTGACTGCAAGGTTGATGTAGCCTCAGAATCACACCGAGATTATATCATTTGATAATCAAAGGATTCCAAGTCTAACTTAAGAAGAAGTGGAATAGAAGATAGCGATGGAGGTGAAATGATTGACTTACTCAATCAGTTGAAACAAAATAAGCTGAATGAATCAATCAAACAACTAATTCTGCAATCCTATAGAACTTAAAGAATCACTCAATAAGAAATAGAGAAAGAAAACACAAGAATTCACAACTTGTGAAAAGATAAGAAAATTCTTTCTTATTAACAAAACTCGATCAAGGGGTGCTTTACAGTGAAACAAAGGCTGATCTTATGTAGACTCAGAGTACAACGGTTCTAAATAATAAACAAGAAAGAAATCGCAGAATTAAAAGAAAATATGGCCGTTGGAGAATTAAAGGTGAAATCCGCCAAATAAGGCAAGTAGAGCCATGGCTTTTATCTGCTCAATATGGGGAGGTAGGTGCGTCTTCTTAAAAGCCTCTGATTGTCTTTGATGGTCTCTAACATGCACAAGAACTGGAAGAAATATGACTGTTGGGAATTAAAGGAGCTTGGGTCCAAATATGGTAAGTGTAGATCCTCTTCTTGTTTTACACGTGAGAATGGATTGGCTGTCATTTTGGCATCTGGAAGACGTCTTGTAGTCTTCTTAAAACATGAATAAAACATCAGAGCGTCGATCTTCAATTGATTTAGGGCTTCACTTGATTCAAACCGATTGGTATTCGACAAAATAGGAGCATATGTACCAACTCTAGATTTACCTCGGTCATGGCTTTGTTTTCTTCGATCATAACTTTCCAAATACGGCATTTTCTGATGAAATCGAGCCAATGGTGAATGCTTGAGTTGAGCTTGATCTAAAACTTGCTTCTCATCGTTTCTCGGTTCCGGATGTGGCATCGTGAACCAAATCAAAAGTCTGAGGTTCAAAGTAGGTTCTGACTCTATCATTCTTCAGAAAATAGGTGGTTTGTGAATGAATATCAAGGCTGGGCTCATTGGGTCGAGCAGTTTGGCCGGTGGAATGTGGTACTTCTTGATTGTCATCTCCGCGAATGCATGCATGGCTCTCAGGTTGTTTGGCTCTCGCTGGTCTGGTCTTAGTGGGGTTATTGGTGGTGTCTCCTCTGATTAGGGGGGCGGGGGAATATATGTCTAGAAAGAATAGATCAATGACAGTCGTGTCCCCTTTGCCATTATCGTCTCTCCTTTAGCCTTGGCTAGACCATCTTGTCTATTGATCCTAGTTGGTCTTGACTTGATGTCCTCATCAAAGGTACTCAGCTAGTTGCTGCTCTGCTGCTATCTGTAGTGCTTTCTCTTCTCAAGAGATGAGGTGGCATTGTCATGTTCGAAGGGATGTGTGTGACACAGTGAGAAGCAAAGAAGGTTATCGCCTACTTCTTGGTAAACTTACCAAGGATGAGTGGTAATCGGTCCTCCAAACGGGATGAGTGGTACTCATTTGGCAGTGGATACCAACTCGTAACTCGGTCACATAGGCGCGGAACAGTCAGGCTAGGAAGTAAAATGGTGCAGATCATATGAGGAGGGTTGTGGTACCTATATCCAATCTGGTCGGGGTCGATCCATGCTCCTTCAAGTATCCGCATCTTCCCAAGCTTCTCAAGGTCCAAGTGGTTATCCTTTCTTGTATGAGGGCGGACTGCAAGGTTTACTCCAATGGTCTCAAGGATAGTGGTGATGACTCCTCCAAAGCTAATGCTAGCTTGCTTTTCTCTACTTGTGATTGCATTATGCTTGATCTTCACAAGTCTCTTGGCGAGTACGGTGGCAAAGTTGAATCTTCTTGGGAAATCAGCAAATGGTATGCTCAAGACATGGAGCTCATCACTAATCACATTGTTTTGGGCTGTGGGGGAAAAGAGCGTGTTGGCGAAGAGCTTGTATAAATATAGGATCGCCAGATGCAATAGTAAGGATGCTTTGGTTTTCCCACTATCAAAGCTTTCACATCCAAAGCTTGACCAAATAGCATTGGTATCAACTTTTCAAAACTCAATGGCATCTTCGTATTCAAATCTGAGGGCCTTCCCAAAATCAAGAATGGAGATGTTGTGATGCTCATTATTGATTGTGAAAAAGTTCCATCTCGTGCCAATGGAGCGTGTGTGCACGGAAAGGCTAGTGTGGCCGTGGCAAAGAATTGCCTCGCCTCTTCTTCATAGATCTCTTGACGAGTAGATCCTAGGAAAGTGTTGAGTCCTAGAGCATTCAATATCCATTCAACATCACTTGCTAAACCAAGATCTTGCAAGGATGTGTAGTTAACTCTCAAGGTGGGTGTAAGCTTGAACCCTTTGAGTGGTGTGAGATAATCAAGATTCTCACCCATCTTTCTTCCAACAAACATCATAGGCAGCTCCTTCTTTTTTATTTGCTGGTGTATGCGACAAGCTACTCTAGCTCGGAGGTGGTGTGGGAGCAAGAGATGACTGTGCTTCTGTCCTCAATATCATCTTGATTTTCTTCACCTTGGTTCCTTGAGCTATCACCTTCATCTAGAACTTGCTTGCCTTTGTTCTCATGTGTTGCTTTGTCATGCACCATCTTGATCCTCATCTCGGCATTAAGTATGGTCCGAGATTTTCTCCTTGTGGTTCTAGTGTCCATTATGTGGTACCAGCAGACGGAAAAGTGTCAAGATGGCTCGGCATTGAAAATTTGATCAGATGGAGACGGCATCATGGTAATAAAGGTTTGGTCTTGTTTTGTCTTGGTGATTGTTTTCGTCAAACTTCTTCATTTAGCCTTGTTTTGTTTTGGTGCTTGTTTCTCAACCTGGTGCAGCAGTATGGTACTCCATCATGGTAATAAAGGTTAGGATAAATACTTACTTGGTGATTTAGAGACTAGTCGGTTCCGTGGAATCTTTTTAACGTCTCGACTCAAGAATGGTTTTGTGTAAGGCTCCATCAAGAATCTCGATATCTAGTCCGATCATGGCCACTTTTCTCTTGATCATTACCTCCTAAATGTCCTCATATCATTAGACACTTAGTATTGGAGTGTTTGATCGAACCATCTGCAATATTACCCAAGTTTCGCAAATCTCTTTGTCGCGGATCGGTGGTGGTGTTGTCGCGGAACCGTCGCGACAAAGAATAGAGAGAATTTTTCGATTCGAAGTTCTTTTTTTAAAACATTTTCTTCGATCATCAGTCCCATAATATTCAGTTCTCATTGAATACCTGATCGTAGCTCATTTGATCAATATTTCTTAAAATTTCTCTTACCTTTTGATGGCGGAGGTTTTGTTGTTCTCCAGAGTTTTTCTTCAGACACACAATCAACAAGCTGGAAGTGTAAAGCAAGCAATTGTAGTACTTAAGGTATATTGATCCCACAGAGAGGGAAGTTGTTTCACAAATCAAAAGGAACAAGTAAGGCTATAACTCAATAATAAAAAGGTTGGGTTTGTTGTGTCACGCAACAAGTACACAAAGAAATTGGGTGTTCAAGGGTTCGCCGTGGTTCTGTGATAAAAAAAATTCAAGATAAATTCATGTAATGCATTTCTACTCCTAAGTCTCAGAATATGAAACACGAAACCTATTACAATAGAGAAAATCGCCTAAAATCTATATGTCCTAAACTAAACTTTCGCAGCAACAACACATATGTCCAAGCATTAAAAGAAAGTTCAATCCTAGTCCATAAAACTCCATAACTAAGTGGTATGTTCTTGTTATGATGCGATACTCATACAATCTAGGTTCAAACAAACTAAGCAAGCAGATAGCATTACATAGATGCCTAAGATCAATAGCTAGTTCATGAGGCTAACTATATGCATTAAGAAAGAGATCAGACCAAAGGAACAGTCTAAACGATGATATAACTACAATAAACTTGCTACTTAAACTAAATGATATGCTCAAAATTACCCTTTAAGCTACTCTCTCAAATTCAGAGATCATTGTAGTTTTAGGGGTCGAATCTACAAGAAGTTCGGGCTTCACACAATAGATATACCAATTTTGAATTAAGCTAAACAACAAAATAATTAAAAGTAAAAACAATGCAAAGTAAATAGCTAAGATAATGGGGTGTAAGTTCAATAAGAGAAAGAGCTAGACTTAGGGAATTCAATTAGGAAATACTCAGAATTGCGAACTGGGCGATTTTGATACATGATGCATGTATGACCAGTTTTTAAACTCATAACACAATGATATGATCATTCAACTCTCGTTGCAATGATAACTATACTTAAATCACATAATTCCAAATCTCTTTGTAAACCTTAATGACCAAGGATGCATTAATGTCAGATATGATATGTTCACAAAATCATAAACCAAATCTCTTTGCGAGAGGCTATTTTGCTCATCTAAGATTAGTTCAAGATATCAATAACACTCTTATGTATATTAATTATCCTAAGATTCTAGATTTTAGGTGATCAATCCAGATCTAGTATACATTCAGATCTAGATGAAGAACCATTATGACAATCCTAATATGTTTATGCCCAATTCAACAATTCATCCTAAACCCTTGAAAACCCTAGATCTAACAAGTAGATTACACAGACATAATCAATGAAATACAAATCATGATCTGAATAAATTGCATAGAGAAATTAAAAGTGTAAAAGGAGTTCAGAATCTTCTCTCTACAAGGTGAATACTGATTCTTCTCTCTGAAGCTCTCTACCTCTTAAAATCTCTCCAAGAACTAGATAAAACAAAACATAGTCTTCTTTACTTCTAAAAACCTAGATATATCTAAAATATGAAAAAGATTTGTATTACAAATTATCAAAACTCTTGGAGCAACTTTGTAATTCTTCAAACTTGATAAAATCTTGGATGGCTTTGATAGTCATGATCTGTGTCAATCAACACCAATAGTCTATATCGATAGACATCAACACCTTGATTCGTCTCCAAGTTGATTTGCTCAGCTACAAGGCTCCAAAAGCTCCAAAGTGCATGAACAAGGTCAAGCTCATACTTGTACCTAATAAGACCCAAAGAATACAAAAAACACTCTAAAAACAATACTTATATCATGGCTAAAAACCATCAAAATCATGATATATCAACTCCCCCGGACTTAGCCTTTGGTTGCTCTCAAGCGAACAGAAAAACCAAACACCAAGAAGAAGTTCGAAAACATGAAACTCACAACGTTATCAGACCACCACACTCACATTAACCTTAGTAATCCACTAGAAATTTCTTAGCTAACAAGATCCAGACCACCATGTAGTTCATCGCTAACATAATCTCCTGTAAGTCCTTCATCACTGCATCTCATCTCTAATTTCAATGCCCATAACCTTCTAGACTCATTGTCATTCAATACCAAAAGAAGAAAAATATACAACACTTGGTACTCTTTATCTCCCTCCAAACTTATTATTTTCTTTAATCTCTTTTCTTTGTTTTTGAAAATATTTTTCATCGATTTTAATTCAAAGGAATCAGCGAATAATAGTATCACGGGAAAATTCTAATTTTGCTCCGGCCTTTGTATGATCATCTCTATATATGTGTAAAATAATGAGGTCACGGAAAATTTTCCTACCCTTTTACACAAAAGAGAATCATCTCATCTTTAAATAATAATTAATTGGATCAAGGGAGAGGAGTACCATTGATATTCGAAAAAATTTGTATCATGTCTGATATGAATGAGAAGTCAAGCCCTTATAATATTGAAATCGTCGATGAGGTTAATAGCTCAGGCCATAGAAACGAGGGTTTCTATTGGAAGTATGATAATCTCAAGTCAACCGGTCAGCCTTTGATTTTTCCATTAGTCTCGGATTCAAGTCAGGGTTGAATAAATGGTCACTTAAGCTTCTGAAAAATATAGTGGTTTCCTCAGTACTATCATAGTTTCGGACTAATTTTGAATCAATAAAATGGAAATTAGAAAAAATTAGGACTAACTCTCAAAATAATAAATAGAGTTAATAACTACCTCCCCCAGAATTAAACAACACTGTCCCTAGTGTTATCAAGCCAAAGGAAGGTTAGAAACAAATAAATAAAATGGAACAAGAGTGAATTGTTATGTTAGAAATCGTGACCTTTTGTGTGTGTGTGTCTATCGACTCCCATGGGGTGTCTCAACGTGCTCGAACTGCTTGGTGTGGAAGGCCATGGTCTTAAGCGATGTGAGGTGATGCGCGTAGAAGGCTCCTAAGTTGAGGTCTGTGTTGGGTTTGCCATACGTCCAAGTCTCCGCTGGAAACATGTTATCAAGACCGAGCATGAGAAGCATGAGATCCAACTTCCTTGCCTTGGTAGGATCGGACTATCATCAGATTGTTCTGGTAATGAGACGGAGGATATACCTAATGGCGGGATGACGGACATCGGTCCACTTTGAAATGCCAGTGTTATACTCTCCATTCCCAATGTGTGACTATAGTGTCTTGATGTCGCTCCACTCGGTGTCCAATGTTACTTGAGTGACATCTCTCTTGAAGCAGTATAAGTCACACAAGTCTGGAATGGTGATCCGGTAACGCAATCCTTTGCACATGAAAGTGAGAGCTCCTTCTTGAGCTACCTTGGCATTCTCATTGGCATAGTAGACCCGACAAGTAGCCAAGAACTGACTCGCCATATCCGGATAAAGCGCGTAATGAGTATAAGCCATAGCACCAAGACCTATCCTTCCGGTGATGTTGTCCACGTCATCCTTGATCCCAAGAGTGATCATGGTCTGCCTATCGTCCAACCGTGTAGGTCTTATATCAACGCTCTGCCACGCATTTTAGAACAGCATGTTGTACTCATCCCAATCCTCTGAAATCGGCCTAAGCAAGCACCCGGGACGGCTTGCTTCAGACATCAGATCACTATCCCACTGCTGTCTCATCCCAATCTTTGCATTCTCAAGCTTAGGCCACGGGAAACAGATGTGCGCATTGGCCGGAAACTTGGCCCTACGTGTGTGGCGACGATGGCATCGGATGCCAGCTCGGAATTGGAAATGTCCACTTCTTCTTTAGGAGTGCACTTGTTCATCGAAGATCTCCTTGAAGACATCTGCAAAAATAACAAAAAACAAGACCACAATCCAAACATTAGTCTATGCCGAAAATCATGGTCACACCGAATCAAATCGCAAAAATTCTCAAATATCATATGGAAAAATAGAAATCCCCATTCAATTAAAAATAACAAATATCCAAATTCACCCTAGAAACATCAATCATTCATCTTAAAACTCTTCTAATTTTCAGATTCAATTTAAAATATTCAATTTTTCATCAACAAAAATTCATGAGATTTTCATCAAGTCTAATCAAAATAGCACAATCCCATACTATAATCCTTCTAAAATCATCCTAACCAACAAAGATTAGTAAGCATAAAGCCCAAAAACGGATTATAAAAGTGGATTTTCAAACCTTGATTTCTGAAACATTAAAGGAGATTTATGAAGAACATACCTTAGATTTGAAATGAACGAGTTATGAATATGGAATGAGGGTGAAAATCTTTTGAGTTTAGACACTTGAATGGTCCAAATCGGTGAAAAACAAGAATTTTGGATTTTTTGGTTTTAGGTTTTTGTGGAAGGCGTCGAAGGAGAAGAAGAGAAGAAAAGAAAAAAGAAGAGGAAATCAGGTATTTATACATACCTGGGGTTGGTGTCGATTGACACAGGGAGATTGTGTCGACCGACACTAACGTGAAAATCGGTTTTCCCATGTGTTTGAAGAACTGAATGGATGACACCAATGATGATAAATTATGACAAGGATCCTGAAACTGAACAACAAGAGTGCAAATTAGAAAAACAAGACTCAGCAAAACGTATAGAGCATGGGTGTTCTGCTTGAACCACAAGAGTGCATACCACCAGGTCGTTTTGCAGCTCCAGCGGTTAGAGCAATCTGAGTATCCAGTTTCTTGACATGGGTGTTCAAATCTTCAAGCTTCCCATTCAAGTCCATGTACAGAGCATCGATCGTACCATTGAAATCGACAGTAATCTTTTGCTTACCTTCCAATATATGATCCAGCATAGCGTTCATCGCACTCTCTAGAGTCTTAGGAGAAGGAGTCTGATAGTAAGAACTCCCATAGTTCCTCGTAAAGCTGATGTTGTTCTGCTGAATACTCAGAGTATCAATTTTAGGAGCAAACCCAGAAGTGTTCTGATTACTTCCATAGTTGTTCCGCTGAGCATTCCCACTGTAGTTCCTGAATTTACCTTGAGAGTTACCAAACCGCTGACCATTAAATCCGGAACTATTCACATAGTTCCATTGCTAGCAGCATCCAAAGCAATCTGATACCTCCAAACAATCCCACTAAAGAAAGTTCTCAAAAGCTGAACTTCATTGAAACCATGGTGTGAACAATCTCTTTGATAAACCTTAAACCTCAACCATGCATCCTTAAAAGTCTCGGTAGGACCTTGAGTACACTGAGCAATCAGATTCCTTAACTCCTCTGACTTAGCATCATCATATAAGTTATCCACAAAAGCTGTCTTGGTATCCTTCCATGTTGTCAAAGACCCTGGTTTCAATTGCTTCAACTAGTGAGCTGCTTCTCCAGCAAGTGAGTATGGGAAGAGCTTGCAGAACAGGTAGTCCTCTGACACTCCATTGGCTTTAATGCTAGAAGCCAAATCTTCAAACTTTTCAAGGTGGTCCATTGGATGTTCATGGGTGAGCATGGAATGGATGTTGCCCCACAAGAGTAAAGTATTGGGGTTTCAACTCAAAATCATTCCCTTGAAAGGGAGGAGGACGGATAACAGACCTATTGGTGCAGAACTGATTAGGCATGTTGTACACAGCAAGTGTTCTCTCCTCAGCTTTGTTTTCATCATTTTCCTGTGGAGCAACATTGCCCTGTCCATGCGACCGACACGAGTAACGTGTCCATCGACGTGGTCAACGATCTTGACAATAGGGTTTCCCTCAACATCGAGCTTCTGACTCTGCTCGTTGCGTAAGTTTCCCTCTAAATCATGATAGACCCCAATGTTATCCCTCACAAGCACAATAGGATTATATCTCTCTAACATTTAGATCTCTTAAGTAACAAGTAGTGTTTGATCCTTTTTACTCCTAGTGTCACACTTATGGATGCACCCAAAACACACAAGAGAAAGCAAAAGATAGAGATGTGAGTAACAAAATAAAAGCAAGGTGAAAGTGATTCATACATATAGAAAAAGGTTTAGAGATTACAAAGTATTCAGAGATTGTAGAGAAAATAGATGGTGGATCTTCAAGAGCTTCTCAAGAGCATTTCTGTAGAGAGAGCTTTAAAAAAAAAAAAACAGATGTTTCTAGACGTTACTCTGATTTAGTCAACTTGCAAACAAGCAATCTCTGCGGGCCCAAAACTTGATGGTGGAGGTTTTGTTGTTTTTTTTTTTTTTTTTTTTTACTCACAATCAACAAGCTGCAAGTGCACAAAAATCAATTGTAGTACTTAAGGTATATCGATCCCACAAAGAGAGAAGTTTTTATGCAAATCAAGAGAAACAAGTAAGGCTAGAACTCAATAATAAAAAGGTTGGGTTTGTTGTGTCTAGCAACAAGTATGCAAAGAAATCAGTTTCAAACAATAAAAGAAGGATGTTGGGTGTTCAAGGGTTCGTCGGGGGTTCTATCATCAAACAATTCAAGATAAATTCATGTAATGCATGTATACTCCTAAGTCTCGGACTATGAAACACGAAAGTTCGATCAACCTATTACCATAGAGAAAATCGGCTAAAATTTATATGTCCTCCAACTCAACTTTCGTAGGCAACTACACATATGCGAAAGCATTAAAATCAAATTCAATCCTAGTCCATAAAACTCCATAACTAAGTGGTATGTGCTTGTTATGACGCGATCCACATCTAATCTAGGTTCAAACAAACAAAGCAAGCGGATAGCATTACCTTGATTCCTAAGATCAATAGCTTGTTTCATGACGCTAACTATATGCATTAGAAAAGAGATCAGACCGAAATACAGTATAGACGATGATACAACTACAATAAACTTGCCACTTAGCCTAAACAGATTACATCCCCCCCCCCCTCCTTTGATTCAACCCCCTAAACCCAACAAGAAAATCACTCAAGCATGCTTAAAGAAATCCTCAAAGCAAGGTGAAAGTGATTCATAGATATAGAAAAAGGTTTAGAGATTTCAAAGTAGTCAGAGATTGTAGAGAAAATGGATGGTGGATCTTGATGAGTTTCTACGAGCAAGAGAGCTCGATACGGCTCCTCTTCATCATCTCTAGGGTTCCTGGTGGTAGTCTTGAGGCGTTGTTTAGTTAATCTATGAAGGCACACGATCTCGTGGTGAGGCACACGAAACCCTAAGGTCTAGATGAGTATTTATAGGTCTTGGGGCACAAGAAGTCGGTTTTAGGGTTTCAGAGTCTAAACTCGTCATTTTGGTGTGTGTGGAGGCAGAGTGCTGGACCTCGGCCATGGATGCTTGTGACGGAGGTGCTCAAGAGGCCAGACCTCGGTCACGAGGCTTTGCGACCGAGGTGATGGAGCTTTTGGCTTCAGTAAACATGTCTTCACTCCTCGGCATGTATCTTCCAAAAGGCTGAATGGATTGCTTTGATTCTTATCCCAAGTGAATTCTGACTCTTCCAGCTTTCGAATGATATGAAGAGCTCCAAATTTGGTCCATCGGAAAGTGTCCAAGTGTTGCTAAACTTCTGGTGCTCAGAAACTGTCTTAAAACGGGTTTTGCTCATCTTTTGGTCTATTTTCCCATAAAACCTGTAAAACCAGTATGACACTAACAATACTGGATAATAGCTTATTTAGCCTTGAAATCATACCAATCTCACATATAACAATATGAAAACCATAGTAAAAATGGGTTTTTGATCCCATGGTCGTTGATCGGTCATGGAAATCAAATGCGTATAATCTTCCAATCTCTCCTACCCTTTCTAAAAGTGCCTCGATCATTACTCTTGAAATACTCATATGATGTTGAGTATTCAATCTTTGATCATTTGATCAAGTGAATTGGAATATTTCACATAAAACATAAATGCCTCAGTCGCAGCTTAGTACGGACGGATGCTGCCTTGACTTGGTCAATGAAATGATGATGTTGGGGAATGGCTCAAGGCTCCTCAAGGTTATGTAGTTGGCACTAGAGGGCTTCATAAGACAGAAGATGAAACAAACACCAAACTTTTACGAAAACCACCTAACCTCGGTCACATGGCCTCGTGATCGGGGTCTGGTCTTCATGGCACCTCAGTCACGGGCATGTGTGACTGGGGTTTTCCCTTCATGTGACTTTGGTCACTCTCATTGTGACCTAGGTCTTCCTTTTTCCTTCTTTTTCTATTTTCTGTTTTATTCTTTTCTATTTCCTTTTCTTGTTTATGAAAAATCTGAAACAAAACATGCAAAGATCAGAAACAAAATGTAATCTAAACTAAAAAGGTAAAAGAAAACATACAAGTGGGTTGCCTCCCACTCAGCGTGCTTGTTTAAAGTCTTTGGCGAGACTTGGACAGCCGGTTAGGCTTGTGAAGGTGTAACTTCGGAGATGGGTATCTCGTCAGCTTCCTTTAAGTCTTGATTGTCAGCTCCAGCTTCTATTATAAGTTGTCTTCTCGAGGCTGTTTCAAACACTTTTGCTTGGTGAAGAACTTCCTTGGTATGCCTTATAATTAATTGGATTTGATCCTTGCTTTCCTTGCTAAGTTTGGGAGGAACAATGATCTTCATCTTCGAGATCTGGGCTGCTCCAGAGGCTTTGATGGTAGCTTCTGAGTTCTCTTGCTCAACCTCTTACTTCCCATGTCGGTTTTGTCAAAAAGATGTTAAAACTACGTCGTTTTGCTAAGTGCAGGGACGAGGGGCCATACCTCGGTCAAGGGTGTGTGTGACTGACGTGCACAAGAGGCTAGGCCTCGGTCACGAGGCATTCTGACCGAGGTAATGGAGCTTTTGGCCTTTGTCCACATGTCTTCACTCTTCGGGATGCATCTTCCAAATGGCTGAATGGATTACTTTGATTCTTGTCCCAGGTAAATTTTGACTCTTCTAGCTTTCCATACACACCAAGAACTCTGAATTTAATCCATGGGTAGGTCTACAAATGTTACTTCTGATGCTCTGAAACTGTCCATAAACGGGGTTTTGATCTTCTTTACCAAATGTCTCCAGAAAGTGAAAATGTTGGAAAGTGGCCTTGAAGCTTCCATAAATCACTTGTTTCTTCAAGGAATCCCTAATAAAAAATATGAAATATGGGCAAAAATAGGATGATATCAAGGGTTTGAAAGTAAACAGTAAGTACCTGATACAGACAAAGAACAAAAAGTAAACAGTAAGTAACTTAAAAATAACTTGATCTTGAAAGAATTGAAATCCAAACTGGAACACAGTGGATCCCAAATGGCAACGGCGCCAAATTGAAACAAGGTTTTACCCACACTCAGTTATGCAAGGAAATGCTAAATGTGCAATTATATAGTGATGGGAATACTAAGTCAATTAATCAGGAAGACTGTGTTATGCAATGAGGATGTGATCAATTCATTTAAGTCAAGCCAACCAGATTTAATGGTGGATGTCTAACAACCTAGACAAAGTAAATAAAGCAAGTCAAGAATCCACTCGAGTCATCAATTCTAGTGGGGTGATCGAGCTACAAGAGAAAACAAAGAAGGTGGAGCACTCGACCTAAAGTTGGGTTAAGATTACCTTGTTGATACTCATAGAGGAGTTAGCGATGTCTTGGGAAAGGTCATATAGCTATGTGTCTGTGCGGACAGGGTTGGGTTATCCATTTACAGAAGGGAAGAAGAAGTAAATTTACTTACTCGTGATCCATTAATAGACCATCATGTTGATACATGCGATGGAATTCCTAAGTCTACTCCAAGAGATTCTCCGGTGCATTCTGCTCAGTTTAGTTATATTCAAGGAGTCCAGACTCAGCCTATGAATCAGAACGTCGACCATCAAAACCAACCTAGGCCATATGATTTGTATCCGGAGCAACAATTGCCAAGAGAAGATATACCTCACCAGAGTAATGTGCCAAATGAACCAACGGAGAATTCTCGAAGCATAAGCATGATCCATGATTTGTTAACTCATATGTTACAACAGCAGCAACAACCTCAACCAAATGCCCAAAGGACATACATGGAAGGAAGTGCAAGAGAATCATTTCCTTCAAAGATTCTCAAACTTGTTACTATGATGAGAGATTTGGGAATCTTTAAATTCAAAGGAGAACAAAACACGATCATAGCTGACAAATTGTTGCAGAATTTGGAAACAAATTTCAATATTTCAAGCTGTACTCAAGAGTTCAAAGTTCAGTTTGCTGAATATTTTCTAGATGAAGATGCATATACTTGGTGGGAAAGCGTTATGCCACATTACCAACACCAGAGATTACCTGGGAGAAATTCAAGAAGGAGTTTAAACTCAAGTATTTTCCACCCGAAGCCCACGATCGATTGGAGCGCCAGTTCAACAATTGGGAACAAGGGAAGCAAAGTCTTCGAGCCTATGAGACGACATTCATGAAACTACGGAGATATCTCAGGTCCGGCAAAAGACGATAAAGAGGACATGATCTGAAGGTTCTTATGGGGATTAAGACCTGACCTACAAGGAAGACTCAAGTCCGTTAATCATATAAATCTCAATGAGTTAGTGGAGTAAGCTATTACAATCTAGGATGTCATAAAAAGGGAGCATGAAATGATCGAGGAAATAACTGGAGTGCATCCACTTACTATGCGAGTTAAGAACGGTGAACCAGCGGGTCAAGGCTCAAGAAAGAAAGAGCAAGTACCAATCAAGCATGGGCAGAATAACAATTACGGAAGAGGAGGAAACAATAACAAGGGAGGATGTGGGAAATCATTCTTTGATTCCCGGAGATGCTACATATGTGGAAGGATAAGACATGTTGCTCGGTTTTGCACTGAGGGAGTACCAATCACCTCCTAAGATTTATGCTTTAGAATTAGATCCACCCAGCCTTCCAGGCCCACCCAAGGGTCCCATGACAGGTTTGCTAGGGTGATAATTTGAATTAATGTATTATTGCATGATTGATTGATTGATTGCTTGAGGCTTGCTTGATTTATATTGCATGCATATAATTGATTTTGGTATTAGGAACATTACCTGTTGCTGGTAACCCCACACATCTCTTGTTTGATTCTAGTGCAACAAATAGTTTTGTGTCTCTGGAAGTGGCTGGTAAATTCGAGGAAGCATTTGAAGAAGTGAAGATGAGTTATATGGTTCATACGGCAAGAAACAATTTCTTAAGGCAATGGAAGTGTAAAAAGGAGTACCACTCACCGTGGAGAATCAAGTTTTCTTAGCTGATCTATTAGTAATGCCAATGGAAAAGTTTGAGCTTATTCTGGGAATGGATAGGTCAGCAAGGAATCAAGTCCATTTAGATTATAAAAGAGGAAGAGTAATCTGTAGAGATAAGGATCATTCGCGGCTGACCTACAAAGGAATTTGTCCAAGTAAGGTAGCTTTGTTCGTGTCGGCATTAAGGTCGACAAGATATTGGAAGATGGAGAAGTTTATCTTGTTACTCTTACTACCTTAAGAGATGATGAGAAGGAAAAACCGAGGATAGAAGAGATCAACATGGTGAAGATTTTCAAGATGTATTCAAGTCATTGAATGGGTTACCTCCATCTCAGAAGCATTCATTTACCATTAACCTGGAACCATCAACTACTCCAATAGCCAAGAAAGCGTATCGTATGGCCCCAACAGAACTTTCTGAATTAAAGAAGCAACTAGGAGATTTACTTGAGAAGGATTTTATCTGGCCTAGTTCTCCACCATGGGAAGCACCAGTGTTATTTGTGAGGAAGAAGGATAGAAGCATGCGGTTGTGTATTGATTACCGTGGTATCAATAACATAACTATTAAAGATAATAATTCATTGCCAAGAATCGACGAGTTGTTGGATCAATTAAGAGGAGCTAGTTATTTTTCCAAGATCGATTTGGTGTCCGGTTATCGCCAAATCTCAATCTCAAAGCCAGATGTTGAGAAGACGGCATTTAGAACAAGATATGGGCAGTATGAATTTGTGGTAATGCCATTCGGTCTTACGAATGCACCAGCGGCTTTCATGAGGTTAATGAACGAGGTATTCCATGATTATCTTGATGATTTTTCCATGATATTCATTGATGTTATTCTTATCTATTTCCGGAATGCTGAAGAACATAAAGAGCATTTGAGAAAAGTCTTGGAAAGACTAAGAGAGCAACAACTATTCACCAAGTATAGTAAGTGCAAGTTTTGGCAAAAGGGAGATTAGATTTCTTGGTCATCGAGTTTTAGAACAAGGAGTGTACGTCGATCCAGAGAAGATTGCCACAATACGAGAATGGCCACAACCTACAACGGTCACGAAAATTAGAAGTTTTCTCGATCTTGCCAGCTATTACCAAAAATTTGTCAAAGGATTTTCAACCATTGCCAAGCCATAAACGAGACTCACGGGTGAAGGAGAGTCGTTTGGATGAAGTGAAGATGTGGAAAAGGCATTCAACAAACTCAAGGAATCACTAACTATGTCACCAGTGTTAGCCTTACCCGGAAACCTCAAGATGTATCGAGACATCAAGAGATATTATCATTGCCCGAAATAAAAATATTGGTGGTAAGATGGGTAGCCAAGTGTGATTCATGTCAAAGAGTCAAATCCGAACATCAAGTATCGGCTGGCTTACTATGGAATTTACCAATACTAGTGTGGAAATGGGAGTCTATCTCCATGGATTTTATTACCGAATGCCTACCGCACCTGGCTGAACCAACGATGCAATTTCGGTCGTAGTATATCGGTTAACAAAGGTTACTCACTTAATACCAATGAAGAGTATGGATGGAGCCCATATCCTGGCGGATCTATATATTGACAAAGTCGTCAAACTCCATGGAGTTCCAGCCAACATTGTATCTGATCGAGATCTCAAGTTTACCGCCCTATTCTAGTAACATCTCCAATGTACCTTAGGAATGAATGTTCACATGAGCACCTCATTTCACCCCAAGAGAAATGGAAAAACCGAGAGGACGATCCGAACAATTGAAGAGCTTATTCGACTATGTGCTCTGGATTGGTTCACCGATTGGGAATCATATTTACCTTTGGTGAAATTCTCGTACAACAACAGCTACCATGCAAGCATCGACATGTCCTCGTTCGAAGCCTATATGGAAGGCCTTGTCAAACATCTTTTTGTTGGACAGAAGTTGGGATATGATTTCAATATGATAACTATTTGATCGATGACACAGCAGAAAAGATCGAATTTATTCAAGACAACATGAAGAAGGCTCAAGATCAACAGAAAATATTTGCCGATTGACATCGTCGAGAGATTGAATTCAATGAAGGGGATATGGTAGATCTTTGAGTTACAGCCACAAAGGGGAAATATCGTTTTGGGAAGGTAGGAAAGCTTGGAGTAAGATGCATTGGAGCTTAAAGATCGAGAAGAGAATTGGAAAAGTTTCATATCGATTTATTATGCCGGAGATGCGACTACAAAAGGTATTTCACGTTTCCATGCTAAGGAAATATGTACCTAATCCGGATGCTATTGAGCCAGAGAAGATTGAAGAACTAAGGGAGAACCTCATGTATCCCGAAGGAGTGTTAGTCATTGGAAAAAGACGTATTCTAAAGCTAAAGAATATGGAGATTCTGCAAATACAAGTATTTTGGGGAAAGCAAAACTGGAAAGTGACAAATGGGAAGATGAAGATAGTTTCCGTGTGAATTATCCTCGATTCCTTGATACTCAAGGAGAAGAAAAAGCTGGACCATCAAATCAAGATAGAATTCGGGACGAATTCTAATAAGAGAGGGAGAATGTAATGACCCTCAACCTGACCTAAAGATGGACACTCGGAGTGAATAAAAATAAAAGCCAAGGAGCATAAGGGAAATGAGTGTGATGTTCCATGAAGAAAAATGACCGTTGAAGTTTATTTGCCGAAGAGATTTATGGAGAAAATACGAAGGTATATAACCAATGCACGGTGATAAACAACGGATTATGTACTGGGAACCAATAATCCAACCTGCAGCATGTTAGGCGAGAACCAGCTAGAAGTCATGGTCGGACGAAACCATGATCGTTGACCAAATATGGTTGACCGGCGAGTCAACGGTTGACCGAAGAAAACTTGGTGACCAAGTTTCCCCTGACACTTGTCATAAATTGTGTCAGAACCTTCTAGAAGTTGGAGATACTTGACATCAAGGAAGTTTAGAGTGTGACACCTATCGGACACTTGTTGATAAATCCCACCAATCTTGTTTAGCAAGACTCTCCTCAAAATCCTATAAATAAGAGAGTTCAGCTCCATAATTCTTGCAATATATTTGGAGCTGAGCCAAAGGGAAGAAGAAGAGGAAGAGAAGAGAGAAGGTGTAGAAGAAAAATTGTTGTGAAGCTGTCCGTAAATCCGTTCCATTCTGAAGAAGTGATTACCGAGTATTCAGATCAAGATCCGAGTTTCTTCAGCTATTTACCGTGAGTCACGATGCATGTGTAGTAGCACATGATTAATGGTTTTATTGTTTGATTGTTTGATTGCATGATTTACTTGAGTAGTTTATTGGTTTCTTTGCATGTTTTCTTTTATTGTTAATTCCTGGGTAGGAGGTTACGTAATTAGCCAAGGAGGCTAATTACTAGATTTAAAAAGAGACTGGGTAAGGGGTTATCTGGGTATTGGTTTCATATAGAACCTTTAGTTTGGCAATCTGGGAGAGATGGGGATCTTACGAGATTAGAGATGTGGATCTTACAAGATTATTATGGTCTGACGAGACCAGAGATTGTGTTGGATGATCTGAGTGGTCTCAACGTAATATTAGGATTGAGTGTTTATGAGAGATGTCAATAGGACATATGATAGAGCCTAGACTATGAGTTAGAATTGCATTATTGTGTCTAACAAGTTGTACTTGTTATTATTTGCATTGCATGATCATTTGTGTGTTATATTTAATGCTTCCGCTTGTGTGTTGTTTGAGTGAAATTGTTTGCTAATGTTTTGTTCTAGGTAATCCCGGCCTCATTAAATAATATTAGAATACTTATGATTCTACTTTTTGTTACAGAAAACCTTAGAGGGATTTAGAGCGTAACGGAACGATAGGACCCCAGAGTAGATTGGTACTTTTTGTTAAAAGAATGTATGTTTAATGTTGTTTATCGTATTTTGGGCATTAGACCTTGGGCAAATACTACTTATATAGTGGAACAATGTTTGTAAAATAACTCTTTTTGTAAAATAAATGGATTTTCTATTTAAAAAAAAAACGAGTCATGGCTAGTATAGGTCCTGTCCGAGCCAACATAACACTAAGGAGAGTGGACGGGTTGCAAAGCCTTGTTCATGATCCGAAGTAGGATAATGACTGGAATGGATTGATTTAAATCTTGATTCGTTCTTGACCTGAATTGATTCGTTCTGGTTAAATTATCATATAGTGAGTATGGATGGTTTGTGACTAGTCCGGTCATAGAGCTGTCCATTGTTGCTACACCCCTTGCCAGATCCACACACTCAACCCAAATTCTATAACAATCCATAGTCGAGAAGTTAGAAGGCGAGGAGTAAAAGCATACATGGGGAGAGAAAGGACAGTGTGAAGAAAATCCGACAACGGAAGGGGAATGAGCGACAGAACACAAGGAGTGAGAGCCGGAGAGATTCCATTGACCGGAGAAACAAATTGCCAGAGGTGAGCTGTAGTCGAGAAACTCCGATCACTTATGCGTTTTTGTTTACAATCTCTCGTAAGTCTCTCACTCACCAATCTTGTGTTCTTGTGATAGGTACCTCACGAAGTTTGTTACAATTTCTATTTAATTCAATGTATGTGATAGGTACCATCAGGAAGTACCTGTATGAACGTTTTTATTGTTCATGAATTTATTATATTTTAGGCAATTTCTATTGAATGTATTTGGTTTTTTTTTCTTATCTGAATTTCCTTATTTCAAATTTATTTCCTAATTTTTGTTTTGAGATTTATCTATATAAGAAAGTCTTAGGTGATTTTTAAGAGACAATTTCATAATTATTCTCTTAATTGAGACATGAAGTTTGTTCTTTTCTAAACGATTTAAGGGTTTTATCTTTCAAATGCATCATTTGTGAACTTTAGTTTCGATCTAAACTTATTATTTGCTAAACCTAGAATTTTCTAGGTACTTTAATTTGGGACCGCTAAATCCATTTATTTACATTTTTCTGTTTGATCCGCTCCACTTGATCCGTTCCACTATTCGGAGTGTTAGTTTTGTTTTATAATTTGATATCCTGTAAAACAAGATGCCCATATCGTTCCTTTCTTGAACATTTTTGCTCATTTTTATAGGGTTTTGATACACAATGTTTTAACCCAAATAAATCTGCAAGTGCACAGACAATTGCAGTAGTATAAATGGGGTCGAATCCACAAAGACCAAGGTTACACTATGAATTTATGAGATTTGTAAATAAAACTAAGACAAAAGTATGTGGTTGGTTTTGTAACAGAATTACAAGTAAATAAAATGGTGTAAAACTTAATAAAGAAAAACACTAGATCAAGGTATTTCGCCGATGATTCCGAGATGAAAACTTTAGCAACTATTCAGGATATGATTCAGCACAGGTCCATAACTCAAATATAAAAATAAGACCAACTCACTCTCGTGGTGCCGATAATTTTATCTAGCAACCTAAATACTTAAACTCTCGTTTGGACCTAGAGATGCAGACAAACATTAACGATTGGGTTCAATATGATCACACTCAGCCGTAGCATCAACTCTCGTGGCAACGCACTGATTGCTCACCAATGTTTTTTCTAGCAACCTAGAGCACTCTCGTGAATAAGTTCAACCTGAAATCATAGATTAAGTGATCAGTTTAATCTAAGCATTAAATTCAACTAGAGGCGAAGACAATATATATGTATGCATCCTATTTATGCTCAATTTATCATCCCATGAATACTTTTGAAAACCCTAATCTAGTTAATCGACTACTGAGACATGGAAGAAGAAAACACAACAATTAAATAAAAGGAATTCATGAATAATATTGAAAAAAAATAAGGTTCAGAATTCTTCTCAAAACAAAGTAGTGGATGATCTCCAAGTCTTACAATCGAAAACAAAGAAGATGAAAAAACAAAGAGCTAGGCGATGGATCACAAGGAGGAGGAGGAAAGAATCTCTAAGTATGTATGTATCCCCTGAACACGAATATTTTGAATAAAAAGTGATCATACCTACGTGCATATCTCATTGGAAACGCCCCTTCTATTATTTTCGCAAAATTACCGGGAGCATGTGCTCCGCTTGAGGAAGCAGGTGCTCCAGCTGATGATTTTATTCTTCTGTCTTCTACTTACTAGTCTTCAGCAGAGTGAGTTAGAGGTTGTGTCAGTTCTTTTCTCTGACCCTTTTGCGCCTGTCTGCACATGTAAGACAAAAAAACAACAGAGGTAAGGGGCTTGTAAGGTACTAGCTAAAAATGAGCTAGCTATTCAGGATCAGAAAGAGTTGTAAAAAGAATAACAAGTCCTGAATTTTGGTTTCGTTCCCCTAGTCTAATGCCTTGAATGAGAAGAATTAAAGTTCAGATTAAGTCCAAATAGAGTAGAGTTATTGCTTTCCGAATAAACCTTACTGAAATGATATCATTCTGGAGAAGGAGGAATCCGAGTGTGGGATGGTTCTGGCTCGTCCTTGTACTCATGGTTCTGCAGTGATTGTCACTAGAAAGATAGTCAAAAATTCACAATGGTTTAAATCCATCATAGATTCCCAATTCTCATAAGTGATATTTTTCGCCCATACAACTAAATGACTCGAACAAACTGACTCAATAAAAGAAGAATGCAGCAGCTGCTTCTGACACTGACTCGATAAAACAAAATAAATGAAGCAGCGGCACCTGATTCAGATGTAAACAAAGACACTAAACGAAAACATGAAAAAAGAAAAGAAAATAAATTAGTAACGGACCTCTCCCCCGGACTTAAATCACACCGTCTCTGGTGTGAAAAAGAACTAAGAGATTAGTCAAAAAATAAAAATAGAATAACTATGGATAATACAATGGTAAAAAGAAAATATGAGAAAAAGTCACCGCGTTGAAGCGGTATCCGGGCCATCGCCGCTGACTCTCCTCTTCCTTTGCCTCCGAGGCTAGCTGCTATCGGATGTACTAGGCGAGGGATGAAGCGGAGCATCCGCGGCTGCTGTGCTGTGGCAGTATCCTCGGGCCAATGTCTGCATGATCTGCTGCATGAGGCTGTTGTTCTTCCGCTCAGAGGCTATCATCCATCGCCTGTACTCATTAGTACCATAATCATCAGAGATGGGTAGAAGATCAAACTCGCCTTGCGTAGCGGTGTCGTAGTAAGGCAACGCGATGGGTGGGGCAGACACATCCTCATCTTTGGTGTGGTGCTGCGGAGCTTTGGAGGAGCTAGCTCGTCCATGTGCCGAAGAACGCCGGGTGGGTGTGTGGCCAAGGAGATCCGGATGCGGCCGAAAGGCAAGGCTTCCCACCGTGAGGAGCTGGGTAAGTACCTTGTTGGGAAGTGCACAGAACTGGAGCTCGTAGTCGGCATCGAGGAACCGGTATGTAGTTACGAAGGATCTTGGAGGATACCAAGTGGTTGGTATCCATCTTCTCCATCTTGGTGACGCAAGTGGCGGTGCAGAGATCCAATCGGAGATAGTGGAACAGGGTGGTAAAGAGGCTCCCGATATGCTCAGTCCATGGCAATGAACCGCCGGTGGAACTATCCTTGATGGCGTAGATAAATTCTGGGAACCGGATGCCAAGGCTGGCTTGGTATGCGTCGACTCTCCCCGGCTGTCTGTCACCTACCAAAGTGTTACAACCTAAAAACAACATCAAAAGCTCGTCGAGATGTACCTTGTTCCCGACATCTCGGTTGAAGAGCATGTTGCTAAAGATCCGGGCGCATACGCGGACTGCGGTGTGGCAGATGCGGGTTTGGCTGGCCGAGTTAGAATGGTAAGGACCATAGGCGATGGTCTCCCAAAAACTGCAGAATTGTGAGAATTTCTTGGGAAATACCAACTCCTTCACCTCATGGTGGAAACCAAAGGCGATGCAAAAATCCTCCATACCGATGCTATACTTTTTTCCGCCGGCATAGAAGGAAAAAGTGGTCTTCTCAAACGCTGGCCTCTCTGGATTGGCATAGGTAAGCCGGGCTGTGGCCAAGCATTGCCGCGTGAGATCTGGGAAAATGACATCCTCCTCCAAGACGAAAGTCATGCATTGGGCATGGTAGAGGATGTGTTGAACATCTTCGTAGATGCCCAGTGCTTCGAGGGTGTCAATACACATGAATTGCATCAGCTCGATCTTCACCCTGAGCAATTGGTTGTAGTAGAAGGAGGCCTTTTGGTCCTATTGGGTGGTGGACTGCGGTGGTAGGCTGTCATCGGGCAAAGAGAAGGCTTCTTTCTCCATGCGGGGCTACGGATACGTGATGGGCGAGTGGCTGGAGCGGCTTAGGAACTGGCGTGCGCCTTGCCCTTGGTGAGGAGGCCGGCGGCGGTGAAAACGAGGTGAGCAAGAGGATTAGTGGTGGCATGGCGTGAGAGAGGTGCGCGATAGAGATGCGCGAGAGAGAGCGCGAGGGAGAGCGATTTATGGTGTTGTGAGTGCTAGCAAGGGAGGCGAGCGCGAGCGAGAGATGTGGTTTACGGCGGCGAGAGAGAGAGAGATCTAAGAAGGGAAGAAAGAAAAAGAAAAGAAAATTTAGTTTAAATAGGAAGTGAAAGTGGGGGATCGGTGTACCAGGTATGATTTCCGCGTGGTGTTTTGGGCTTGTGAGGTCGGTTTGACTCCTTGGAATTCAGACCTCACCTTGTCCTGGACTTCTTTGGAGTGCTCGCGGTGCCACCTGTCTCCTTTTTTTTCATGTTTGTGCAAACTGAAAGCAAAAATTAGTAATAAAGATAAATTGCAAAAAATATGTACTGAACCTTACCGGTGGGTTGCCTCCCACCAAGCACTTGGTTTGCCATCTAAGCTTGACGAGGACCGCCTAAGGTGGCGGATCCACCTTCTCCTATGTGCGACTCAGCTAGATACGGCTTGAGTCGTTGACCATTGACCACAAACTCTTCTCCTTTAGTGTTCAACAATACTATGGCTCCGTGCGGTCTAACCTCTTTGATAGTAAATGGACCGGACCACCTTGACTTCAGTTTTCCTAGAAACAATCTTAGGCGAGAGTTGAACAATAATACCTGATCGTTGGGGGGGAAATTCATGGGGGTGATCCACTTATCGTAGTATGCCTTGGTTCTCTCCTTGTAGATCCGCGAGTTATCATAAGCCATGTGCCTAATTTCTTCCAACTCATGCAGCTGCATGGTCCGCCTTTCAAGTGCAGGCTTCATGTCAAAGTTGAGCATCTTCACTGCCCAGGCCGCCTTGTATTCTAACTCAATTGGAAGGTGACATGCCTTTCCATACACCTAGTGAAACGATGTGGTTCCCAAAGGTGTCTTGTACGCGGTCCGCTATGCCCAAAGTGCATCATCTAGTTTTTTAGCCCAATCTTTCCTTATCATGCTCACGGTCTTCTGCATAATGCTCTTGATTTCCCTGTTACAGATTTCAACCTGACCGTTGGTTTGAGGGTGATAAGGAGTCGAGACCTTGTGCTTCACGCCATTCTTCCTTAGGAGGTTCGCAAAAACCTTGTTGATGAAGTGGGAACCTCCATCACTAATCACTATCCTCAGAACACCAAACCTGGGAAAGATGATGGACTTAAGCATCTTGATCACCACCCTAGCATCGTTTGTAGGGCTTGCCAAAGCTTCAACCCACTTGGACACGTAGTCGACGGCAACCAAAATATACTCATTCCTGAAAGAGGATGGGAAATGGTCCCATGAAGTCTATTCTCCACACATCAAAAACTTCTAACTTTAGAATGAAATTCTGAGGCATCTCATTCCTTTTGCTGATGTTTCCTTGTCTTTGGCAGGCATCACAAGCGCTGAGTGTCGCGGAACATAGTAGGCAACCAAAAACCGGATTGGAGAACCTTGGAGACAGTTTTGAAGATGGTGAAGTGGCCAGCATATGATGAACTATGACAATGAAAAAGGATCCCTGGTATCTCTTTTTCGGACACACATCTTCTGAATATCCCATCCGAGCAATGCTTATACAAGTAGGGTTCATCCCAAAAGTACCTCCTAATGTCCCGAAGAAATTTCCTCTTTTTGTTTTCCACGAAGTCTTCCGGTTCCTTTTTAGCAGCCAAGAAGTTGGCTATCTCTCCAAACCAAGAAAAACTGGATTTGGTGTCCCTTTTCCACCGAACTGAAGAAACATTCCGGAGCAGGTGCCCCAACTGGGTGCTCGCTGACTTTGCCAATACTGATCGTATAAACTTGTTCATTGGGAAGACTATCATCTATGGGTGTTTCCTCTTCGATGTTCATCTTAGACAAATGATCTGCAACACCATTTTCAGCTCCCTTCTTGTCTTTAATCTCCAAATTGAATTTTTGCAACACTAAGATCCATTTCAGAAGTCTAGGTTTGGCATCCTTCTTTGTTAGCAAGTATTTAAGGGCTGTATGTTCAGTGTGCACAATCACCTTCGATCCCACAAGATATGATCGAAACTTCTCAAAGGCGAATACAATTGCTAGCAGCTCCTTCTCGCTTGTGGCGTAGTTGCACTAAGCCTCATCCATAGTCCGACTCGCGTAGTAAACAGCATGAAGCTTGTTGTCTTTTTTCTGGCCCAGAACTGCCCCTACAGCAAAGTCGCTAGCATCGCTCATGATCTCAAAAGGAAGGTCCCAATCCTGTGCCTGAACAATAGGAGCGCTTATCAAAGCTCCCTTTATTGTGTGGAAAACCTCCAAGCAAGAGTTGTCAAACTCAAACTTCACCTCTTTACACAGCAATCTGGTGAGAGCCTAGCAATCTTAGAGAAGTCCTTGATGAAACGGTGGTAGAACCAAGCATGCCCGAGGAAACTGCGGATCCCCTTCACCAAAGTTGGCAGCTGCAAGCTGATCATCACCTCGATCTTTGCCTTATCCACTTCAATACCTTTTCAGATATCTTGTGTCCTAATACTATCCCGTCTCGCATCATGAAGTGACACTTCTCCCAATTAAGAACAAGGTGTTTCTCCTCGCATCTTTGCAAGACCCTGCATAAATTCGAAAAACACACAGAAAAGGAACTTCCATACAAAGAAAAATCATCCATAAAAACCTCCATAATATCCTCAATGAGGTCAGTAAAGATAGACATCATGGAACGTTGGAAGGTTGCTGGAACATTACACAAACCGAAGGACATCCTGCGGTACGCGACGGTGCCATATGGGCAAGTGAACGTCATCTTCTCTTAGTCGTTCGGATGGATGGGAATCCTGAATAACCATCTAAGAAATAGTAATAAGGATGATTAGCTAAGCGTTCAAGCATCTGAGCAATAAAAGAAAGTAGAAAATGATCTTTGCGAGTAGCAGCATTCAACTTCCGATAATCTATACACATCCTGTGTCTGGTTACCATCCTAGTTGGTATCAGTTCATTCCTATCATTTTTTACCACTGTGATGCCTCCCTTCTTAGGTACTACATGCATAGGACTGACCTATTTGCTGTCGGAGATAGCATATATTACATCAGCCTCTAGAAGTTTTATTATCTTTTTCTTGACGACATCTTTTAGATTTGGGTTTAACCGTTTCTGATGCTCAACAGAAGTCATTGATCGAGATTCCTTGCTCGACGTTGATGATTGCACATGCTGTGCATAGGAATGCGCGTTCCAAGAATCAGAGAGTCTTTTGGCTCTTCATCCAACTCCAGAACCACAAAATCTGCTGGGATGAGTGTATCCCCTATTCGCACATACAGATCCTCAATTATTCCAATTGATAGCTTGGTCGACCTATCGGCGAATACCCATGAGATCTTGGTGGGTTTGAATTTTGTAAACCCTAAACGCTTTGCCACAGAGTATGGCATCAGATTAATGCTCGACTCCAAGTCACAAAGAGAGCAAGCAAAGGTCATTGGTCCGATCTTCACCGAAATTATGAACCTCCCCGGATCGCCCTTCTTCGTTAACACCTTGTTCTGGAGTATTGCGCTGCATTCTTTTATAATCATCATCACCTTCTCTTCCTCTACAACCTTACCAGCCATCAGTTCTTTCATGTACATCTTTAGGACTGATACCATCTACACGGCATCTACCAAAGGGAGCTTCACCGTCAAGTTCTTCAGCATCTCCCTACACTTCGCCTCTTCCAAATCTTTCCGAGTTTTCTTTGAAGGAATAGGGTAGGGAACCCTATGCACATAAACTCTCTCTGGAGGAGTTTCTGCAGATTTGGCTGGAGCACCCTATCAAAGCATGTGCTCCCGAGAAGGGTTTGGATGCTCAGTACCTTCGGTCTGAGATTCAGCTGGAGTGGTCTCAACCGGTGTTCTTGAGTGTGAACCACGTTCCATCAGTCCTTCTTATATGGCCAGAGCTTTCCCTTGGGTATTGTGCTCCGTAGCACTCTCTTTATCTTTCTCCACGATTTTAGGGCTAGTTGGCGGTGCCAACACTCTTCCACTTCAAAGCTCCACTGCGTTGACATACTCATTCCTGGGATTCATCTCCCCTTTCCCTGGAAGAGTCCCACTAGGTCCCTTAATTGCTTCGGCATTTTGGGGAACTTGCATGTCAAGCTTCTTCACGTGAGTGGTAACGATTTCATACTTTGCATTGAGATCATTGTACATATGATCGACCTTGGTGTTGATCTCAGTTGCAGCCTTTTGTTGATTGACTAGGAGTTGCTGCATAAGAGTCTTTAGTTCATCTTGAGAATCCGGCGTAGAAGTGGATTATTGAGCGGTTGCAAAGTAGGGTTTTTGTTAAGCTTCTCCTTGGAACCAGTTCTGGTTTTGCATGGGGACGAACAGTTTGCCCTGTTGGTTGCTGGAGTAGAACTTCTGAAACCCTTGGTTCTGTGGTAACTGATTCATGCTTCCTCCTTGCTGTGGATAAACCTGGTCTTGTGGATTCTCAACATTGATGCTGCGGTAAGAAAGGTTAGGGTGGCTTCTGTAGTTTGAGTTAAACCCACACGGTTCTGCATACATCCTTGGCCACTCACGTAGTTAGCTTCTTACATACCAGCATCATCATCTTCTTCAAACTCTTGGGAGATAGGTGTGCTCCCATCCTCATTCACAAAATGAACGATTTTTGGTTTCCCTTAAGGAGTAGGTTCACCTTTGCCGTCAGCTCATCAATTTTTTGTGTCTCCACGCTGTTTACCTTCCTGGACCTATTATACTCGGTAGACTTGTCGTTGGAACTCGAAGCCAAGTTCTCAATCAGCTCAAAAGCGTCTTCCTTAATCTTGGTCATGAAATCACCATTACTAGCCGCGTTCAGCGTATTCCTGTAATCCCACTCAACACCATCCTAGAAAATACCCAAAATCTGCTCATCCTTGAATCCATGGTGAGGGCACTCTCTGCGGTATTCCTTCAGCTTTTTCCAAGCCTCACAAAAACCTTCCCCTGAATGCTGTTGGAATGAAGATATCTTGTTCTTCAAAACCGCAGTCTTCGACTTAGTGTAGAAGTGGTTCAAAAAAACTACTCTACATTCAGCCCATGTTTTCAACGACCCCGGTGGTAGTGACTTCAACCATCGGGAGGCCTTGTCCGCAAGTGAGAATGGAAATAACTTGCACTTCAAAAATTTGTTAGGCACCCCATTAGAACCCGTGGTACAGCAGATTTCCTTAAACTTCTCGATGTGACCCATGGGTATTTGAGCTTGGAGTCCATGGAAAAGGTGTTGCTTCACCAACGAAATCATTTGAGGTTTGATTTTGAAGTCTTGCCTCTGAACAGGAGGAGGCACAATGGCGGCTAGGTTCTGGTAGTAGGCATGTGGATTATCCGAGTCTCCAATACCAGGCTGTGGTTGCTGAACCTCTTGTCTATCTCTCCGCAGTTGCTCCATCTCAACCTGAAGCATTTGCAACTGAGCAGCCAGTCCATTATCTTGTTCGCCCATGTCGGCGGTGGTGAGTTTTCACTGTCGGTTCTCCCTCTCTAACCTAGCGAGCTCTTCGTTTGAAATATTGATTAGTTCCTCGGTGTGATTTCTTCTTGTTCTTCTACTGGTCATGCACCTAAAACATAGAAAAAAGAGAAAGAGAAAGAATTAGTAGTTTCTTAGACTAAATTTAAAATCAAAAATCAAAGGTAATGCAATTGGTCCCCGGCAACGGCGCCAAAAACTTGATACACAATGTTTTAACCCAAATAAATCTGCAAGTGCATAGACAATCGCAGTAGTATAAATTGGATCGAATCCACAAAGACCAAGGTTACACTATGACTTTATGAGATTTATAAATAAAGTTAAGACAAAAGTATGTGGTTGGTTTTATAACAGAATTGCAAGTAAATAAAACGGTGTAAAACTTAATAAAGAAAAACACTAGATCAAGGTATTTCGCCGGGGATTCAGAGATGAAAACTTTAGCAACTATTCAGGATATGATTCAGCACAGGTCCAGAACTCAAACATAAAAATAAGACTGACCCACTCTCGTAGTGCCGACAACTTTATCTAGCAACCTAATTACCTAAACTCTCGATTGGACCTAGTGATGCAGACAAGCATTAACGAATAGGTTCAATATGTTCACACTTAGCCGTATCATCAACTCTCGTGGCTACGGACTAATTGCTCACCAATGTCTTTTCTAGCAACCTAGAGCACTCTCGTGAATAAGTTCAACCTGAAATCATAGACTAGTGATCAGTTTAATCTAAGCATTAAATTCAACTAGATGCGAAGACAGTATGTATTTATGCATCCTACTTGTGCTCAGTTTATCATCTCATGAATCTAGTTAATCGACTACTTAGACATGGAAGAAGAAAACACAACAATGAAATAAAAGGAGTTCACGAATAATATTGAAAATAAATAAGGTTCATAATTCTTCTCAAAACAAAGTAGTGGATGATCTCCAAGTCTTAAAATCGAAAACAAAGAAGATAAAAAAACAAAGAGCTAGGTGATGGATCACAAGGAGGAGGAGGAGATAATCTCTAAGTAGCTTTCAAGTCAACTCCAAGGTAAGACATGTCTTTTAAGAAAGGCGACTTGACCTATTTAATCATGCCAAAAATTAAGTCAAATCGGATTTCTTATTTTTCTCTGGCGGCAGAGCATGTGCTCTCGAAACCGGAGCACGTGCTCGCGTGTAAATTATGCTCTTTTGTTGCAAATCTACTCTTTTTTGCTCCAAAAACTCCAACAGTTTCAGTCCAGCCAATCTATGCTCCAAAACTTCCTTCTGACATGATAAGACTTAAAAACGACTCTAAAAACACGAAAAAGAACTAGAAAACATTAGTAAATATGGGCCAAAATCATTTTATATCAGGTATAATTTGTGTCTTTGAGTTATGTTTTGCTCTCGATATGGATTAATTTCTTATGTAAAAGATGCATATAATTTGTAATCATATGTTAGTCTTATCGCTATGGAAAAAGATATCACTCCTTGGAAATAATTGTGTTTGGAATCTTCGAGGTAAGATTGCATATGAAGCCAAGCAAAGGTGAATAAATCTACGATGGTGAAGGGTCATTTTCATTGGAGGCAAAGTACCAAATTCTTTGGGTGTAACAGTGAGATATTTTTTTAAAGCATTTTATATTATTCCAAAAGTATATTAGTTAATTGATCAAGCACTTTAGTCCCAAAAAAAAAAAAAGGTTATATTGATCAAGCACATTTCCGACTGTGTTGTAAAATATCATATAAAAATACTATTAAGTGCCGCTCCAACCACATGATTCATTATTAATGCTTATGTTCATTACTCTTAAGAGTCAACAAAGGGCACACTATTTTAAAGATGAATTCAATCTTATGCAATGACTATTTTTGCCTACTTCTAATGCGACGATTTTTTTTTTTTTGGTTGAGTGCGACGATTTTTTTTTTTTTAATGTCGGTTTTGTGCGAAGTTAAATTGTCTATAGTTCGTTACAATTTTATTAAGCGGCTGAAACAATATTAACAAGTGCCAAATTATTATTCGAATTGGTACGAATGTCCGCAAGAGTAAATTCTGGACATAGCACAATAAAACTTTTACCTAGAGCCCTAATTTTTTAGCATTAAATATTATATATAAAATGAATCCCATTTTTTGTAAGATAAAATGTTAATGTGTAAATAGACTCCAAATTCCTTTTTTACTTAGAGCTCCCAAAATGTTAGAGTAATGTATGTTGTTATGTCATTTCTTTTTTAGCATTTGGGATGTCAAGTTTCATGAATTTTTAAGTAAAACCCATTGACAAAATAATTAATTAATCCTTACGTTTTTCAGATTATTTATTTCTTCAGATTCCTTCGATTTTTTTTTAAACGTGATTTCCAAATTCTAGTGCTAAATCCTGTCAGTTTCATAGATAGATCTTTATACCTATCAAACAAAGTAAACATAGAAAGACGACAAACAATAATTCGTCGGCATTATGTCTTTGCGCCGCTGAGGAGAACCCAAAGTCCAAAAGCTTTCAATGATTGATTGGTCAATTATTTGATTCATCCCTAATGGTCAATTATTTCACTACATGCTGAAGGGTATAGTGAAAACATTTTTGTTTGGTAAAGTAATTTATCTAAACAGGAAGTTAGGTTTATAGTTTGTTTGTTTTTTAAAGAACTAAATTGCATTTTCAAGTATTTCTACACACACAAAATTAAAATCCGAACAACATACTATTCACCTATTTTTGTTTTTTATGGAAAAAAAAATTAATTAGATTAGGACGAACGAACTATTCATCAATTATTATTCTTTAGGAATTGTTTGATTAGCAGCTTAGTAACTCTAAATATTTGTGGTTCCGTGTTGAGTTTACATGCAAACAGGACTGGTTTTGAGGGAGTGTAACATGTGTAACTGTACAGAGTAAAAAAATAATTCACTTATTTCTTTTGATATTAGAACCGAAGTATTTTTCTCCAGCACAAGGTCCATCAAAACTTTGAACCGCCTCTGCATACAAATATTCTATAATATGCTGGACTCATAACAAATACTCCCTCTATCCTATTTTGATAGATGTTTAAAGTTTTTTGTTTGTTCCATTTAATTTGATTTTTCCAAATATCTATGCAGGTAATTATTTATTTTAATCTATTGAGAAAAAGGTTTGAATCAAAGTAGTAGAAGCTACTAATACCCCACCATTAACAAGGAAAACATTAATAATGTTTTCCAAATATCTATGCATTTTGTCTTTTTTCTTTTTTTTTAAACTGTTTTTACTCCTTTAATGATGATTTTGATTTTTAAAAAAACTTTCTTAATAACTGTAATTTTAAGTAAAACATCTATTATCATCTATCAAAATGGGACAGAGGGAGTATTAGGTAGTGAGTTGAGTAGGTAGATAGCAATCTTGAACAACTTACTTACTCCCTCTGTTTCAAATTAGTTGTCGTTTAACGTTATTTCACACATATTAAGAAAATATTTAATTTTTCTGTTTTACCCATAATTAATGTTTATTTTATTTTATTTCATTGGTCAAGACATTAAAACATGAGGGACAAAGTTCAAAATCTTATCAAACATATGCATTGAAAACATAAAACGACAACTAATATGAAACAAGTTTTAAGGTCCAAAACGATAATTAATATGAAACGGAGGGAGTATTTATGTAGTTGCGAACGACAATAGTTGGAAGTAGAAAATAAGTACAGGTAAAAAACTTTCATTATCTTTTGAACAAATCGTTCAAAAAATTTTGGACATTCGTTTCTTTTGCTATTCATTTTTCTCTCACAAAAGTTTTCCAGTTATCGGCACCATTCTTCATCCAAGGTTTTGGGTTTACAAAGCAAAGCAGAAGTGAGGCAAGCCTTCTTTTATGACATCAAAGTGATGTGGAGTATCCGTCAAGCATTGCAGTTGTGGCCCTTTTTCGGTGGACGAGAGGTTTTTGATCCGATTCCTTTGGCGACTCAACCGCCAAAGGAGTTGCGGTGAAGTCTCTTGCGACTCAACTGCCTGGATGGAAATTGCAACTGCGGCAGATCACACTTGAGGATTGCTGGTTTTTTCTATTCGTGTTTTGGTGGTTAATGGCTGCTCCTTTTTGGATCTGAGATGGCTTCTGCGGGTTCTGGTTTTTGAGGGATGCTCTGAGCCTTACCCTCTCTCAAGCCGCCGTGTTTGCTTCCACATGACTGGGTATGAAGATTGCTTTTGATTGGGAAGGTTTAGGGTTTACGGCTTCAGAAGGCTGAGACTTAGATATGCGTTCGTCATTTTACTAAGTAAGGGATTCGAAAATGGGGTGGTGGAATGTCGAAGAATTGGTCTATTCCAGGAGGTTTGTTGCAGATTTGGCTAGTCGTTGGTAATGGATCGGAGATGGGATCTGAATACTCTTGTCAAGGATCTTGATCTGGAAGCAGAGTCACAAAGCAGTGGGCCTTGTATTTGACAGTGCTAGTAGATCTGATTATCTGCCTCCGTTTCACCACCCAGATCCAACTTTGTTTCTTTGTTTCGTTTGCCGGAAAATTCTTTTCGTTTTGTAACGGTGGACCTTTGTAAATTCCATGCCTTAAGCCCATTTTGGGTTGGGGATTAAAATTTTTTTTTAGGCAAATGTACTTTGAAAATATGTTAATTAGGAATTTTCTATAAATGAACAAAAAAGATAATTATCACACTAAATAGTAACTAGAAGAAGATCTCACATTTCCGAAAGAGTTTCAACATTTTCGAAAGAGTTTCAAACTTACATCTATGACTGTAAGTTTTTAACCTTTTGAGGGTAATTACAAAGTATGGTGTTTGAGGAACTCAAAATTAGTTCTCTCACATCCTTATATCTTTCTCATCACTATAGCATAGTCCTGGGCGTTTGGGTATCCGAACCTGATCGGGTCGGGTCTTTTGGGTCTTCAGGTTTTTGGGTCTTCGGGTTTTTGGATCTTCGGGTTTAGGCCTAGAGGTCCCGTTTGGGTATTTGTAGATTTGGGATCGGGTTTCGGTTGTTTTATTTTGGGTTTGGGCGGTTCGGATATATTTTCAAAGACCCGAAATTACCCGAGTACTACTTGGTACCTGCTTAATTAAGGTCTTTTATACCCGAAAGTAACCAAAGTACCTGGTAAATCATACATGTAAACTAATATAAGACTTCACTTATCAAATGAAACAAACGAAACAAACACCAAAGAAGAGTTTGAAAGTTCAAACTTCAAACTAGCATCAAAGTTCAAATCCAAATTAAGTTGTAAATATGAATTCAAATGTCAAAGAAGCAAGGAGAGAACTGGGGAAAGACAAAAGTCACACCCCAAAAGAGAATACAAATTCAATTATCCAACAATGAGAATTAAGAACACAAAAGAGAAAAGACTAAAGGTAACAAATCCATAACTCTAAAGCATATGGTGTTTCTCCATGTTCCTGCGACATAGAAAAATTATATTAGAAACAAGCAAAGTAATATCCATGTAGAAAGAAAAAACAATCAAAAAATAAAAAAATAAAGCGTAGTTACCTTAGAACCAAGTAGCAAATCATTCACTCTTCAATCTTCTAATATTTTTGGAGTATCAAAATCTGAAAATGATGACAACATATTGTTAACTAAACAAAGTTAACATAAAAATATGAAAGAGAGCAGAAGCATTACCTCTCTTAAGCTTGTCTTCATATTCAAACTCAGCTTGTATTTGTTCCATTGTAACAAGTTTTGATTCATTACAATTCAATATTCCTGACTTCATCCATTGCTCTGAACAAATCGAAACATCAATCATATAGTGAGTTAGACAACTCCTATATGGATCAATGACCCAACCACTAGTGCTAAAAGCACTTTCGGATGCAACAGAGGACACTTGCATTGCAAGTACATCTTGAGCAATTTCAGATAGAATTGGAAACTTTCCACTATTGAGTTTCCACCAAGATAGAACATTATACTCAATTCCAGCCATGAGTTTAGGATTCTCAACAGTTTCCTTCATATATGTTTCCAACTCATCCTTTGAATCTTGAACTACTATTTCATCAACCATCTCCTTATTCAAAGAATCCATCCTTTTATATTCTAAATCATCATCCACCAAAGCCATTCTTTCATCTGATTGCTCTTGGCCACCAAATGATGATGTTTGAGAAGACCGAGATGCTTGCCCAGATGGCCCGTTACTGTATCCAGCAGTATACTCTTTAAACAAGTCACACAGAACACACATTACTGATTTATTCGTCTCTTTGGCTTCATAACTATCTTTCCCATACAGCTTATCAAAACACATCCTAGCAAACTGCATCTTCTTCATATAGGATCAAAGATAGAAGCAACTATCAACATCTTATTGATGTTTTTCACTCCAACCCAATACTTATCAAACTTATCTAACATATCTTCAATTCTAGATCGAAACTTGTGCACATGTGCATCAGATTTTTCTCTATGGTGACTATCTCACCATAACACTTAAACGAATTCAGAGTACTAGAAGCTGACACAACCACTGTTGAGTTATAGAAGATAACCAAGAACCTAATTAACTTCTCAATCACAGCCCAATCATTTCTACAAGGAGGTCCAACTCTTTTTACCTCATTCCCAACCTCTAAAAAGTGGTCATTGTATAACTTGTCTTCTGCCTCTATTTTGTTGAATGCCAAGTTGTACTTTAATGCCTTTGTCAGCATCAAATAAGTAGAATTCCATCTTTTTTGACATCCAATGGCAGATTTCCCCGAGTCATCTTTCCCAAATCAACCCTAAGTTCAAATGACCTTAATCTAGAAGTAGATGATCTAAATAAGAAACTGTATTTCTTATGGCACACACATTATCATCTATCTTACTCAAACCATCCTTCACAATCAATTTTATGATATGAGCACAACATCTTACATGCATAAAATCCCCATCTAACACCAACGAATCAGCAGACATTAATAAGAAACTCCTATGAAACCTCTTGAGAGCTGAAGAGTTGGCAGATGCATTATCTACGGTAACAACAAATATTTTCTCTATACCCCACTCAGCTAAACATTCTAGAAGAACATATGAGATTGTCTGACCTTTGTGATCTGCGATGTACTTAAACCCGATGATATACTTCTGTATCATCGATAGTGACTTCTCAAACTTAGCCTCTGAGAGTTGACCCTTAGAACTAATGGGTAATAGAGTTGTGGGCCTAATAAGTAATGGATAATAAGTTGGTGTAACGAGTCTAATGTATAATAGATTTAATGGGTAGTTAGATGTTTTCGGATAGATTGAGTACTCACTCGGGTATCGGGTATTATCCGAACCGTATCCGAACCTGAACTACTTCAGATTTTAGTCCAGTTCAGGTTTTCATAAAATTTGGATTGGTTCCGGTTTGGGTAGTTTCGGGTCGGTTCGGTTCGGATCGGTTCGGTTCGGGTCTTCGGGTATGGTTACTTATGCACAGGGCTACTATAGCAGCTGGAATTTCTCATTAACTTCCTATGCTATGAAAATTAACATTTGAACTATATGAGCGCCTACCTTTTCGGGTAATAGGTATGTGCCAGACCAAAATCTACTTATTGATTCTAATAGCTATATCTCTCCTAGGGTTATAAATAAAATCAAACAAATTAAGAATCAGTCAATTTTGAGAGAAGAATAGCGCGGAATGGCGCAAGAGATTATTATATAAGATAATTGTATGTCTTTGCAATATATCAAGATAAATATATAGTTATTGTAAAAAAAATGTTTTAGTGAGGTAACATGCATAAATGTTACATAGTCAAGAAAGTTATCGTTGTAATCATTAAGTTATTCAGATGCAAAAGAAAAAGAAAAAATGTGTTCATTTGTCTGTACATCGTCACAATCTACATGTTTATTTAACTGGCATACTAGGTTCTCTATTCGTTATCGCGCTAAGATAATAGTTATCTTCATATACTTGTTAACAATATACCAAGATCAAGTCCATAACAATTCACCGAGTAAAGTAAGATAACTACTTCTTAGAATATTTTTACTAGGGTTAATTCCTGATCGTGATAACAATAACATTTCAGTATTCTTGATAATACCCACATTAATAGCTGGATAATGTTTGTTACCCGCTAACAGAATTATCATATAAATTATTGATCTAAAAAATATTATCTTGTTGAACAGGGAGAACTAAATAATTTGCCGTGCTACATAACTAATTTTCAATTACCTACAAATATTAAACTCATTGATCATTCTTTCTAATGTATTTCTGTTATGTATCAAATTTACACTTTTATGGATTGAGTATTTAGATTCTTCGAATTATAATCAACATCCAAAATTTTGGTAGACGATAGCTAGACACTCAGTAGGGACGTAAAACCTAAGCGGGTTAATCGGTACTATTAGTTTGAACGTTAATTAAATCATGCAACTATATTAATTTGCGTAACCCATGAATTCATCAAATTTAGATTAATCGGATAAACCCACTATTTTTTTCATATTCATAAGCCAAATGATTAGATAAGACTGATTCACGAACACATCAATTAATTTGTTCTAAGTTTATCGTCATATATAGTGTTAACTAACTAATTAATTTTCAAGTAATTCATAAACTATGAAACTATTTGAGCGGAAAACTATAAAATTAGTGTTTAATGAAAAAATGAATGATAATAATTTAAAAAAAAATTAGTGAAATAGCTTATAGACAAATGTTACGAAATCATGTTTTTTTACATTTGAAAAGAATACTGATAATTATAAATATTTGGTATAAGTTTTGATGATTAGCAGTATAATATATCAATTTTATAAATGTTAATAAATAAATTTTAAACATAAAAGTACAAATTAAACCAATGATAAAAACATAAAAATACAAATTAGTTTACTTAGACAGAAAACAAAAATATATATATTTTTAAATTATCTTTTTTTTTTTCTATAACAAATTTTATAGTCAATATTTTTATTCAATTTTATATTAAAAATCTAAAAATGGGGGCTCTAGTTCTACAATAAAACTGAACACTAATTTAAATATTTACTAGAAAAAGACATGAGACTTGAACTCCACGTGCTTCACAGCCGAGCATCCTGCAAATAAGGATAAGCACAACGTACATTACTGTAAATACCATTTCATCAAATTTACATCCCTACCCCCCGCTTACAACATTCTCTCTATTACTGTAAAAAGTAAAACCTCTTCGGGTAGTTTCGTAACTACCAACAATTCGAGAATTTGAAAGACACTGCTCCACTCGAGAGAGCTCACCAGATCTACTACCCAGACTCTTGAACCAATTCGTCGTCGTTTCGAAGCTATCAGACAACAATAAAGATTCTCGAAATTTTCTTTTCTTGTTTTGTTTTTTTCTTCTCTTGCCAAGAAAAAAAGAGAGAGATGCAGTTCTGGTAACACAAGCCCGTGGAGAAATCTACAATGAGATGAAGTAGAAAAGCCAAAATCTAACAAAATTAAGAATTTTCAAAAAAAAAGTCCGCAATTTAATACATATTAAGAAACAACCCCAAGAGTTTTATCTCTTCCCAATTTTTCACTTAACGTTTCTTTTCTTCACCATCTCCTTATACTTAGTGATGGAATCAATCCTTTGCAACTTCAACTGATGCTTGAATCGGTTAATGAAGTCATCAGCTTTTGCATCTACTTCTTCATCAGCTTCTTCCACAGTTGTAATTCTCTGAACTCTAATCGTCTCAGGCCGACGAGCTTCAACAGAGATTTCATCTTCTTGGAAATGAGAAAATGGAGATTTTGTACTTGCTGATTTCTTCATCTTCTTAGGAAGCTTTGGTGGGATAACTCCAGCAGCTGGCTCAGTGTCAGATTTCGTCCTAGCCACGTGGTTTAGATTAAGATTACTGTAAACTTCTTCAAGACTCGGACTTGTATCTTCTTCTTCTTCATCTTCTTGTTCTTGTTTTGACTCAACGGTCACCGACGGTTGTGGAGCTTCAACGACGGTGGTGGGTTCTTGAGAAATGTAATTGTAAAGATTGAAAGATTTGATTTTGTGAAGAACAGAAGGAGATCTAGAAAGAAAAGTTTGGTTCTGTTCGATTGAAGCTGGTTGGTGAAAGTTGTTGTTGTCTTCGGGTGTAAGAGGAAACTCGAGATGGGATTTGTCCGGAGAAGTAAAAGAAGAGAAGTTTATGGATTTGAGACGGTGAGGAATCATAGAAGGAGAGCGTTGGATCTGAGTTTGATTTGGATCGTTGGATTTAGAAGAGAAAGAAGAGCTAATGGCTATGGTACCAATCATTAGGTTGAGGAAGACGAAGAGTACTGTAGGTGTGAACCAACTGTACATCGCCGTTAGTACAGATTCCGACATATCTAACATGGATTCGTTTGGTTGTGTCTTTTTTTTTTTCGGAGAGAAAGGAGAAAGAAGGAAGGAGGATGGGTGAATTTGGTTTTCTTGGAAGCAAATAGAGGCACATGTGGGAATCAGGGGTATTATTGGTATTTTGTGTTTTCTCATTCATTTTATTTCTAAGTTTTGATATTGTTTTTCTTTTTATTATTTTTCGAAGTGTGAGATGGTGGAAGACAAAGAAGGGAAGTGGAACATGCTTCTAGAATGTCACATCCACCATATTTTTGTATGGTTTATTTTCATTTTTCTGTTTTCTGGATTTAAGAAATCAGTGGTAGTTTTTAATGGAAAAAAAGTTTTGTTAGCGTAAATAGTAAATAAGAAAGGGCAAATAAGAGAAAATATCACAAAATTCGTTTTTTTAAAATTATATATCATTATGAAAATGTTTTTTTAACCATGTCATTTATTGGATGTCAAAAGATCTATGTATCCTTTAAATGTCAACAGTCATACACGTTTTGGTCATCTCGAACAAAAGTGTGTTTGTTTGGTTGACATTTTGATATTTACGATTTTTCCATCGACAGCGGAATTATTGGTTGAATCGTAGCAGAACTATTGGTTGAATAAGTGTGCAGGGTTATTTTCCACAAGATTTGATAATTCTCATAGACGAATTCAGTAATAGTTGTCCATTTATTCATGTTAGTAAACAAGTTGTGTGTGTGGGCATGTCATGAACAAGTCATTTCATGCATAAACAAAATCTAGTTACCTTAAACAGATAATCATTTAGTGTCATTGCCAACAAACAAAAATAAGCAAAATAAGAGAGATGTGAGGGTTACGATCTAGATGTTAGAGAAACAAATCTAACCAATAACTAAACCAAATCAATTGACAAGTTTGTCCCAGAAAAATTGATGGGAATGGAGATAAAGATAGTACTTCATGGACAACAAAAAATATAGTATTGGTGGATAAGTAGTTGAGCGAATAGAAAAAGAAAAAAAAGGCAACAGAGAATGAAGAAGGATAATACAAATGTAAAAAAAAAAGAGAGTAGAGAGATAGAGAAAAAGGACAGACGAAGAAGAAAAGAGTAGAGAAAGAGAGAAAAAAGCGACGGAGGAGAAAAAAAGGTCTAAGAGAGAGATAGAGGGATAGTGATATCTTTTCAAGTACTCACATGTCATAAAAATGACATTTTTGAAAGATTCTGAGAGTTGTGACATTTTAAAAAAGTCTCACCGATTTCATGACATTTTTCCTAATATTCCTAATAAAAAATAGGAATAACCATTTTATGTTGAATAAAATATTAATAAAATAAAACAAAAGAGTGTAAGAGGAAGTGTAAGTGGTATAGGGAGAGCTAGAGGAAGTGGAATGATTTTATATCATTCATAACATGTATATTTATAGGAACACTTAGCTTGGAGAGTAAGAAGTTTGGGGAGAAAGTAATTTATAGATAAAAAAAAACTTTTTTATCTACAATTCCCCCTCACCCTTGATTATCTATTAGAAATAAAGTATTACGTAATGCCTCATTAAAAATTTTATTATGGAAAAACTCATTGGGATAAAAACCATGACAAGAAAAAAAGAGTACAATAACACAATCTCCTCCTGGGAAAGAAACATATAGTCTTTTCCTTTATAGATCTCGTAGATGACGTAGTTCGATGCTATGAATATGTTTTCTGAATATTGTAGTAGGAAGCACCCTTGTAAAGAGATCTGCAGCGTTGTCGCTTGAGCGGATGGATTGAAAATCAACTTCTTGATTCTTCTCAAGTTCTTGAGTGTCAAAAGAAAATCTTGGGAGAATATACTTCGTTATGTCGCTCTTGATAAAATCTTCTTTAATTTGGACAACACATGCAACATTATCTTCATAGACTGTTGTTGGCTTCTTATTAGTAGCTACTCAACTTGCTTCTTGTATATGAATCATAGATCTAAGCCAGAAACATTCTCTACATGCTTCATAAAGTGCAATGATTTCTGCATGGTTTGAAGAAGTGCGACTAATGTTTGTTTTTGTGAACGCCACGAGATTTCAGTTCTTCCAATTGTGGAAACATATTCAGTTTGGGATCGAGCTTTATACGGATCGGATAAGTAGTCTGCATCTGCCAAACCAACTAAACCAAACTCGAAGTTTCTAGGATAAATAATCCTAAGTCATTTGTGCCTTGGAGATAACGGAAAATCTGTTTGATACCATTCTAATGTCTCCGTGTAGGAGATGAATTGTATCTTCCAAGAAGATAAGTAGCAAATGCTATATCTGGTCTTGTACAATTTGCAAGATACATAAATCCATTGATAGCACTCATATAAAGTACTTCGAGACCTAGTATTTCCTCATTATCTTCACAAGGTCTGAATGGATTTCTTTCAACATTCAAAGTTCTATTGACCATTGACTCAAAGGAGTTGCTTTATCCATGTAAATGCGTTTTAGGATCCTGTTAATATAATTTGATTGATGCACAAATATTCCATCTTGGAAATCCTCAATCTGGAGCCCAAGGCAAAAATATTTATTTCCAAGATATTCTATTTCGAACTCTTCTTTCATATGAGTTATTGCATCATCAATCTCTTTTGAAGTTCCAATTATATTTAGGCCATCAACGTATACAACAATAATCACAACTCCTGATGGAGATTTCTTGATAAAGATGCAAGGGCATATTTCATTATTTACATACCTTTTCTTCAATATGTATTCGCTTAACCGATTGTACCACATGCGTCCGGAGTGTTTTAATCTATAAAGTGATCGCTGTAACTTAACCGCACATATATCTCTAGACTTTGAGTCTAGTGCCTCATGGATCTTAAATCCTTCAGGGATTTTCATGTATATATCATTATCTAAAGATTAATATAAATATGTTGTCACTACATCCATAAGGTGCATATCTAGATTTCTAGATGAAGTTAGGCTCATTAAGTACCTGAATGTGATTGCATCCATCAATCCTGGTGTTTGAGAAAAACCTTGTGCAACAAGTCGGGCTTTGTATCGTATAATCTTATTTTTCTCACGAAAACCCATTTGCATCCAATAGGTTTAACATAGTCAGATGCGGTGACAACATGTCCAAAGAAATTTCTTTTATTGAGGGAGAGCAATAAACCAGTAAGTATCTCATGTTTTGTTATTGAGATCTAGGCCAGTTCAAATGCTTCATTTTACAATTGATAGGATTAAACAATATTTTCTAAACGACATCATTTTGTAAGGGGTTTACCAACATGTTTTGAAAATTGAGGGTAAACTAGCAACACATTATCAATAGAGGGGGTTTTCAATATATACATATATATAAGTTATCATAGTCACTCTCATAACCTAACCTAATCTTTTTTTTATCGCTGTCAACCCTAGCCATTATTCTCTTACGATTCTTCTTCTTCTATCTTTTTCTACTGACATCATGTCAGACTGAAACATTTCTTAACCACTAACATCACCATGCACAATCATTCTTGATGGTTTACAAACTTAAAATCTAAAATACACATTTTTAAAAGGTCATGACTAATTCATATATTGTACTCTTTTCAAAGTACTTAGTTGATTCAACTGCTTGTCTCACACATCTTCACATTAGCTGAGATCTCGAATAACTTCATGTTAAGCTACACCAAGCCTAGCCGTGGACCTGAACCACCAGTTCAACCAATTGACCAAAGGTACCAAAACTATCGATGAGTACCTTTAAGACTCCACCACTCAAAACCAATCAACTTGCTCTCTTGAGCAAAACGTTCGATTACGAAGACCAAACTGATTTTGTTCATTATATTAGATATTTTAGTAATTTCTATTTGATTTGATTTGATTTTTACACATTTCTAGTTTTTGTGACCATTACATGTAGTAAATAAAATTTATTTCATTCTTGAAGGTTTTCAAAGGGGTTATAATTTGGTGGTAGAACATATTAAGGAGCATGATATATCTCAATAATCAATTTTAATTTATGAAAATCTCTCTAACCATGAAGCTAAGCTGTTCTTAACCACCCAAGGGCTTCCTTTCAATTCCTACATCGTCAATTACCAAGACAACAAAATGACTTCAATCACTGGTAAATACACTATCTTTCTTATTTGATTACATCAAACTTTTGTGAAGACTATATCCAGTTATGAGATATAATCATTTTACTACAATAGAAGAAATTTGGCAACTCAGTTTTTGTTCAAGATACAGTTTCCAATATTATATGCAGAATAGGAGGAAAACAAAATATTATAGGCAGAATATTATGAACACCAAAAACTTACAATTTCCAAACAATAATATAGGCTTTGATTGGTAACCTGAGTTAGTAATGATGTTCTTTGAGTTATGCCCATAACTCAACCAAACTTCAAAAATGTTACCAATCATGATGTTTTAAAAAGAAATTGAAATTGAGTTTGAATTAGAATGATGTATGGTTGATGTACACTTTTGATGTATGTCCTTTGTAAAATTGTTAACTCAAAAAATTTCTCAACATCAAGGAAAATCTGACATAGTAAGATTGAGTTATAAAACTCCAATCTCTTAAAAAGATAATTGAAATTAATAATCAATACCAATCTCTTAGAAAAAATAATGGTTTGTGTGGAGGTGAAACATAATTATTTAATTAATCATAGTGTGACAGTGTTATGCAATAAAAAATACCAAGATACATAAATTAACTATCAGTATTTGTGTTCAGAAGGAAAAAAGGTAAATAATTGCAACAACGAGGGATGATGCTCGAAAAAGATTAATCAAATAAAGTAACTGCAAACAGAAAAAATAATATATCTTTTTGTTTTTGTTTTTGCCAGATTTGTTCTTATTGCTGGACTTGTTGACTTTGAGTTTCACTAAGCTTGGAACATAGAAAGTAGAGCACAACTGGGAGATTTATCTTGTGGGAGCATCTCCAGTATTCACAGATTTGAAGTATTGATCTTTTCCAGTGAAATATCGCTACCACTCAACTTACATCATTGGAAAAATTGTATACTTCAAATCTGTAAATATTGAATATCCTTCGACAAGATACCGTCTCCGAGTTGTGTCCTATGTTCCAATCTGAGTGCAATTCAACATCAACAAGTTTGACAAAAGGAACAAGTCTAGTAAAAGGAAAAAAAAGATATTATTTTTTTTTTTGTTTGCATTTACTGTATTTCTTTTTTCTGTTTTTTTTCTGGCATCATCTCCTTTTGTTTCCATTACTTACTTTATTTTCCTTCTGAACACAAATAATGGTAGTTAATTTATGTATCATAGAATTCTCATTGCATAACACTGCCACACTATGGATAATTATGGAATTAAAGAAACGTCTTTCGCTTCCACACAAACCATTATTTTTTATTTTTTCTATTAGATTGGTTATTGATTGTTATATTTTTCGATTCTTGGTTTATCTTTACAAATAACAATTATTAAGTTTTGTCATATACTGGAAATTTAAGATTGTTATCTTATTAGAAGGCTTACATTTCTTCTGTAACTAAATTGTCAACTGAAAAAGAAATAGAAATGACTGAAAGAAAATTACAACATATCATGAGTGGAGAAATGTTTTATTGTCTAAATAGTGAAAGACAACATGAAAAGTGAAAAACAATAAAGTTAGTAGAAGGCTTACTTTTCTAATGTAACTAAATTATCAACTAAAAAATAGAAATTACTGAAAGAAAACTACAACATATCATGGGTGGAGAAATGTTTTATTTTCTAAATATTGAAAACAACATGAAAATTGAAAAACAAAAAAAACTATTGAATCCAACTCGGTTAGAAGAAAAACAGAAAGCATGTAAATGTGGGTATAACTAATAAGTAAACACCCCCAACTAATCAAATTAACTTGATGTAATTGCCATTATTCATTAATTGCATTCAAACGTAGCTCAAGTCTGTTGTTTTTGGTTTGCCGCATAATATTTTGTAGAGATAATTTGTTAACGGAGACATTTTTCAAACAGTTAGAAATAAAGGACATGTACTATTTATAATAAGTGTTTAAAAAAATATACTGTAGCTATTACAAGCAAGTAGTTGTGTAATAAAACCAACATAAAAGACCATTTTACCCTAGCAGCAACACAAGCTATTTTATTGTAAATTAATTTTTTTTTTATCTTTTTTCTATTGGTTCCACCTCCTTCTCCTCATTATATTTCTTCCCTGAGATCTTTTTATATATATTTTTATTACAATATATTTGTAAAAATCTGATGTCACTATATTTCACATGTTTTTAACCTCTAGTTATCATTATTTTAGTATAGTTTCATACATTGTTTATACCACTTTGCATCATATTTGTCATCTTAGAGTACTTAGGACATTTTGCATAAGCATTGCATACATTATGTATATTGGAGTGGTATTAGGTGCTTTTCGAGCTCACGATCATACACTTGGAGGATTGTATCTAACTCGACCTGGACAACTTGACCTGAGGGCTCTAGTGCATGTCAAGACTACTCAACCATGTGTAATCGAGTGGAAGAGCTGGAGTAGAGATGCTGGTGAGGACCAAAATACTCGACCATACCCACTCGACCATGAGGCTCGAGTGAAGATTGCTACTGTGGATCCAAGCACTCGACCGCACCCACTCGACCATGGTGCTGGAGTGGATTTCCCTTCCCATGATCTGATTAAGTATTTTTTCTTTTAATGATTTAAGGGCTTCCAATTCTTTTGTTTAAATACTCCTTGTCTCTTATTAACAAGGGGTCGTCTCTCTTAACCCTAATCTCTGCCTCTTAATTTTCTCTCTCTTGTTCTTCATTTCTAGACCTTATAACTCAGATCTCTTTTGATTTATTAATATATAGCACTTAGTTACTTCTGCAATATTTTTCATCTCGTCTTTATCTTCATCATATGTTGATTTTAGCATTTTATGAGTTTTTGCATTTGATGATGATGATGATGATTGCTAAGTAGTAAAATTAGGGTTCTGAGGCATGTGTTAGGTTAGTAATTGCTCTTGATTGATGTGGGTATTTGAGTATTGATTGAATTTTAGATTTTCCTTCTTGGTGAGTGATTTTTATGCTTGTTCTTCTCTGTTCAATTAGAACTTGACATCAAGCAATTCCCACACGAGAGTGATTGATGGAATTGCTGGATTCAACTCTTTCTAGAGAGATGGTTACACTAGCCTGAGGATCTAGATTTAAATAGGAAGGGTATCCTATCCTAGAGAATCAGTTGTTAGGAAGTTTTGTTGGCTTTAACAAATTGGTGTTCATTGCTTGTTTATCTATATGGCTCTGGCAGAATCGGGTATGTCAGCAGATAAACTCGAGGCCTCTTATCACGACAGTGGACTAGGCTGATTTAGAATTTGTTGTCAAGGGAATAGCCTGATTGGATAATGTTATCAATTACCCATTTGATTAGGAGTAATTATTAGTTAATTAGCCCATGTCTGAGATCCCTTCTTCCCTCTGATTGATTTAATTTCGTGTTATAGCTCTGTTTTATCTTACTGTTTTTGCTTGTTACTACTCAATCTCTCTTACTCGACCAAGGAGGTCGAGCACTTATTTGCTTTTACTACTTTTAGTACTCGACTGCTACTACTCGACCAAGTAGGTCGAGTGCTTTCCTTATTTTGTTATTTTCTGTACTACTACTGCACTACTCGACCAAGTAAGTCGAATACATTCTTGCTCTGTCTCTACTTGTTTGCTCGATTTCCCCACACGAACTGAAACCTCGAGTTGGGATTTTTACCTGTTTTATTTACATTTCATTTAGGTTGTTAGACATCCACTATACTATAATTCCACTCATATATATATTTTTGCATGGTTCTATGAAAATATATCTGTTTCAATTTGGCGTCGTTGCCATTTAGGATCAATTGTGTTACATTTTCGATTTCATTGTTTTATGATCAAGTTCTTTTACTTTATTTACTCACTTGTTTACCTTGCTGTCTCTGTTGCATCAGGTACCCTTTACTTGCTCGAGCACTCGATCACACTCATCGAGTCTTGCCATCGAGTTCTCCTTTACATTGCCTGCACACGAGATAAAGAGGAAGCCAAAACCTTATACAGTACTTATACCACATCAAACGATTTCAGCCCTAGCAACACCGGGATTGAGTTGTAGTTCCTCCATCACTACCAATGGCGGATCCACCAGCAGCTAGACCATGACCAATCAAAGCAGGAGATGCTCCCAACACGCGTACACAGCGTCAAGGCATTGTGCCTCCAATGGTGCAGAACAACAACTTCGAGATTAAAAGCAGCTTGATCTCCACGGTATAAGGGAACAAATTCTATGGTTTGCCAATGGAGGACCCATTGGACCACCTCGATGAGTTTGATCGACTATGTGGCCTTACAAAGAAAAGTTACAGAGGACGGCTTCAAACTCCTACTATTCCCTTTCTCTCTAGGCTACAAGGCCCACCAATGGGAAAAGACATTGTCACAGGGTTCTATAACCTTCTGGGCGACTGTAAGAAGGCATTCTTGGTCAAATTCTTCTATAACTCTCGCACTGCTAGAATTGGCAATGAGATCTCAGGCTTTACTCAGAAGACCGGGGAGACTTTCAAGAGGGTTGGGAGCGTTTCAAACTCTACACCACTCAGCGCCCTCATCACGGCTTCAGCAACAAGTTTCTACTCAGCACACTCTATAGTGGGGTCTTACCAAAGATCAGGATGCTGATAGACACTGCCATCAATGGCAATTTCTCGAATAAGGATGTTAAGTCCGGTTGGGAGCTCGTTGAGAACTTGGCTCAGGTAGACGGTAATTACAACAAGGACTTCGAGAGAAGCAACCTAGGACAGGCTGACACTAAGGACATGCATAGAAAGGAAATGAAAGCTCTGAATGATAAGTTGGATAAGCTAGTGATGATTTAGCCCAAGCCTGCACACTTTGTGGATGAGGAAGAACTCTTTCAGATTCAAGCTAGGGAGACAGACCATGTTGAGGAGGCTAGCTCCATCCAGAACCAATGGAACTACAACAAAGGCTTTATCAACTAAAACAAAAATCTCAACCTGTCCTATAGGAGCACTAATGTTGCAAACCCACATGATCAGGTGTACCCTCAATAATAGAACAAACCATTCATCTTCTATGTCCAGAACCAAGGACTTGTGCCTAAACAGCCACAACAGGGAACCTATCTACAACAACTTACCACCTGGTTTTTCACCACAGCAATCCAAGACTGCTCCAGACATAGATTTGAAGAATATGCTGCAACAAATTCTTCATGGACAGGCCCATGGTGCAATGGAAAAGACCAAGAGGATGGCTGATCTCAAGAACCACATAAACTGCTCTTACGCAGACCTCAACAACAAATTCAAAACTCTGAACTCATGACTCAAGTATCTCGAAGGCTTAAGTGCATCATCCTCCAACAAGTCTGTTGGGCAACTACCAGGCAAAGCAGTTCAAAACCCTAAAGATTCTGCAAATGTTTATGCCATCTGCTCAGGACCAGGACTTCATCTACCTTTCAAGAAGAGTTATGCAGCATTCACTGGGGACAATGCTACTCAAGGTGGGGAGGATTTGCTCAGAAATTGTAAGTAGAAGACCTGCTCGATGTAACCACTTGATCATCTACTCGAGTTGAATCCAGATTTGTGTAGAAACCTCAGCTGGAGGTTGCACTAAACCAGAGCACTCGAGCAGTTACTCGAGTTGATGCCATTACTGCTAAGAAGAAGAGACTTGATGATCTTCAGGTCCTACTAACATGTCCCTACCCAGGAAGATTCAAGAAAGAGATAGTGGCTGGGTATGAAGCCATATTAGAAGAGAACCTGCAAGAGGTGGAAGAAAAGATGCCCTTGAAGGAAGCCATGAAGCTCCGGGACCCATCCAAGACCTTCCTGATAGAAAGAGTGCTGAAAATGATTGAGGATCAGGAAGAGTTGGCTGCGAGGAAGCATGAATGCAAGGCCATCACTGAGGAAAAGATTATTGTACAAGAGAACCTTGAGGATCCTGGATCCTTCACTCTGCCATGCTCTTTAAACCACAAAGTTTTCAGAAATTCTCTCTTTGATCTTGGGGCCTTTGTTAGCATTATGCCCCTGTCAGTAGCTGAGAGGTTAGGCTATGAAGATTAAAAGCCAAGTAAGCTCCTTCTTGTCTAGGCTGATAGAACTGCAAGAAGACCCTATGGTATGCTTGAAAACTTGCCACTTTGGATTGGGCAGTTGAGGTGCCAACTGATTTTATAGTCATGGAGATCGACGAGGAGCCACGAGAGCCCCTAATACTTGGGAGATGATGGTGTGTATAAGTTTTTCTCAAAAACCACACGATGAATTTAACTGCAAGTGCACAACAAAATCAGTAGTAGTACTTAAACTATCAATCCCAGAGAGAGTAACAAGGACTCGGATTGAATTCAAGCAAAGAAATCAAACTAAGACGAAAAAATGAAAGGGGTTTTGTTTTGGTGTTTTCGATTGAATAAATGCAGCAAGTGAATGTAAGCAAATGAATGAATTGGTTGTAAACTTATGATTAAAGGTGTTGGGTGTCTAGGATTATGTAAGGTTTCCAAGCCTCTAAACAAATCAGGTGATAGATTTATATGCAATATGTTTTCATCAATGGTTCTCAAATACGAACAAGGATAAACAATCAAGCCACAGTTCATGAAATGAATGTCTAAAGTCACCACTTCCCGTTACTCAACTTATGCAGGCAACAACATGCTTAGACCAACAAGATAAACAAGTTCAATAAGTTCACAAAGTCCTATAACTCAACTCACGCAGGTTATAACACGAAGCTTCGGTAACACTAGTTCCGGAAGATAGGTTTACGCGGGTAGCGCTCCTACTCCCTCAATTCAGTGCTTGGAGATCAATTCAAGCAACATGCATTAAATAAAAGATGTCCCAGGAGAACTCAAACAATAGATGAAAATCAGATCTAACAACCTAAATGAATGCAACCATGTAATCCCATCGAAATCACCTCATTAAACCCAACAAGAGAACTACTTGCTTATGATGCAAAGAAACACAATAGACATCAAAGAAAATATCTTAAAACGATTCGATATCTCAATGGGGATTCAAAGAAAACTTTTCTTTATGTCACAGAAGATAACTTGTCTTCCCAATAAGCAAATAAGAGTACAAGAGACGAGAAACAATGAAGAACAAGAATGAACTTCAAAGAAAGAACTTCTAAGGCTTGGGCGATGAAGGAGGAGGCGGCAGTGGCTGATGTGTGATGAGTTTGTGGATCTCCTTGTCTATCTCCTAGAGAGGCTCTCTCTTTAGGGTTTTCCCAACAAGTGGCTTTAATCATATGTCGCCTTTGGATCTAATTTCGTTGCCTTGTGAAAGAGTTAGCATGGATGGAAAGAAAAAGTCAGAATTTGTTAAGAAGATCCATGATCAAGCTAGAAAGAACATAGAAGAGAAGACCAAGCTTTATGTTAAGCATGCTAATAAGGGGAGGCAACAAGTAATTTTTAAGGAAGGAGACCTTGTATCGGTTCATTTGAGGAAAGAAAGATTTCCAGCTGAAAGGAAATCAAAGCTTATGCCAAGGATCAATGGCCCTTTCAAAATAATCAAAAGGATTAGTGACAATGCATACCAGCTAGATCTCCAAGGTAAGTATGCTGTGAATTCGAGTTTCTTTGTTTCTGACCCCGTTCCTTTTATTGCAGTTGAAACAGATTTGAGGCCAAATCCTTTTCAAGAGGGAGAGGATGATGTGATCTTAAATAGCATAGAGAACATGGAGCATGGACCAGAGGTTATAGCTGAGGATGCACTTGGAGTTGAGGACGTGTTAGCTACACCAGGAGGACCAATGACACAAGCCAGAAGTAAGCTATTCAACCAAGCCATTGGAGGAATGGTTAGACACTTAAGCATGGAGAAAGAAGAAGTTATCCAAACCACTCTGGTTTTGATACAAGTTCAAGAACATCAACAAATGGACTAAGTGATACATGAGTGCTCTTTTTCCCTTGTCAAGTTTTGTCCCAATGGGTTTTCTTGACAAGATTTTTAATGAGGCTTATGTATTACTTCACCATTATCCATTTGTTGATCCAGTCCAGTCCATTAAGAGAAGATTTCGGCCCAGCCCTTTTAATTTAAATTTTAATGTAACAGGTGTTGTTCATGCAGCCTTCTTGTTTCTTTTTTTTCTCTTTAAAACTCTATCCCTTCTCAAATTCGGATCTATCCATCCTTTTATCAAAAAAATACTTTCTGAGTTTGGATCATTGTTGGTGTGTCATATTCAGCAGAACCTTAGTGTCTTTTGGTCTGTAATATCCAAGAGAGATTAAGTCGATTCTTAGGGATCATTTCCGCAGATCTCTAATTCAAACCATTCGACCATCCAAATTCCTTCCATCATCACGGCTCACAGCCGCCAATATATTCTTGTTTCAACTTCACAAGTGCCAATTTTGGGGATATCTCATTAAGTGGTATCAGAGCACACTTCAGAAGTTGAGTAATCCTTTTCTCGTTTATTTCTCGTCGATTGCTTAAATTTTCACCCAGATTGTGTCGATTAGAGTGTGAACTTGTGATTTGAGGTTTGAATCATACTTTTCTGAGTTTATTTGCATCATATCTGGTTGTTTGAATTTTTGGTTGGGTAAAAAAAATTTTCTGTCGATTTTTCACTTAGATCTGTTGGATCTATATTAGAACATTTTTTTAAAATCATTGAGAAAATTATTTTTGAGAGATCTGTTGCATAAATTGTTTGTTCACATTCATATAAATGTTGTTAGAGATGTTCTAAGGTGAAACGCCCCGACCCATTATTTTTTTATATTAATATTCCCATAAATACTAATAACTCCCGGTAGACGAAACAAATAAACAACTCAGCAATAAATATTTATTATACACCAATAAATTCGAACCAACTAACAACCTAATGGTATATGGAAACAACCAACAACAACAGCGATAAATAAATAAATAAAACACCTCCACGATATGTCATCTTGAACCGTCACCGCAGTTCCACAAGCTTCAGCTAACTTTATTCTTTTCCTTACCTACCCCATTATGAATAGACGCAGCCGGTACTTAAAAGATACTGAGGAGGCAATCAACACGTCTCACAGCTATACACACAGGTCAACAAATAGTTTCCTAGCATAATAAATATGCTTACATGATTCAGCAACCAACACACCAACACTTCATTGATTAATTAACTCTCAAAAATTAATTAATTAATTTAATTCAGCAATCACTCTACATATTTAATTTCAACAATTTTTCAGCAATTTATTTCAACATAAATATATTCCACTAATTTTTGACAATTTAATTCATAGCAATTAATTAATTAATTTAATTCAACACAAAATCAAATTAACAACTCAATAAATTAACAAATCAACCAAACATCACAGAAACCCCTAGCACAAATATATTATACTAGGAATAACCGTAAACCCAGATAAGCCACGGTACTGCACTCACCTTAACCTTTACGCGGTCTCCTGATAACACAACCAACCAATCTCACAAGATCTAGACTTCCTGGAACTTCTAGGGTTTCTTAACGGTCAAAAAAACACAAACAAAACCCCTCTTTCTCACCCTTCAGCCAATCACATCAACGAAACAACATTCTACCTAAATTGGAAAAATCTAGAAAATAACAAAAACAATCAGCCTCAAAGATTGAGTCAAGAATCAAAATCTAACCGTCCAATTCTAATCTTTACCATTAAAACTCAACCCCTGGATGTCCTGAAGCTAACCTCAAAGTTTCATGATGATCCGACCATAGATGAACTCGCGATCTCTCTTTGAATCCAGGTTGGTCCAAATCTCGTCTGAAATAGAGAACCTCACGAACATGCAAATAACTTTTAGAATATTAACTCAAATCGAAATCTGCAAAGTAGTACATCTAGGACTAAGGCTTAGCTACAACTCCATAACTTTTCGTTACCTTTGGAAATTATCTGCTAGGTCGAACCCCTTTTCTTCCATGCCCTGTCAGTTCTGTCTCCATCTCCCTTCAACAAAGTTTTAGCCTCCTTCTCCTTCACAAGAAAGGAAAAATCGCTCATCCTCTCTTCTCTAGCTAGGTGGCCACGAAATTAAGAGAGAGAAGGCTAGGGTTTCTTGCGATTTCAACACTTAAATAGCCTTAGAGTTTCATTCTCCAAAATTTCACTTAAATCTCTCAACTTTCCAATCTTCTTAATTCAAACCCCATAACTTCCTTATCTTCTCAAATCGACCCCACAAGTTTCTGATCTTTTCAAATCAGTGCCTCAATTTTTATTTGATTTAATTAAAAATCTGTAAAACTCAGCTTCTTAATCCGAAAAATAAATCCAACTTTCCGTTCCTAGGACATAGATGTTACATAGGGTTGAAAAACGAATTTAGGGTTAGTCAAGAGTCAGTTGTTTAAATCTGTTCCTACAAGTTAATCGCCTGCTTTAGAACTTGTTACAGGTGGATTTGTGGTTTTGATTCAGGATGTCTGAAGATGGGGAAGAGGCCAGTAACAGCAGAAACAACAAACTCTTGATTGAGGCAATGACAGCACAAATGGAAAAGATGATGAATGAAAAGCTTGAAGCTCTGCGGCAAGAGCTGTGTCCAAATCAACCAAACATAGAAAATCATTCATTTGAATGAGAAAGACAAACTAAACCCAGATATCCAAGAAGACAACCAAGGGACGAGGCTGCACAAGACTATTATAGTACCCACATCCATTCTTCTCAAAGAAGTCAGCGAAGAACAAGACATATGCATGAAGGCAGAGATATGTTGCAAGAAAATCTCAATGAATTGAAGATTAAAATTCCGGGTTTTCATGGAAAGAATGATCCTGATGCATACTTGGATTGGGAAAAGAAGATTGAGCTGGTTTTCAACTGTCAACATTATGCAGATATTAACAGAGTTAACGTGGCTGCTACTGGATTCTATGACTATGCAATCAGTTGGTGGGATCAAATAGTCACTGATAAAAGACATAATGGAGAGTATCCTATAGAAACTTGGGCAGAGATGAAGCTTTTAATAAGAAGTCGGTTTGTTCCCAACAGCTACCACCATCAGCTTCATTTAAAACTTAGGAAATTGACTCAAGGCAACCGCTCAGTTGAAGATTACTTTCTGGAGTTAGAAACCTTGATGCTAAGAGCTCACATTTATGAAGATAAGGAAGCTACTATGTCTCGGTTCCTAGGAGGATTAAACAGAGAAATTCAAGACTGTGTGGATATGCAACACTATGATGAGCTAGAGGAGATGCTACATAAGGCTATTTTAGTTGAGCAACAAGTCAAGAGGAGGGGAACCTCACGGCCAATTTATGGAGCTGATTCGAACAGATTAAACTATCAAAGAGAGGGTAAGCAAGTGATGACTCCAAAGCTTGATTCTAAGCCATTCACAGCCAGTGAAGAAAAGACAAAGGGAAAGCTGAGATAACTTCATCAAGGGCTCATGATCTCAAGTGCTTCAAGTGCCAAGGCAGATGGCATTTTGCAAATGAATGCACTAATAGAAGAGTTATGATCATTCAAGAAAATGGAGAGATTGAGTCTTAGGATGAACCTGAGCAAGAAAACTCTTCAGCACCTGAAGAATATGAAGAAAGAGTCCAAGGACAGCTTCTAGTAGCTAGAAGATCGTTGAGCATTCAAATCCAAACTGACAAGCAAAAACAAAGAGAGAACTTGTTTCATACAAGATGCTTTGTTCAAGGCAAAGTCTGCAGCCTAATCATTGGTGGAGGTAGCTGCACTAACGTGGCTAGTGAAACTATGGTCAAGAATCTCGGTTTAAAAGAAAAGAAGCATCCTAAGCCATATAAGTTGCAGTGGCTCAATAGCGAAGGAGAAATGTGGGTTATGAGCCAAGTGGTGGTGCCATTTTCCATTGGAAAATATGAGGATGAGGTCTTGTGTGATGTGCTACCCATGGAAGCTGGACATATTCTTCTTGGTCGGCCATGGCAATCAGATAGAAAAGTGGTTCACGATGGCTTCACCAACTGCCATACTCTCATACCAATCACAGCTCAAGAAGTCTATGAAGATCAACTCCACCTCCAACGCAAGGAAACCGGGTTATCCAAACAACCCAACCTCTTTATAAAGGCTAAAGAAGTTAAAAAATCTATGTTTTCTACACAGCCAGTCTTGTTGTTTGTTTTTAAGGAAGCTCTTACGAGCTTGACTAACTATACGCCGGCTTTGCCGAGTAAAATGAGTGAACTTTTACAGGATTATAAAGATGTGTTCCCTGAGGAGAATCCATGTGGTTTGCCACCAATCCATGGAATTGAACACCAAATAGATTTCATACCAGGAGCCACACTTCCCAACCGCCCAGCATACAGAACCAATCCCTCAGAAACAAAAGAGCTACAAAGACAGGTTGGTGAGCTTATGGCTAAGGGACATATCAAAGAAAGCATGAGTTCTTGTGTCGTACCAGTCTTGCTTGTACCTAAGAAGGATGGGAGTTGGCATATGTGTGTTGATTGTAGAGCAATCAACAATATCACGGTGAAGTATCGACATCCTATCCCTAGATTAGATGATATGCTTCATGAATTGCATGGTTCCAGCATATTTTTTAAAATTGATCTTAAAAGTGGATATACTCATATTAGGATGAAAGAGGGTGATGAATGGAAAAATGCATTTAAACTAAACATGGATTTTATGAATGGTTAGTTATGTCATTTGGTTTGACAAATGCACCTAGTACATTCATGAGGTTAATGAGTCATGTTCTTAGAGCATTTTATTGTAGTATACTTTGATGACATTCTGATTTACAGCAAAAGTTTAGCCCAGCATGTTCAACATCTAGATTATGTTCTAAGTGTTCTTAGACAAGAAAAATTTTATGCTAATTTCGACAAATGCACATTTTGCACAAATAACCTTGTCTTTTTAGTTTTTGTTGTTAGCGCAGATGGAGTTAAAGTGGATGAGGAAAAACTCAAAGCTATCAAAAAATGGTCAAACCCAAAGACTGTAGGAGAAATAAGGAGCTTTCATGGCCTTGCTGGGTTTTATATGCGATTTGTCAAGGATTTTAGCACCATTGCCGCACCACTCACCTTAAGTTATCATCAGGAAAGAAGTTGGATATAAATGGGAGCAAGCACAAGAAAAAGCGTTCCAAACTCTTAAAGAGAAGCTTACTAATGCCCGTTTTGATATTGCCAGATTTTCTTAAAATATTTGAAATTGAATGTGATGCCTCAAGAATAGGAATTGGAGCTGTTTTGATGCAAGAGAAGAAACCTATTGCCTATTTCAGTGAAAAAATTGGAGGAGTAACCTTAGGAACTAGAGTGAATATGAGTACGGCATACCATCCACAAACTGATGGACAATCCGAAAGAACTATCCAAACACTTGAAGACATGTTACAGGCATGTGTGTTAGATTGGGGAGAAAATTGGGAGAAGTACTTAATGCTGGTCGAATTCGCTTACAATAATAGCTATCAAGCTAGTATCGGAATGTCACCATATGAGGCATTATACGGAAGGGCATGTAGAACCCCTTTATGCTGGATGCCGGTGGGTGAAAGAAGCTTGTTTGGTCCAAACATAGTTGATAAGACAATGGAAAGAGTAAAGTTCCTAAAGATCAAGTAAAAAGAAGCACAAAATCGACAAAACAGTTATGCGGATAAACATCGAAAAGAGTTGGAATGCGAAGTGGTTGACTTGGTATATCTAAATGCGGTCACTTAAAAAGGAAAAGGGAGATTTACAAAGAGGAAAAAGTTGAGCTCAAGATATGTTGGTCCATACAAGGTCATAGAACGAGTTGGAGCTATCACGTATAAGCTTCAACTTCCGCCAAAATTGGATGCATTTCACAAGGTTTTTCATGTTTCACAACTTTGGAAATCCCTAAGTGACCAAGACAATACCGTGAAGGATGTACCTGCGGAGTTGAAAGAAAACTTAACAGTGTAAACAGAACCTGTTCGAATCATTGATCAAATGGAGAAAGGAACTCAAAAGAAAAAGATCAAGATGGTTAAGGTCGTATGGAATTGCGGTGGGCACGAGGAATCTACTTGGGAAACGGAGAATAAGATGAAGGCTGATTTCTCTAAGTGGTTTGAGGAGAAGGGTGAAGAACAACCTGAGTCGGATTCGGGGACGAATCCCATTCAAGGGGTGAGACTTGTGACGTCCGTGATCCTCAATAGGATCGTTGGCTGGGACTTGGTCAGAGAAAAACAAGGAAAACTCTAACAAGTCTTAAGGAGAGCTGTCTATCAGCTCGGGGAAGAGAATTCTAAGCTTAAGTGAGCTCAACAAAAAATTTAAACAGGTTAAGTGATCGAGCTAGCTAGCTAGAGTGTCAGCCCTGAAGCTCGGTTAGCTGGAAGGACTGATTGTAGCTGGACCAGCTGAGACGACTGTGACACTAGCTCGGCAGCTGAGTGTTAGTTGGGTCAGCAGGTGATAGTTACCGAGTTTACTGAATGGGCACAAGTAAGGGACGTGTGTGGGCAGTTACCAAAATTCCTTGGATCTGGAACGGTTACCACCAAAAAACCTTATAAATAACGCGTCTCAGACTCTATTTTCGAGAGAGAAAAACACAAGAAATTACGGGTATCTGATCAGAAATTCCCAAAGAGAAATATTGAGAAAAATACTAAGGTGAGAAAGGATCGGAAGGGAGTATCGGTGCCGAAAGTAAGGATCGGCGGTTCGAAGGAAAACAGAAGAAGTATCCAGACCAAACCGTAAAGATTAAGGTAAGATCGAGACTGTTGCTTCGTGCTCGGACTTGTATCTTGCTTGGAAGTCTAAAAATGAGTTAGGGGTTTTCTGGGTTAGGGTTAAAACGTATAAAACATTCATACCTAGTATATGCATGCATCCAAAAATTACTAAGGAATTATGGAAAACTTATGTATTGTTGGATGCAGGAAAAGATGGTGTTCCTGGGAATGATCGGGCTTAGGCGCAAGAGACTCAAGCCGTGATACTGGATAGTTAGGATCGATCATGTAACTTGTAATAGCTTATATGCAAACTCATAAGTTGTATTGAATCCTTTGTTAAATAAATAAAGTATCCAGTTTCTTTCTTTTACTCTAAGTCTTTGCATATTTACTCTAAAAATTATGAATCATGGAATGAACCTCGGAAAATGACTTGTTAAAGAATCAGACCCTTAAAACGGATTAAGTATTGTAAAGATTTGTTCCGGACTTAAAAATTCGGAATGGGTCTTTATAGTTTTCATTGTCACTCTTATAACCTAAGATTTCTATATATATAAGTTATCATAGTCACTCTTATAACCTAACATAATCTTTGTTTTCATCGCCGACTTCATGTCAGACTCAAAGATTTCTTCACCACCCACAATCATTCTTGATGGTTTACAAACTCAAAATCTAAAATACACATTTTTAAAAGTTCATGACTAATTAATATATAGTACTCTTTTCAGAGCACTCAATCGATTCAAGTGCTTGTCTCACGCACCTTCACATTGGCCGAGATTTCAAATAGCTTCATGTTAAGCTACGTCAAGCCTAGCCGTGGACCTGAACCAATTGACCAAAGGTACCAAAACTATCGATGAGTACGTTTAAGACCCAACCTGATGTTTTTCATTTTATTAGATATTTTAGTAATTTATATTTTATTTGATTTGATTTTTACACATTTCTAATTTTTGTGACCATTACATAAAATAAAAAATAAAAAATTTCATTTCTTGAAGTTTTTCAAGGGAGTTATAATTTGATGGTAGAACATATTAAGGAGCATGATATACCTGAATAATCAATTAAAATTTATGAAAATCTCTCTAATCATGAAGCTAAGCTGTTCTTAACCACCCAAGGGCTTCCTTTCATTTCCTACATCGTCAATTACCAAGAAAACAACAATGACTTCAATCATTGGTAAACACACTATCTTTCTTATTTGATTACATCAAACTTTTGTGAAGACTGTATCCACTTATGCGATAAAATCATGTTACTACAATAGAAGAAATTTGGCAACTCAGTTTTTGTTCAAAATACAGTTTCCAATATTATTTGCAGAATAAGATGAAAACAAAATATTATATGCAGAATATTATGAATACCAAACACTTACAATTTCCAAACAATAATATAGGCTCTGATTGGTAACATGAGTTACTAATGATGTTCTTTCAGTTATGCCCATAACTCAACCAAACTTCAAAACTGTTACCAATCATGATGTTTTAAAAAGAAATTGAAATTGAGTTTGAATTATAATGATGTATGGTTGATGTACACTTTTGATGTATGTCTTTTGTAAAACTGTTAACTCAAAAAATGTCTCAACATCAAGAAAAATCTGATGTGGTAAGATTGAGTTATGAAACTCCAACATTTTTTTTGCTATTTTTGTTTCTAAAATATCCCTAACTAATCATTTTAAAAAAAATTCAACAATAATATCATTACTTTTTGATACATAAAATCAAAATAACAAAGCATGTCTTGGTCAAATATTTGTCTTAATCGCCTAGTTAATGATTATGACCAAAACAAATGTTCCTATTATTTTTACACTCTTGATCTATTTTATTTTAGTGATTAAATTTTTAATATATGTTATTAATATTAATAGCAATTAAGTTTACTTTTAATAACATATACTGCAACTAAACATCATAAAAGTTATCAGTAAGTTGTTTGGACAAAACGTAACTCATGTTTTTACAGCAAACTTAACGTATAAATCTACATTTTCTACCACATATTTTTTACTGCAACTTACATCAAATTACAAATCCACTACAACTCAACTTTGATACTACATATTACCAAGTGGAGCCATAGTACTCCCTCTATTTCATTATATTAGGTATTTTAGAGAATTGTTTTTTAATATTTTGTTTTATTTAGTTTTTATGCAAGAAGTTAAAGTATACATTGTTCTTTTTCTACCATTACAGGAATTAAATAAAGTTGATTTGTTCACAGATGGATGCCTTCAAGATGAGTACAAAATTAGTGGTATTTCAGATTGAGGGGCATGGATTCACCTATTTTCAGGTATCTTTTTTCGTAAAACCTTCTCGATTTTCAAGTGATTTCCTCCATCTCCATTCCTGGTTTCATTGTTGGCTCTTCATCTATATGTTTCCTACATTGTTGGACCTTTGTAAACACCATTAAAGACCCTTTTTCTGGCTATGTTTGGTTTCAAATTCTTCTCTGCTGAACCAAGTCTTATGCCTCTATAGTTTCTTTGTATGTCATGCAACGTACATGCATATCCTTCTCACCTAGCATGAAGACCTCTTTAGCTCGATTTATTCTGCCTTTTACTTCCTTTTTTGACGATGCCAAAGATCCTAGAAACACTCTGTCCCAGACGTTCTGGTGTCCAAATACCAGTAGGTATCGTTCAAGCCTCTTTATAGTGAATCTCCTGAAAGTTTTTCTATACCTTAGAAATTCCCTTCCTAGGCTTAGTTCCTTTATCTTTTCTTATATTAAAGGGAATCCTCTACCCTTGGTTTAATTCCAACCGAGTACTTGTTACCGGTCTGATAATTATTGCCTTGGGTTTTAGATCAATAGTACGAGGGAAAGTCATGCAATTCATCTGTTTTCCACATAAGACTTTACATTTTCATATAACGACTGACTTATCTAATAAGTTAGGATCGCCTATTTACCTTGGTCAGGAAGCATACTCGAACCTTCCTTTGATTCATTCCTTGTTTCATCTGGTTGTCACAAGTCCACCAGGTAGATTGGTATGTCTACCATGCACCCCTTAATCACGTGTGTTGCCTCATCCCGTCATTACTTTTCCATAAAACCAACCATCCCCACTGAAAACCCTTGTGATTACCGATCCAACCATGTTTCCGAATCAACCCTCTTATGTCCATGGATTTTCTCTGTTTTAGCACTCATAGTACACCCACCCACGGGTTGTTCCCAGCTCTTCCCTAGGTGCGCCAATGGGTTTCACCTCTTGATTCCTTTGATACACATGAATAAATAGTTATACTAACAAATTGGAAAAATGGTAGTTTAATAATATTCAAATCACCAAATAAATCAATAAACAAGATTTATGTTACCTTTCTCCCAAATTGTTCAATTAGAAAATATTTTGTACTCATTTACATACAAAAAAATAAAAACTACTGAGATGAATTTGGTGGCCACATTGAAGTGTAACAAAGGTTTGGCCATCATCTTTATCGACCATATAAAAAAAAGATATAATAAATATTTTTGTTTGCAGTTACTGTATTTCTTTTTCTGTTTTTCTTACTGGCATCATCTCCTTTTGTTTCCATTACTTACTTTCTTTTCATTCTGAACATAAATAATGGTAGTTAATTTATGTATCATAGAATTCTCATTGCATAACACTGCCACATTATGGATAATTATAGAACTAAAGAAACATCTTTCGATTACACACAAACCATTATTTTTTATTTTTTTTATAAAATATTTTTTATTGATTATTATATTTTTTGATTCTCGATTTATCTTTACAAATAAAATTATTAAGTTTTGTCATATCGTTGAAATTTAAGATTTTTATGTTATTAGAAGGCTTACATTTCTGGTGTAACTAAATTGTCAACTGAAAAAGAAATGGAAATGACTGAAAGAAAATTACAACATATCATGGGTGGGGAAATGTTTTATTTTCTAAATATTTAAAGACAACACGAAAAGTGAAAAACAATGAAGTTAGTTGAAGACTTACTTTTCTAATGTAACTAAATTTTCAACTAAAAAACTATAAATTACTGAAAGAAAACTATAACATATCATGGGTGGAGAAATCTTTTATTTTCTAAATATTAAAAGACAACATGAAAAAAAAAACTATTGAATCCAACTCGGTTAGAGGAAAAATGAAAAGCATGTAAATGTGGGTATAAACTAATAATTAAACACCCCCAACTCAATCAAATTGACTTGATGTAATTGCCATTATTTATTAATTGCATTCAAACGCAGCTCAAGTCTGTCGTTTTTGGTTTGCCGCATAATATTTTGTAGAGATAATTTGTTTATAGGGATATTTTTCAAACTTAATTAGAAAGAAGGGACATGTATTATTTACAATTAGTGTTTAGTGACATATACTGTAGCTATTACAAACAAGTGGTTGTGTAATAAAACAAACACAAAAGACCATTTTACCCCAGCAGCAACACTCGCTATTTTATTGTAAATTAAAACCAAAAAACAACTTTTTCATTCTTTTACTGGTCCCACTTCATTCTTCTCATTATATTTCTTTCCCGGGATCTTTTTGTATATTTGTTTTGTTAAAATATCTTTGTAAGAATCCTTCCTACAATCAAGTATTTTTATTATTTATATTTTATGATTATATAGAATTTAAATTTATCTTATTTGGACTCAAATAACTTCATACACCGTATTTATCCATTTGTGCATCATTTTCGTATGCCATATTTATACACCAAATTTTTTTTTTTGTACACCGTATTTGTAAACTATTTTCAGACACCATATTTGTACACCACTTTGTACACCGTATTTGTATATCGTTTATACACCATATTTGTAAAATATTTTGTACACCACTTTGTATACCATTTGTACACCATACTTGTATACCACTTTGTGTACCGTTTGTTCACATAGTTGTATATCATTTTGTACACCACTTTGTACACCATATTTGTACACCATAGTTGTACAGCACTTTGTGTACAAATACGCTGTACAAATACGACATACAAAAGTAGTGTATAAATATGTTGTACAAATATGGTATACAAACGGTATGTGAGAGAGATTTTTAGTTGCAAAATGGATCTTGTTAAATTCACAAAAAGATTTTAAACTATAAAGTTTTGTTTTAAAAGTTTTTTTGATAAATTATTTGGTTTATAATCAAAATTAAGAGAAACTAAGAAAAGAGAAAAATAAAATAAAAGGAAAGAAGAAAAATAAAAAGAAAAGACATGAAAGAAAAATAGATCAAAGAAAGGAGTGGCAATCTATTGTAAGTTTCAGGTGCAAAAAAAGGATATAAAATGGTGTCAAATAGTGGAATTGTCTCTAATACCCAATTACAAATAGTAAATGGCTCTTTGAACCAATTATGTTTAAAAATATCCTCCTCTCCAAATTCACCCTATTTTGTGTTAAGGAATTCGGTATGATCGCAGCCCATTCACTATTTAGGCGGATGCCTATAGCAAATTTTAGAACACTAAACGTCTCAATTGTGACATTAAACGGTGATCAACCACCAAACTAAAAACCAGAGATGTAGAGGCTCTTAAACCCTTATTTTCCCAATTGTATGATGCCTTTTTAACTAAAACAAAATATTTAGCTATTAAACTAAAACAAGGGTATATTTCAACGTGAACAATTTTCACGGTGCCTTTTTATACATGAACTAAGATACAATGCGTTTTCAATTTCCACTTACTAAATTTACAAAAAATCTGCATAGGTTAGAGGAGAAACAGAAATAAAATCTGGTTAATGCATATGGCTGATTTTTGGTGTAACGCCCATGTTCTGGAAAAAAGAATTTAATAATTATCAGTAAAAATAATTATTTGTGGTTAAATCTGATTGGTTTTTATTTGAGAGAATTGTGGGGAAAATCAAATAAAAATCAAGGGGTTGATTTGAAAAGTTCAGGAAGTTATGGGAACAATTTGAGAAGATCAGGAAATTGTGGGGTTGAATTGAGAAGATTGAAAAATTGAAGGACTTAAGTGAAATTTTGGAAAAAAAACTAATGCTTTAAACTCTTCTCGACACCCAACTCCTTCTTCTCGTATAAAATTGATGTAAAAAACCCTAATGCTTTAAATTCTTCTCAACGTCTAAAAATGATGTATGAGCTTCCATGGTTTTCAACGCATACCTCAATCCATATTCGATTTACACCCAAAATCACTCAATATAAGATCATACTCTTATACTTTGCTTTATATAATGTACTTACATCATTTTAGGTAGAGAGTGCTAGAGCTACTATCATCAGCGGATTTTCCTTTCTTTTTTGAGATAAAACTTAAACTCAAACTTAGACCTAAGATCTTTTTTGAGCTCAAAATGTTTAAATATTAAAACAAAATCCTTGTATGATTGACCTCCAGAACTCTTATATAACTTTACTCTAAACAAACAAAATATCGAGATTGAAGTTCATCAATAGATGATTTTGATCCAAAGTATTATATATAATGATCTACAACTCTTTAGAAAACCCTTAAGATCTCAAATATATTGTTATCCATCTTGGCCCATGATTTCAAGGCCATAATTTCACCATGATAATTTGTTTTTCTCTGAAATGTAAATGTTAATTTACATGAGTCTTAAAGTTAATCTTAGATAACTAAGTCCACATATGAACTCCGAAGATTAATATTAACAAAGACTTAAAGACCAATAGTTTGTATTCAACTCTAGGTATGGTTAATTTTTTAGCCTGAAACTTTGAAAAGCTTTCAGCCACATCCATTGGATTTTTCAATTCTAAAAGTAAATTTGAATTTTATGTCGTGTGGGCTTTGCTTAGATATTTAATTTTACAGCTTTAACAAATTTGACAATAGTGGTGATGGTGGTGGCGGTAGTGATTGTAGTAACTTTGGTTAATATCATTGTTTGGTTTGATATATACTATATAAAAAAAGACAACTAGCATAAACCAGTAAGTATCTCATGTTTTGTTAGTGAGATCTAGGCTGGTTCAAATGCTTCATTTTACAATTTATTGGATTAAAAGATATTTTATAATAAACGACATTATTTTGAAAGGGGTTTACCTACATGTTGCGTGAGTCACTTCACGGTGGTGACGTGATGAGGATTTGATCAAGTGTGGCGATGTCGGTGATGATTTCTGGTGTCGGTGACGCAATGAGTGGTGGTGGTGAACGCTGTTAATGGCGTTGTCATCTTTTTGTTGCAGAGACGAAGAAGATGATGATTCACGTGTGAATCATTCTGTCCTTTTGTGATTATTAATGTTTCATAGTTTGGTGAAATCTAGGGTTTATTTTTCCCCGAAAGTTTCAGAAAATTGCAGAATTTTGTCATGGATCTAGAACGAGTCTTTCATAAGATGGTTGATTTATTCGTTATTTTCATGTTTAAAGATGTTAAATATTTTAAATCTTTTGTGTATAGCTGGTAGATGGGAGGATTGCCTCACTAAGTATTTGTCGAAATACTTATGCATCTACTTTTATTTGATGCAGGAAAAGAAACAAACGTGACCGTGTGATCAAGGTGAGGAAGAGGGGATGATCTAAACTCGTTGGTTTGTTGAGTATTTTAGTATTAATGCTAGATTTATTTATTTTACGATGAAAAATCATATGGAATAAATTGGTGATTTTATTTGCTTTAATTCTGGATTATTATTAGAATTTGGTTATTGTTTGAATTAATTATTATTCATGACTTTGTTGTATTTATTTTTTTTGGGAAAGTCACTAATAGTATGGGCTTCTGTGTGATGAAATTGATTATGTGGTATTTAGTCAATTTAATTGTTGCATGAAGTCTTAGAATCATCCTCTTCGAGCCTTCAATAATATTCCACGGTAAGTCGTCCTTGTTCTCTGTTAATTATTTAGTGTTCTTAGCTTTCTGTTTTTGGAAATGTAAGATGGCTAGCAGAAGTAGAGGTTGTTGTCTTGGTCTAGGTCACGTTGGAAGAATGCGAGAGCTCCGGTAATATAATTTTGTTTTTCTAAACAATAACTAATATTCCCATAAATATTAATGACTTTCTGAGACGAATAAATCCTAGATATCCCGAACGCAAACCTAACAATTAATATAATATCTATAACCAAACTATGCAAATTTAATAATCACAAAAGGAAAAAAAATTCACATGTGAATCATCATCTTCTTCGTCTCTGCAACAAGAAGATGACAACACCGTTAACGGCGTTCACCACCACCGCTCATCGCGTCACCACCATGAAGTGACTTACACCACACCATCTTCGATCATAATATAACATCCTAATTTGTGGTATATGGTGGTGCATGATGAGAGCTTAAGAGATTTGATTTGGCTAATTATGTCACCAAACTGCACTTATCTTTTCCGTCACTAGTCCAGTTAGAACTCCATAGTTAAGCATGATTGGGCGTGAGTAGCACTAGTATGGATGAAGTGATTGTCTGTACCGTATGAGTGAGGCCAAAATACAGGAAAAGATATGTGGTGATTTGTAGGGATAGTAACAAGTATTTCGAGCCTCATAAGCTCCTCGGACGAGGGTGGGACCCACAGGCCTAGAGGGGACGTGTGGGCCCATGAGCCTGGAGAGGGTGTGTAGCTCAAGGCCTTAGAGAGGGAATGGGGTTCACGGGCATACAGATGGCTTGAGGCGGCTCACGGGCCTAGAGAAGGCGTGAGGCCCATGGATGGTTGCAGTCGGGTCGTTAAATCCGGTTTCAATATTATTATCACCTAACAAAAATAAAATCCAAAAGAATGAGTGCTGAAGAATATGGGAGATTGAAGATGAAAATCTTTATTCTAATTATAGAGATGCATAAACTTAGAATAGAGATCAATAATATTATATTTTTATAATATCGAAATTTAGAACATTTAGAACATTCAAGTTATAGATGGTATTTGGAACTAATTGTAATTATAGATGGACATTCAAACTCTTTATTCTAATTATACAGATGCATAAACTTAGAATAAAAACAATTTAAATAATCTGAATATTTATTTACTAAATTAAGGTTAGTAAGTTATTTATGTTTTCTATCATTTCTATTAAACGTTTTGAATATGAAAATGATTTTTATTATATATTTTTAATTTAGCTCATAAATAATTTTGTAATTGCATATATTTTAAAATTAATTTTAATATCAATATATAATCATATATATAATAGCAGAGTTTTCTCTCCTCTTAAACTTTCCACATCCTCACCAAGTAATTAATTGTAAGATTAAATTTATCTAACATTTATTTTTAATTAATATATGATTTAAACTTTAAGTAATATAAATTTGTATTATTATTTGAAATAATATAAATAATGTGGGCTATTATATGACAAAATGAAAATAATAAATAAATAGAAAAGGTTATGGTGTTTAATTAATCTTAAATATAATTATATATTGTTTGAAACATACAAAAATGAAAGAAAATGAAAAATCTAAAACAAACATACAACATATCAAAATAATAACAATTGAGAAATTTTAAAATAATATTCAAAAATTTACCAAAGGAATTAATAATAAAGTTTTTAGACTAAAAATAGACACAAAATACTATGAAATATAAATTTGTAAAAAAAATTTATCACTATGATGAGAAAATTTATAAAATTTATTTTTTGGTTGAACAAAAATAAATAAATATACTATAGAAGATTAGTTATGTTTCAAGGAAATAAATATATTGTATCTTCTTAAGATAAGTTTTTCTAAGAGCTAAAATATCATGTGTTATAAAAGAAAATGAATCAAGGAGTGATTTCTAATACATGTGTGGTTGGAAAACAAATATCACGTTTTATTTTGAGAAATTAGTGATAATTTTATAAATGGTTCTAATTTTTTCTAAAAATATTTAGGTTACTCGTTCATAAAAAATATTAATAAACTAAATAAATATGAGGAGGAAAGGAATAGAATAATTGCGTAGTACGAGAATAATAGGAAGGAAGAAAAATAATCAATATGTACAATAAAATAAATGTTTATAATATAGCTGATTTATAAAATAATTTAAAATAAATAACATATTTTTTACTTTTAGTGTTTATAAATTATAGATACTATTTATAAATAATAATAAATAATTTAATGTTTATAATTAAAAAAAATTGGATATTACTTTATAAAATTTTACAGAATTTTCTATTTCATTTTGATTTTTATGATGTTCTAAATTTGATATCCCGCACAACGTGCGGATACATTTTCTAGTTTTATAATGTTCTAACAAAATATTAACAAAATAATATGAGAATATATAAATATTATATATATGTAAGTGTATTAAATGAGTTATATTAGTTAGTTATATAAATTAATACAATGAGATTAATGATTTATGTAATGACAAATTATGTAATTAGTCTAGTAATACTATAAAGTTGTCTTGTTTTGAAACTTGTCTAAGAACCACTTTGTTTGTAACATGTCAGTATAACATATATTTAAACAAGGGAAAGTTGCACGGATTTGATATATATTGATTTATGTATTATATTTTCTAGATATATATATATATATAAAATGTTTTCTTTATTGTTTTTAATTGATTTGTACGCTCTTTTTTGTGTGCACTATTAGACATTCACAATGTTTTATTTTCCAGGGTTTGATACCACTTCTACATCTTGTCTTGTTGAAGCATTTGTGTTGAAATTTCGATTTCAAAAAAAAACTTTAAGGCTATGTGTTTGTGAGAATATCATTGTATGAATGAAGTTTAGTAAACCATAGTTAACGTTCCTGACTTTTGTTCATTAATGTCATGTAATGTGAGGTAGAAATTGATTAAATATTTGAATCTGTTTATGCCACCCTATACCAAATTACGACAAGTTACCGGAATCTATATGCGGCGGAAAAGCTAAAATACCGGATTTTTTAAAATTTTCTTTCAAAACAACTTCGCATTATTAACCAAGGCATACCAACAAGTTTCCATGTTAGCAACAAAAACAAACATCATATAGGACAAAGTCACAAAACCCATTTACATCATCCTCTCATTCCGCCTCGGTTCCACGAGCTTCGCGATCCTAAGACTCCTCTTTACCTGCACCAAAAGAGGCGCGTAAGCATTGATAATGCTTAGTGAGGCGGTCCTCCCATCCCACAGCGACAAGCACATATAAACAAAGACTTACCGAACTAATATGCAATGCAAAAATGAAATGATACTATGATAGAGCTCCATCACAACACTCACATCATAAAACATGGACAAGCCACAATTCACACCCATGTGGGCAAGCCCCACATCACACATTAATCACGGAAAATCTAATGATTATATGGCTACGCTACGGTCACACACTCACCTTGGTTCAACGGTTAGAAAAAAAACACGATACTTCTCACTTCAAGCTCGACTTCTTCTTGGCTCCACACACAACCAAGATATCTACTAATTCCCTGTCAATACATCACAAAACACACTTCTCAAATGATGAATCACGAGCCTTAAGCTTGGATCACTAAACCCCATTTCGGGTTTCCTTCTCCAAAAATAGAGCTTTACCTAATCGAATATATCTCTAGCCCTAGACAATATTTAGAAAATTCCTTCGGTCAATCTCAAGATAAGACCCTCAAGCATCTACCTACCAAATTTCATCTCACTCTAATAATTTTTGAGTGTCCAATCACTCTCCAAACCGAACCCATCGCTTATGGCTCTGTTTTGAGCGGTTTTAGGAGAAAAATCATATCTCCCAAAATACTCAACTAAACTAGACGAAATTTGGTACATAATTAGGCAAGAGATTGATGAACTTACCCACAAAGTTTTAGTTCAAACCGAGCTCAATAGCTAGGCCGATCGTGCCTCCCAAACAAGCTCCAAACTCTGATTTTCTCTAGCTTCTTCTCTTTTTTCTCCTCCTCCTTCTTCTTCTTCCTCTTCCTCTCTTTCTTTTTCTTCTTTCCTCCCCTCTTCTTTCTCTGTAGCCCAATAAATCTCACCTACAAAATGAGAAATGAGAAGAAGAGTGTAGAAGGTTGTAGAAGAGAGGAGGAAATACATATATGTGTACATAATCAATTATTGGTTTACTCCATTTAAACCAAACCGACCCGATTTCACTAAACCGCAACGATTAATTCTTCCAATTAATCTATACCACTCGGTTTAATAATTCCGTCTAATTTTCCCAAAATATTTGAGACATCTACCTGTCCCAAAATATTTCTTAATTACTGCTTAATTCCGTATAAACCAAACCGCTCGAGATTAATTCTCAAAAATTGATCTATTGATCAATTTAACTCTAACACCGCCCCTAGGGCCTTCAATCAAGCTCGGTATCGTACCATACTCGATTCAATAAAACTCCTGGATCTAACTTCACAAGATCCTACGTGGTCACCCAACGGCTAACCCGTCGAAATCCAATACCACAGGACCCAAACGAGTTAAGTCCGTCAAACAACCTAGCATATTAGAATCCAATACCACAGGACTCTAATATACTAAGTCCCCATGAGATCCAATTCCACAGGCTCTCACTCGGTTTACCAATCGATTAGGATTAAATACCACATAATCCTAATCGGTAAACCGCCCCGTTAGGACTAAATACCACATAGCCCTAACCAACATCATTAGAGTTAAATACCACATAACTCTAATGACTCATCATTAGGGTTAAATACCACATAACCCCAATGACCTGTCAATAGGATTAAATACCACATAATCCTATTGACCCCAACCACGTACTAGATCTAATGACGTAGACCCATAATTATCGAAACAAGACGGAACAATACTTCGCTTTCAACTCCGTAATACATGAAATACCACATCATGTGTCAAACCCGTCGATACATGAAATAACACAACATGTACTCGACATCCCTAATAAATGAAATACCACATCATGTATTAAATATTCCCGAATATTTCAATGAACACTCGTCCTATTATTAATTCTCGTCAAAACACAACATTCCGAGGGTTCATTACAGCAAACGTCAAATACAATTACAACTCAAGAGGATGACTAAGGAACATGGATGTTACACTGTTGTTATGTTTTTGATGTATATGTTTGTTGACAAAAGGAATTGTGTAGTTGATGTTGTTTTTTTTCTACTTAAGGGTCTTGTGATTTTGAGTTGGGGATTATTCAAGCTTCTGCTTTATGATATAATCATTTTATAGTAAAATGTGTATTCTATATTTTCCATTTTGCTTTTTTTCTTTGCTATTTATATATTAGTGTACAATAGATTATGATTTCAGTTTTGTTTTAAAATTTTATTGTATCATATTTAATTTTTTTTTAATTTAAATTTTTTATTTCCATTTAGTATTGGTCTTAATTCTCTTTGATTAGTAGTGTTATTGCCTTGACCACTTTTGTTTTTGTATTGTTGTTATATATTGCCTCATACATTTTTAATAAAGATTTAGGGCCACTAATTGTGCGTTTTGGTTCTAACTTTGGTTAACTTGTATGGATTTTATATTTTTAAGTATTTTGTGGAGATCCACATTTTGTGGTTTCATTTTTGAAGCATTTGTTTTTATATTTGATCAATTGTCTTGGTTAGAAAGAAAAGAAAAAAAATGAGGCAAGAAGAAAATTGTGTTATATTTTAGAGGGACACAGAATTAAAAAAAAATCATCGAACATGTTTCTCTCTCAATCAATGAGTTTGAAAGACTCCTTATAGAAAAGTTCTCTCAAAACATTATTTTAAAACATTTTAAAATTTTAAATTTATTCAAATAAGGAATCAAATTAAATAGAATAATATTTTTAGTTTGAGCGCGTAAAGAGTCAAGAATCTTTGAATCATAAAACTCATCCGTTAACCGGCTCTTAATGGTGATGAAACGTCTTGGCGAACTGAAATTGAAGTCTTCCAAACGTTGAACCAAATCTCCTTCCAGATATGATATTAATTGGATGGAGGGTTTTGTATATTTTTTTGGGTTTTATTAATATCTATTATTTGGATGCGATTTTTTAAAAAAATTATGATAATTTTAAGTTTTTTTTTTAGGAGACGTTTTTAGATTTTTTTTGTTAGAAATTATAGAACAAGAATTTTATTTAATTTAATTATGTTTTTTGAGAGATAGTTTTTGGAGTTCTAGGTTAGAAGAAAATTAGAAATAAGGAAAGAGAGAAAATAGTTAATAGAGATAATATAATAAGATTCATTTGATTTAATTATGTTTTCTTAGAGATAGTTTTTGGAGTTTTGGGTTAGAAACAAAATAGAAATTAAGAAAGAGAGAAAATAGTAACCCTACTTATTGGTAGCCCTACTATATTATATAAGATTTATAACTAGTTAAACAAATATATACTATTGAGCAACACACTAAAAATTTACAGAAACTACTGATATCCTTACATATTATTTGAAAAAATACTTTAGAAAATGAGGTTATTCTACTGTCTATTTTACACAAAAATATAATATTATTTCTATTTTTGGAAACTAACTGAATTATAGAGATTTTCATTTATTTATTTTAAATCATTAGAAAATTTATTTCAATCTATACTGTTAATCGAAGAGGAGACTTTTATATTACTCCTCAAATGTGTTTATTATTACATCAATGGACACTCAATTATCCACTTTCTAAAATAAATTCTGAAATCAGGAAGGACAAATATGTCTTAAAAATATCAAATTCAATTTAAATTGTATATGCTATGGTTCATTCAATCAAACAAAAAAATATCTGATTGGGGAAAATGAAGAAGATTCGAGCCGAATTAAAAACACGCGGATCCTTACAAAATTTGTATTTGCTCTGAAATTGAATATTGGGTTATAAGAACTGAATACTCCTATATTATATCTACCTAAAATGACGGATTAACAATAACCATCTCAGGATATTGTGCTTAGATCTTATTGGTTAAATATTAACTATATTATTATTGTAAACAATAAAATAGGAAGAGTTTAACTGAATTAAGCCCGTAAATTTCGATAATATTTAACTATCGTAATGTCTTTGTACTCAATAAACCGAGTTAACTACGTATATCTTGAAAATATTCAACTAATTCATACAAAATCTTCACAATCATCACCAAATGTAGTCTCTTTGTACTCAATCAACCGAATTTATACCAAATCATCAACATAATTTCAAACAATAGTATGTTTATTAAACAAAAGAAAAGCATAATATATCTTCCCGAATATATTTGTTACCCATCTCTATATAAATACTCTAATCGACTACATTGGAAAATCATCCACATTACATACCTCTCTAAAAATAAATCCATCGCAAAATATGACTACTGTTAATGAGATCACACCTTTGGCTGATCTAAAGCCTTTCTGATCACAATGGAAGGTTCAACTCCAAATCCTTCAATTCTGGAAACAATACAAAAACTACTTTTGCGAGATGTTGGAGATGGTCTTGGCTGATGAATCGGTATGCTTCATTTTCATTACTGTAAAAGTAGTATATAATTATCTCATATTCCTTCTGTTCCTAATTGATCATATTTCTAGAATTTTTACGAATTTTAAGAAAAACTTTAAAATTATAATTTTAACCTTCTAATAACTATTTTTAGTATTGATTGCACGTAAAACTAAGCATTGAAATAACAAATATTGATAAAAACAAAAAGAATTAAATAAGAGTATATTAGGAAATATAAAAGTAATTATGCATAAAAAGTAGAGAAATAAAATCATTTTGAAACAAAAAAATTTTCTAGAAACGGAGGGAGTATTAAATATATTTTCGTTAATGAAATGTTAGGGTAATCTTATTCATGCTAAAATTAAGAAAGCACAGATGAGTCAACTTGAATGAAAAATAAGAGTTGGTGATTAGATAATCTTTGATGATTTCCAAGTGAACAAAGCAACTGGAAAGTATCACGTAACTAAGAATACTTTCAAGATGTTGCTGTGGGAAAAATCCACAATTACCAGATGTCAATCAATCTCGGATGATATTTATTTGGATCCTGCAAGTTTTACTTATGTTATTGATAGAAAATTGAGTGAAAAAATCTTAATTGGTAAGTTATTTGTTAATCAAAATAATTTTATTGGATACAAATCATGTATAACTTTGTTTGTGTTTACTGTGGATATCATTGGAAAAGTTATCAATATCAGTAAGCTTAAAACTGTAAAGCTGGATTTTGAAATGAGAGACACCATGTAAATCTTAAAACTGATTTGTTGGTTCTATATCAAACTGTTGTTTCATGTTTAATATATTTACTTGATTCTTAACGTGTTAAACATTATAGTTAATTGTTATTGTAGTGATGAGAGGATTCCATGTTTTCTATGGGGAGTGTTTGCTCTAAATGTATACAAAGCATGTCAAGATGTTGATGGTAAACCAGTTATTGTGGTAATTAGGTTTGGCAGAATAAATGATTTCAGAGGTAATTATATCTAACTAATAATTTATATCTAATAATGATAACTCATAGAGTGTTAACTTATAATCATAATATGTTGTAACTGTTTAAACAGGAACTCGGCAAGTATCTAACACCTGAGGTCAAATTTCGTAAGTATTTGTAAACCCCGAATATGAGGCTGCAATCGATTTTGTGAAGCAATAATATTTAATGTCATTTATATATTATTAATTCTTCTAAACTTGATTTCATCTAATTTTATGATTAAATAGTATTATAAATTCAATTAGATTACCTAATGATGGTGTTAATTCAACACTTCAGGAAGTTATTCCAGATGAGAAGGTCATTGTATTGAGGGAGGAGTGCTTCAACCAGTTCCCGAGGAAGACCATTGATGAGCTTCTGCAAATGACTGATGTATTAAACTAACAATATTTTAATATGAATATGAGTTATCATTATAATTCCATTTTCTAATTGTTTTTCAATTTAGTTTGGCAAATTCAAGAACTTGAGCACTATATGTATTATTGACACGGACTGGTCATGGTATTACTTCCAATGCAAGAAATGTACCAAGACTGCATTGAAGGTATCAAAAAAGGTACATGAGGAAAATGTCAAAACTAAGGTCACAACATTTTGGTGCAAGAAGTGCGCTGAGAAAATTACTTAAGTCACTCTCATGTTTAAATTCATAATAATACACACCTCATCAAACTATCTAGCTAAAATATTCTTTATGTTAAGTTTATTATATAACATAAATGTGTTTAATAACATGAAAAAGGTACAAGGTTCATGTCAAAGTTATGAACAACACTGGTGATAGTATGTTCATGTTTTGGGATGGAGCAGCTACTGAGCTTCTACAGCAATCTGCATCTGATCTTTTAGCTGAAAATTTTGATGAGGTATATCTTAGAGTATATATCTTATAATAACTAGGAGTCACTCTGTCATTATATACCAGTTATAAACATGCATTGTGTACTTATACAGATGGTTGATCCGACCAATGTTCCTTCACTCTTGAAGTCATTCATTGGAAAGACATTCCAGCTTTTGGTCAGTGTCGAGAAAGAGAACATTCATGGTGGAAATGACATCTACAAAGTTTCGAAGATTTGGACTGGTGATGAAATTTTGTCAGTCCATTCTGAAACTAATTCAGAGTCACATTTTGAATTTAGCCAGAACATTTCTGTTGATCAGGTAAATTTTGTTTCCTCACAGATTAGTTTTATAATACTTATTATGTAAAGATGACCCTACGTTAAATAACTGTTACACTAAATATATGTAGGAGATATTGACCGTGACCAACAGTGGAGTTGATAAAATAACCATGGTTAATGTTGACTCCATTCATTCTTCTAAGCAAAGTTCAGATGTTGTTGAGTTGTCTGACCAAACCTCATCAAGTAATAAGTCATGTCTTTCTGAAGGTTACGTGAAGCAGAAATTGGAGGAAACGTTCGATGAAATGGAAGAATCTAAATGTTTTTTTTTAAGTTTAATTTGCATTTTTCTTTGAACTTTATTGTCGAGTTATTCTTTTTTTTTTTTGAGGTTTTGGATGCGTTTTCTTTCATCAAAATTATTTTAAACATTTCTTTTGAGGTCATTAATGTTTTTAATAATGGATTTGTTGACAACATAATTATCCTATTTGTTCACTTTATTTGAAGTTGTACATGTTTGTAGAGTATTTGTTCTGAAGCTTCAAGAAGATGACGATATTGAGAAGTTAAGGAATAATTTGATATATCTTATAGAATCTTTAGTGTATTTTTTACCTAAAAGTTTTCATGATGATTTGTAATCAACTTGAACTTGCCACTTATTATTTGTTTGCTTTTCAATTCAAAAAAAAATGTAAATGTAAATAATTCTTTTTTGACTTTTTGCTTTATTTATGTTTTAAGTAGTTAGTTTGTTTTAAACATATTTTAAATACCAAAATTTTATTACTGACATGGTCATATCATGGGCCCATTTAGAGAAATGGGGGGTCACATGACCCCAGTTAAATTCTAAATATTAGTTGTTTGGTATTAGTTTTGATGGTTTTGGTAGATCATTTTGTATAAAATTAATCATTTCATTATCAAAAAAAAAACAATTGTTCATTTGATCCTGGTTTCAAATGATCAAATCTCTATTCTATGTTGGGTCACAATCCAATTTAATAAGATTATGTTAAGATTTTATAACACAGTTTAATAAGCATAATAAATAAATAAAATTTTTTTTTAACATTTATTATAATATTATGCACCCGGTAAAAATGGTTCTGGATCCGCCACTGGTCATATCCTATGGAAACATATAGCTTTTAGATTAATAATGACCTTTTACCTTACAAATGTTAACCACATATATACTGTTTAATATTTAATTATTAATAGTGTAATAAAAAATTTTAATTATTAGTCTTGTATTTCCATATGCGAAAGAGAAACCACATATTTGGAAAAACATGTCTATTGGTGTAGATTTCTGAAGAGTTATAAAAAGTTGAAAAGCCTTCCTTCATTATTTTATCTATTTTCAACATATCCTCTGCAAAAATCTTGAATCTCTAGAACTTTTATTTCCATCATGGAATCAGTAGGTGAGTCTTCTCAATCAAAATGACAAAAAATAGAAGAGCCCATTAATTACTTTCATAGCACCAGCCTAGAGAAACAACAAAAGAAGAGACTAGATCAAATAGAAAAAGCGGCTGAGGAAGAGAATAAAGAAGTGAAATTATTCCTAGGGTTGGTTCTTCTTTTTCTCGGAGGTGTAAATAGTGTCAAAGGCCTTCATATTTTATCTCCTTTGCTAACATGAGAAAAAATTCAGAATTTTCGTGAGAAGATCGTGGTGGGGGAGGCAATGATGAAAGCATCTTAAAATCACATACTCTGAAAGATAATGCCATTGTGTTGGTGGAACTCGTGTTCAAAATTAGGGTTGGTGTCCATATGGCTCGGATAGAGATTTATCAGTTAGAGAAGCTCTCCCAATTTGTATTTGGGATCATAAATTGTCTAAGTTGACTCAATATCTTTAAACTTAACCATTGTTTAATATATATAGTTAACTTTATTTTCTTATCAACTTAGAACATGTGCAGTGGTGAGAGACTCACATAGTCTCTCCAACAAACAAAAAAATTACTATTTTAATATGAATCATTTATATAATTAAATTTTAATTTTACAAAAAAGTTAAACCAATCATTAATAGACAAGTAGAGTATGATGTTCTCATGGGATTCTCAAAATTTCTCATTTTAGAACCTCTTCTCACCCTCTCTCTTCCTTTTCTATTATTTTTCTTTTTTTAATCATGAGAACCTCATGTGAGAAACTCCCACTGCACATGCTTTTAATCCTCCATATATTGTATCCTAACTTTCGGTGTGTATCTAAATAATATTGACTTTTGTATTTGTAATATTATCTGTTTTATAGATGTGAGAATATTAATCACTATATTTGGAATATAAGATCAGGGATTATTATGAACCACATACATCTTTGAAAGTATTTCAATGTATCTTACAAAAATGAATATGTTATTATTATATATTTTGAGTAATTGTGCTCAAATGATAGATATGGAGATGATAAATATTCATTATATGTAGTTAATAGATATTCATTATATGTAATTGATATATATTCACATCAAACAATTTGATATGATTACGATTGGAGTTAAACATGAACAATTGTCTATCAGTATCATTGGAAGCCTAAATTTTTTTAAATGTTTAAAAATAAAATAAAATAAAAATACTGTGATTCAGAAGATTATTATCCGGAACCATATCAAACCATTACCCTATACATTTTTCAACCAGAAAAATACTAATATATATATAGTTGTGTTTGTTATAATAAATCGAGTATCGTATTGTATAATTGCCAAATTAAATATCTACATTATGATTTATAATTATAATATAGGTCGAGGATCGTATCTTAGATTTTATATCACCTAGTTTTCTCTTCACAAATCACTCTATACTCAATCAGGTAATATATTACAGAATATTTATTTAATCATAATATGAAACATAAGAATTATATTTTAATAATTATATATCCTACATATTATCTTTGTCAAATAACAAATTTATAGTTTTTGTTACAATAAGTCAGAGGAAAACAGATGCAGGACTGTATAATCACATCGATCCTACAAATATAGTAAATGAGAATAGATCAAGATCAAGTCAAAATAGCGAAAAATGAAATTTCCACCGAATCTAAAGTTTCTAATAGTATAGACCTATGATATGCTTAAATTTACCCTTTAAGCTACTCTCTCAAATTAAGAGATCCATGTAGTACTTAGGGATCAAATCCACAAGTACTTTGGGCTTCACACAATAAATATAACAATTTCGAATTAAGCTAAACAAAAAATAATTAAAAGTGAAACAATGCAAAAGTAAATAGCTAAGATAATAGGGTCTAAATTCAATAAGAGAAGAAGTTAGACCTAGGGAATTCAATTAGGGAATACTCAGAATTGCGAACTGGGCGGATTCAATTCAGGATGCATGTATGACCGGTTCTTAAATTCATCCCACAATGATATGATCATTCAACTCTTGCCGCAATGATAACTTTACTTTAATCACAGAATTCTAAATCTCTTTGTAAACTCTAATGATAAAGGATGCATTAATGTCAGATATGATATGTTCACAAAATCCCTAAACCAAATCTCTTTCTGAGTAGGCTATTTTGCTCTTCTAACATTAGTTCAAGATATCAATAACACTCTCATGTATATTAAATATCTTAAGATGCTAGATTCCACGTGATCAATCCACATCTAGTATAGATTCAATTGTAGATGAAGAACAATTATGATAATCCTAATATGTTTATTCTCAATTCAACAATTAATCATAAACCCTTGAAATCTAGATCTAACAAGTTGACTACTCGGACATAATCAATGAAACACAAATCATGATCTGAATAAACTGCATAGAATAAATCAAGAGTATGAAAGGAGTTCAGAATCTTCTCTCTACAAGGTGAGTTCTGATTCTTTTCTCCAAAGCTCTCTAACTCCAAAATCTCTCAAAGAACTTGATAAAAACAAAAACTTAGTCTTTCTGAGTTCTAAAAACGTAGATATATCTAAAATACAACAAGGACTAGTATTGCAAATAATTAATAGTCTTGGGCAACTTTGTAATTCTTCAAACTCGATAAAATCTCAGATGGCTTCGATAGTCGTAATCCATGTCGATCGACACCAATGGGGTGTGTCGATCAACATGAACACCTTGATTTATCTCCAAGTTGATTTGCTCAGCTACAAGCCTCAAAAAGCTCCAAAGTGCAACAACAAGTTTGAGCTCGTACTTGTACCTAATAAGACTCAAAGAATGCCAAAAGACTCTAAACAAATACTTATATCATGGCTAAAAACCATAAAAACTATGATATATCAACTCCCCTAGACTTATCTTTTGCTTGCCCTCAGGCAAACAGGAAACCAAACACAAGGAAAAAGTTTGAAAACATGAAACTCACAATGTAATCTAAGCACCACACTCATATTAATCTTAGTAATCCACTAAAATTTTCTAACCAGACAAGATCCAGACCACCATGTACTTCATCGCTAGCACATGCAGTTTTCCCGATAATACCCACAACTTCACAACATAATCTCATGTAAGTCCTTCATTGCTGCACTCATCTCTAATTTCAACACCCAGAACCTTCTAAACTCATTGTCATTCAATACCAAAACAAGATAACCATATAACACTTGGTATTCTTTCTCTCCCCCAGCCTTATTCTTTTCTTTATTCTCTTTTTTTATGAACTTTTTTTTTTATATATAACTCAAATGGGTAAGCAAAATAATGGTATCACGGGAAATTTTCCTAACCTCGCTTTGGCCTTTGCATGATCATCTCTATATATGTGTAAAATAATGGGGTCACGGGAAATTTTCCTACCCCTTTACACAATAGAGAATCATCTCATCTTTACATATTAATTTATTGGATCAAGGGAGAGGAATACCATTTATATTCCACAAAAGTTGTATCATGTCTGATATGATTGAGGAGTCAAGCCCTTAGAACATTGAAATCGTCGATGAGGTTAATAGCTCATGCCATAGAAACGAGGGTTTATGTTGGAAGTATGGGAGTCTTAAGTCAACCGGTCAGCCTTTGATTTTTCCATTAGTCTGGATTCAAGTCAGGGTTGAATTAATGTTCACTTAAGCTTCTACAAAATATGTTCCTCGGTATTGTCATTGTTTCGGACTAATTTTGACTCAATAAAACAGAATTTTAAAAAATTAAGACTGACTCTCAAAATAATAAATGAAGTTAGTAACTACCTCTCCCAGACTTAGACAACACTGTCCCCTGTGTTATCAAACCTAAGGAACTGATAAAAAGAAATAAAAATGGAATAAGAGTGAACTGTTATGTTAGAAATCGTGACCTTATGTGTGTGTGTCGATCGACACCCATGGAGTGTGTCGATCGACACAATGTTCGTAATCAGACATTGAAGTCTCACAATCATCTATCTTTTCCATTCATTGCGTTTTCTCACAAGTTAACCTAATGGATGAATGAAACATAAGTAAAATAGAAAGCAGAAACATAAGTAAAATAGATATCATAACATAACAAAACAAGTTCAAACAAGTTCCAAAGCAAAATAAAAAGACAAACTGACTCAAAAGCACGAAGAAAAATGACTCAAAATTAAAAGAAAAAGAAAGAAAATACTAGAAACCAGCAAATCTGAAAAGGATCTCTAAACATAATCATCATCAGAGGTTGGGGTGTGTTGTGGTCAAGAGGAGGACTGCGGCAGCGTCTTCGAGCTGGAGGAGGTCCTGCGCATGTAACACCAACCGCTATGAACTGCCACATACTCCTCATGGTACTCACCATGTATCTCCTGAACGCCAGACCATCATCAGACTAACCTGCAGGAGGCTCAGAAAACTCAGAACCTGGAATCGAAGTCTTGGGCGGTAGTGCATCAACATGAATCTGAAAGCGCCATGATGTAGCTTGTGGCTCGAGCCCGGACTAAGAAGCGACCCCTCGGGCATGAAGTAAAGGCGCATGTGATCACGTCGGATAGCGAGAGAGCTGGTGGGAAGCTTCACATTCCATACCTGCCCACCCTCATCACTAAAAACCCATATGTTGTTGGGTTTCATCCATGTGACATGCTTGAGATAGTCATGATCTATGGCTAAGTGATCGGTCTTTCCAGATGCATTGGAGAGGATGATGTCGAAATGGCCAAAGATTGGAGTCAAGAGACTCCCAACATGCTCAAACTGCTTCTTGGGCAATGCCTTGGTCTTGAGCGAGGTGAGGTGATGCGTGAAGATGGCTTCTAGGTTCAGGTTGGTGTTAGGCACGACATACTTCCATGTTTCCATGGGAAACATGTGACCAATACCGTGAAAAAGAGCATGAGATCCGACTTCCTTGCCTTGGTAGGATCAGACTTACACAAGATGCTAGGAATGAGGCGAAGAATCTACCTAATGGTGGGATGATGGACATCAGTCTGCTTTGAAGAGCCTTGATGTCGCCCCACTCAATGTCCAATGTGACTTGAGCATCTCTTCTAAAATGGTATAAATCACAAAAATCCAGAATAGTGATCCGGTAATACACTCCCTTGCACATGAAAGAGAGAACTCCTTCTTGAGCTATCTTGGCATTCTCATTGGCATAGTAAACACGACAAGTAGCCAAGAACTGTCTCGCCATGTCCAGATAGAGCAGGTTATGAGTGTATCCCATAGTACGAAGACTCATCCTTCCGGTAATGTGGATAACGCCATCCTCGATCCCAAGAGTGATCATAGTCTGCCTATCCTGCAAACGTGTAGTTCTCATATCAATGCTCTGCCTTACATTATAGAACAGTGTGTCGTTCTCATCCCAATTCTCAGAGATCAACCAAAGCAAGCACTCATGACAGCATGTCTCAGACCTCGGATCACTATCCCACTAGCGTCTCATCCTGATCTTTGCACTCACAAGCTTGGGTCACGGGAAATGGATGTGCGCATTGGCCGGAAACTCGGCCCTAGGTGTGGCAGTGATAATGGCATCGGGTGCTTGCTCCAAATCCCAGGTGTCCACCTCTTGTCGGTGAGTGCGCTTGTTCCTCAAAAATCTCCTTGAAGACATCTGCAATAACAACAAGAAACAAGACCACAATCCAAGCATTAGTCTATGTCAAAAATACTTGTCACGCCGAATAAAATTTCAAAAATTCTCAAATATCATAAGCAAAAATCGAAATAACCATTCAATTAACAATGACAAATATCCAAATTCACCCTAGAAACATCAATCATTCATCTTAAAACTCTTCTAGGGTTGATGTCGATCAACACAAGCAATTGGTTTTCGTATTCAATCCTAAAATTTTCAATTTTACATCAACAAAAATTCATGAGATTTTCATCAATTCAAATCAAATTAGCTCAATCCCAAACTATAATCCTTCTAAAATCATCCTAACCAACAAAATATAGCAAGCAAAAAGATCTAAAACGGATCATAAAAGTAGAGTTTCAAACCTTAATTTCAAAAATTTAGAGAGGATTTATGAAGAACATACCTTGGATTTGAAATGAATGAGTTATAAATATGGAATGAGGATGAAAATCTAATGAATTTAGGCACTTGAATCACCCAAATCGGTCAAGAAACACGAATTTTTGAAATTTAGAGTTTGAGTTCGGGTGGGGCTGCTGCAAAGGTGAAGACGAGAAGAAAATAAAAAGGAGAAGAAGTCAGATACTTATACTTACATGGGGCCGGTGTCGACCAACACGGACAGATGGTGTCAATCGACACCGACGTAAAAATTGGTTTTCCCATGTTTTTGAAAACCTGAATGGATGATACCAATAATGATGAATTGCGACAAGGATCCTAAAATAGATCCACAAGAATGCAAATTAGAAAAACAAGACTCAGAAAAAAGCATATACAGACTTACCGGTGGGTTGCCTCCCACCAAGCGCTTGTTTTTAGTCATTAGCATTACTTTGTCAGGTTCTAGGCTTGTTGCGAATCTTCGGAAGTGTCCAAATGTGACAAAGGGGGCTTAAAACTGAATTTGTCCTCATTGTGGTTAAGCATCTTTGGTTTTAGAACTCTGTTCATCATCTCATCTATAGCTGCTTGTCCCTTAGCCTTGAACTCAGGAGTAATGATAGCTCGAACCTTTGAGAAAGGCCTTGATGTGCCTCCGTGCTGCAGCTTGTACTCGATAGTATCATCGGCCTGTCTTAGCGGAATCAAGGTCACTTGAGGATCTGTAGCCACTTCCTTACTTTGTGGTTTCTTACTTCTACCAATTGCCTTAGGATCCTTTGCAAGGAGATTGTTTCTCCCGGTGTGGAGCTTGTTGACCTAACGGTTGTGAGTGTGCTCTGACTCTGGTGTGCCACAAGCTTTCTTATCTTCTTGTGCAACAATTTTTGGACTAATCATACCAGAGCCTTCCGGAATGGCATCGTAGAAGATATCACAGTCGATATGATTAAGGGCAATCCTTTTGTTAGGAAAATCAACAACTGCTCCTTCAATAGCAAGGAAAGGTCTTCCTAGAATCAATGGCATGTGTGACTCATTAGCCATCTCCACAACATGAAAATCACATGGAAGTAAACAGTCTCCAATCTGGACTTGCAAATCTTTGATGTACCCCGTCGAAGTTTTCACTAAAGCATTAGTAAATGTTATTCATACAAAAGAAGTCTTGATGTCACATGGTACAACATAATCACAAAGAGAATCTCTGAATCAACACTAACAATAGAACATGGTACAACAATTTTTCCTGGATCGTCCAACTTAGGTAGCTTCCGAAGATAGACAGGCTTTGTATTCTAGGCACATCGACCGACACCAATGGCGTGTCGATCGATCTCTCTTGGCTGTGTAGACTCCTTTGTGTCGAGCTTGATCGATTTTGGTCCGTCATTGTCTACGTTCCTCAGCAAATTCTAGAGAATGTCTGCTGGTGTCGACCAACACACATGGCTTGTATCGATCGATGCGAGTTGAGCAATGAGAGATTCGACTTTTTCTGTTGCTGTGATGTTCATTAGATCCTCCTCAGCAGTGTACCTCTTGAGCATGTCACTCCAAGACATAATGGCATTGCAATGATACTTAGGATTAGTGTCAGTTCTACCTGGCAAAACTCCATCAGGTAGTTCCAATCTCCAGCGGTCTGAGCAACCTGAGTATCCAGTTTCTTGACATGGATGTTCAGAGCTTCAAGTTTTCCATTCAAGTCCGTGTATAGAGAATCAATCTTACCATTGAAATTGATAGTAATCTTCTGCTGTGCTTCTAGTATGTGATCCAACATAGCTTTCATCTCACTCTCTGGAGTCTTTAGAGGAGGAGTTTGATAGTAAGAACTCTCATAGTTCCTCGTAAAGCTGTTGTGGCTCCACTGAGCATTCTTACCGTAGTTCATGAAGTTACCTTGAGAGTTACCAAACCGCTAACCATTAAATCCGGAACCATTCACATAGTTCACTTCTTTTTCAATGCAGTCATCTTTTGGTTTGAAAGTCTCAACCACTTGAGCAAAGTGAACCGATTTCTTATTCACTAGGAGGTTGTGTACCGTATCCAGTTTTGCTTTCACTCAAAGAATCTGAAAATTATCCAAACCAGCAGCCTGTTTCTTCTTCTCAAAATCCACATTCTGGGTCGACATGCCCAGAAGACAAAGCCTGTCTATCTTCGGAAGCTACCTAAGCTGGCAGATCAAGAGAAATTTGATGTACCAAGTTCTATTGTTGGTTTTGGATTCATAGATTCTCTTTGTGATTCTGGATCAAGTGTTAACCTCATGTCAAAGGATATTACAATATGTTTGGGAATATGTGACATCAAGACTTATTGGGTAGGAATAACATTTGTTGATGCTTGAGTGCAAACTTCGACGGGGTACATCGAAGATTTGCAAATCCAGATTGGATACTGTCTACTTCCATGTGATCTTTCCTTACTACTGCAGTAGCAGTTGTTGATTTTCCTAACAAAAGGATTGCCCTTAATCATGTCGACTGTGATGTCTTCTACGATGCCATTCCGGAAAGCTCATGTATTATCAGTTCAAAAGTTATTGCAAAAGAAGATAAGAAAGCTGGTGGCAAACCGGAGTCAGAGCACACTCACAACCATGAGGTCACCGGGAGCAATAATCTCCTTGCAAAGGATCTTAAGGCAATTGGTAGAAGGAAGAAACTACAGAGAAAAGAAGTGGCTATGAATCTTCAAGTGACGTTGATTCTGCTGAGACAGGCTGGTGAGACTATCAAGTACAAGCTGCAGTACGAAGGCACATAAAAGCCTTTCTCTAAGGTTCGAGCTATCATCACTCCAGAGTTTAAGGCTAAGCGATAAGCAGTCATAGATGAGATGTTGAACCGGGTTCTGAAACCAAAGATGCTTGACCACAGTGAGGATGAATTCAGTTTTAAAGCCCCTTTTTTGGTTTCAGATTTTTGCTTTTGTTTGTGCATGAATGAAATTAAACGTAGCAATATAATGAGTTTGGAAAATGAATTAATGTTTTTCTTGTTAGTGGTGGAGTTTTTCTTGTTTCCAATACTTTGACCAAAACCTTTTTTAAACAGATTAAAAAAAAAACATGCATAGATCTTTGGAAAAATCTAATAAAATGGAACAAATAAAAATACCTTAAACATCTATAATAATGGGACAGAGGAAGTACTTTATAGTAGTAACCTTTCAAATTGTCAAGTATATAATGATTTATGGATATAGACATCTTCATTGTTGGGAGATAAAATAGCTCTTGCTTGATAGAATTCTGCTTCAGTGTGTTCTTCTAACAGTTTAGGATCTCCATATCTCTCTCTAGTGATTGAATCAATATGATTAGTTGAGTGGGTAATAAGAAACTCATTAGGTATTTCTATAATAGCCTCTCCATCATTAGGCTCTGCAATTTTCTCATCCACAACCTTTAATATCCATTCTAAAAATAATTTGACATCCTTTGCCTCATCTTCACCCAGTTTGTTAGAAAGCAGACACAAATTCTTTGCCATATTAAAAGTCTATCCAATGATTTAAAACAAGGTTTGATCATCATTGGTGCCTCATCAATATGATAAGCGTAGCTTCTTTTATCAGATCAACTTGATATGTTCTTTTTTGCAGTGTACATGTAGTATATTCATCCGGATTAAAGGGATACCAAACCGAGATTGAGCTGTCCTCACTTGAAGTAAAATTAAGTAGAATGTTACCTTCACATCTAATTGCAGCTGAAATAGTCTACTAGAGAGGAATATTTTACCAGTTCCACCAAATCCGTTGACAAAAAATAACACCTTCTTCTTCTTTCTTCACAGCTTTAAGTATATCATAATATATCTTCTTTTGCTTAGAAGTCATCATTTTGATCCATTTATCATAGTTATCTTTCCGAACCTCAAGGTTATATGATTTTTCATCGATAATCAATGCATTTGTGGATTTACCAATATATTCTTCTACAAAAGGCATACAACTATACACTTCTAGTAAGCTACCTCTACTCCTTAAGAGTTTATCAATCTCTATAAGAGTATATCTCTTTTTGTTCTCGTCAGATAAAATGAGTTCTATAACAATGTATTAAAAAAAACTTATATCAGTATAAAATAAATCACAGTTTGGATATAATTTAGTAACATTAAAAACAGTAGTTATTGACTTAGAAAAACTACCTGGACGTTTATATCGATCTCTCTTTTGGTTTTCAATGTCTTCTGATAATAATTCCCAAGTATTTTCCCAAAGAATCTCTGGCTCAGATAAACTATCTGATTCGAGCATGATAACAAAAACCCTTCGCAGCACCAGTGGCCCAAAGGCTTGACCTCACCAAATCATCACATTGAAAACCATTCTTCTCCACAAAATGTCATGTTTCTCTTCTTCGGTAAATTTGGAAACTCTCTCTGTTAACAACTGTTGCGTCAACATTGTTTGTAGGAAAGAATTTAGTACATTTCGTTTCTTCCATACATGGAGACTTCATGTTCACAACACCGCATGGACCATATATTATAGTATCCTTTACAATTTTGAAAAGTTCTGGTTCTTTGTCTTGTCTGGAATTTCAGCAGAGATGATACTGTCAATATCTTCTGGTGTTTTTTTGGACTTCGGATCCATCCATAATAAATTGTGAGCATGCGGTAGACCTCGCTTCTGAAACTTGATCGTGTAGCTGTAAAACAAATAATAAAAAGTTAGTTATGTAAAATTTAAACATAAAATCAGATCTGAATCAAAAAAACTTACAACAGATGGTCTTCTCAAACAAATGATATTTTGTTAAATCATCCATAAGCGAATCAAACTTCATTTTGAAAATCTTGCATATAATTTCTGGCCTATCTTCAAACTTCAACTTATGTTCCTCGAAAAATCATTTAATCGTAGGTCATTTTGGATTGCATTTAAACGTAACGAACAAATCTGGAAATCCATATTTCTTACATACAGCCATTGCATCTAAATACATATTCCTAATGAAACTTGGACTGCCTACAAAGGATGCTGACAAATAACATGATCTCCTTTGATCATTCATGTCACAATTACCCTTATCTGATGCTTCTTGTACAAAATCATAATTTGCAGCTCTAATACTTGACTGATTCATTTTCAAATACTTTAGCCTATTCCACTCAAGCGATGTAAAACCATCAACCAAAAGCTGTTGAAACAACCTTTTAGAACTTAAAAGATTGTGAAACTCATTTTTCCTTTCGTGTATATGAAATGCAAAAAATTGTTTCATACTTATTGTAACATCCTCGATCAAATTTGGACTAAATTGATCAATTGGAAAGTTTTGGGCCGATTTGGGGGGTGTCTTTGATCGGTTTGGAAGTTTGGGCTCAATTGGAAATTCTCAGAGTTATGGGCTAAATTGATCGATTAGAAAGTAGGAACCGCTGGGTTTATTTAATAATTTCAGAAGTTGTGGGGTCGAATCTGGAAAGTGGAAAAATTGAAGGACCGATCGCTGTAATTGGAGAAAATCGAACACATACGTATATATATATATGTGTATCTACGTCTTCGTCGATAACGAGTTAACTTAGACCTCAACGGAGTGGATCGCGGTTGCTAGGAGGGAAGCTTCGAGTCTACACCTTCTACTTTCATGGTAAGACTCTTGGCCTCTCCTTTTTGTTGTGGGTTCGGTCGAGCGGCAGTTGCCGCGAGGCAGCGATGCTTTGGTTGTAGCCGTTAGGTTCGAATAGAGAGAGAGAGAGAAAGAGAGAGAGAGAGGGAGAGAGAGAGAGCCGAGGGTGGCGGAGTACCGCGGAGGCCGAGCGTGGGGACGTGGCGGAGCTCGCGGGTGATTTGGCAGTGCTCGGCGATGGGGGTGACGTCGTGAAACGGCGAGGTCGCCGAGGGAAGTGGACGCCGTCGACGCACCATGGGTTTGGTTGGTCGGAGGGTCGGGGGATGGGAGATCACGGAGGGACACCGTGGAATTTTCGTGGGCGTTAGTGGAAGGAGGCGATCGGCGGTGGGGGCGCCGTGGGCGGAGGAGTCAGGTAAGTTATGTGACATCGGGGTGGCGCGGAGGGTGTCCGACAGAGGGTGAGTCGACGGGTAGGGGGCTTGGCGCGTTGACTTGCACCGCAAGTAAGCGCGGGGAGGAAGAAGATCACGTGGGGGAAAAGGGGCTGGTTTAAGTTGGTTTAAGCCGGTTTAGTTAAATTAATAATTAGTATTAAATAATAATATTTTATTTATTATATATAATATTATTTTATGGCCTGGGGATTTTTGGTAAATAGGTCAATAGGATTTCCGAAAGTTTCAAGAGCCGTCATATTTTACTCCGGACATACCCCGGAGTTTTCGAGGTGAGTGCTTGCGTTGTAGAACCGGAGATAGTCGTACGACTACGGACGGTGGTGGTTCTTTGTGTGGTTGTTGCATTGTTGGTTGTATTGATTTGCTTGGGGTTGCATATTATTTTGTTATGGTGTTGTTAGCTGACACTGGTGTTGTTAGCTGGTAGTTTATGCCTCATTCAGTATCTTTTATACTGAGGCATCTCGTTATGTGATGCAGGTAAGGAATGAGCCTTGGTGGAGCTCGTAGGACCAGGGTTGGGAGAGTGGATGACATGACCGGGTCCGATGTTGATTTATGTTGGATGTTTTATTTATGGTTGATTTGTTTCCGCTATTGGATAGAACCGTTGTTATTATTTGAATTGGATTTAAATGCATTGAATGGTTAAGTTATTAGAATTTTTTTTTAATTTTGATGGTTTTTGGCGTGGTTAGTAGTGGTTTAACCGGTCTCGATTTAGCGGTTACAGGATAGGGTGTTTCAATTTGGTATCAGAGCGGAGTTGTTTCTAAGATACTTTGGCTCGTTAGGACTTTTAGCTAGTTGTAGCTATGTGTGAGTCACAGGATCATGTCATCTCTCAACCGGTAGGTGGTTCCACGATAAGATTCGTACTTGTTTTACTATTCCCGATGTTGAATAGTGATGAGTTGCTATTGCAGATGGTTGATACAAATAGCGTTGGGTAGGGTCTCAGGGGTCATGGTGACCGTGGCGAGAGAGCGGGTTGTGGTGGCAGAGCGGGCCGTGGCAGCAGAGCAGGCCGTGGCGGCGGAGCGGGACGTGGCGGCGTAGGTGGTAGAGCAGCTGCAGAGGAGATGTAGAGTGTCACGGTGGAGCAGAAGCCGTATGTGTACTCTGAGGGGAGGGTCAGTCTGGGCCCGTGGTCGTTCACGGTGCGATGCCGGCGCAGGGTGGTGCTCAGGTGGGAGTGGACCTGAACCAGATGGAAGTGGTACTAGGCATGTTAGCCCGGTTTTTAGAGTGGATACATGGTGGGATACCGGCTCCAGCTTCAGTGGTGCCATAAGAGGATGCTGCTAGGCCAGGTGGGGATGCTCCGGGAGTTCCGAGAGTGGTTGCGGAAGCTGGGCCAGTGGTTCCATCGTATCTGAGGGTGATGGAGCATATGCAGAGGTTAGACACCAAGTTTTTCAGTGGTGGTGCTCCGCCGATTGAGTCTAACGAGTGGAGGTCCAGGTTGGAGCGAAACTTCCAGTCGATCAGATGCCCTGAGGAATATAGGGTGGACTTGGCGGTGCATTACCTAGAGGGAGATGCACATGAGTGGTAGTAGGGTGTTCTGATGAGGAGAGTGGATGCAAGAGGAGTTTCTGTACCTGTTACAGGGGCGTCGTTTGGTCCGGGAGTACGAGGCCGAGTTTAACCGACTAAAGCGGTTTGCTGGTCAGGGTGTAGATATCGAGCATGAGGTGATATGTGCCTTTCGGCGAGACATACAGGTCGATCTCAAAAACCGTTGCATTGTCCGCAAGTTTGATACGGTGTCCGAGTTAGTAGAGTGCGCAGCGCAGCTTGAGGAGGGGATGCGGCAAGAGGCTAGTCTGATGGCAGCAGTGCCAGAGGTTCTGCGGCAGTCTCCAAGTCAGGGTGTGGCACTGAGCAAGGGCGGTAAGCCAGGTCAGCCATAGAGGCATAAGAGGAAGCGGGAGGATACTCCCAAGGTAGCGGGTTCTGGACCGCGTTGTTTTGGGTGTGGAGTTTCCAGACATCGTGTGGCGGATTGTCCTTAAGGGTGCCAGGTGTGCTTCCTTTGCATGGAACCTGGGCACATCAAGAGGGATTACCCGAAGTTGACTCCACCGGTTACGAGGATCAAGGCACCCCTGTGAAACAGACCGCAGTAGCACCGAGGGTGTTCACCATAGCCGCGGAGACTGGTGAGGCAAGCGGCAGCAGATCGATTACTGGTTAGTTCTTGAATTTATGTTCTTGTTTGATTGTTAGATTTTAGTTCTTGCTATGTAATTGGTGTGCGGTTGGTATTGAATTCCTTCGTGCTTAGGGACCCTTAGTGTGGCTGGAGTAGAGTCGCATGTGTTGTTTGACTCCGGAGCGTCTCACTGCTTTGTTACACCGAGTTGGATGTCAGGGACTGGGATCCAAGAATTGTCTGGAGACCACTCGGGGTTGTGAAATTTGCTGGGGGTTGTTTATTGAGGACTCAGGGCTGTGCGGAGGATGTCAATATTCTTATCGCTAGAGAGCTGATCGTATGTCCGGTGGAACTCTATGACATCATTCTGGGTATAGACTGGTTGGAAAAGTTCAAGGCTCATTTGGATTATCACCGAGGTCATGTGGTTTTCGAACGTGCTAACGGGAGATTGGTTTATCAGGGAGTGAGACCGGTTTTAGGAAGCATCGTTGTTTCTACGGCTCTGGTGGAGCGACTGATTGAGCAGGGTTATGAAGCTTATCTTGCTACCATTTCGATACCTGGGGAAGTTAGGAAGTCAGTAGTGCAAGATATCGAGGTGGTATGGGAGTTCGAGGATGTGTTCCAGCCGGTGAGTGGGTTACAGCCATCCAGGTCGGATCCTTTTACCATTGAGCTGGAGCCGGGGATGATGCCGTTGTCTAAGGCTCCTTACCAGATGGCTGTAGTGGAGATGGCTGAGCTTAAGAAGCAACTAGAGGAGTTGTTAGAAAAGGGTTTTATCAGGCCGAGCAGTTCTCCCTGGGGAGCACCAGTATTGTTTGTCAAAAAGAAACACGGGAGTTTCTGGCTGTGCATTGAATATCGGGGGTTGAACTGGGTTACTGTGAAGAACAAGTACCCATTATCGAGGATCGATAAGTTGTTAGATCAGTTGCGGAAAGCTTCCTGGTTCTAGAAGATCGATTTAGCATCGGGTTATCACCAGATCCTGATAGCTGAGTCTGACATCAGGAAGACGACTTTCAAGATGAGGTATGGGCACTACGAGTTTGTGGTTGAAGAATTCACCGGCTGCGTTTATAAGGTTGATGAACGGTATGTTCCGGGAGTACCTGGATGAGTTCGTCATCATCTTCATCGACGATATCCTAGTGTATTCTAAAAGCCCTGAGGCGCACAGGGTACACCTGAGAAAAGTTCTGGAGAAACTAGGGAGCAGCAGTTGTTCGCTAAGCTAAGCAAATGTAGCTTCTGGTAGTGGGAGATTGGGTTTTGGGTCACGTAGTGTCTGATCGGGGTGTTTCAGTGGATCCAGAGAAGATTCGCTCGATTGAGGAGGGGCCAAGGCCACGGAATGCAACAGAGATTCGCAGTTTTCTGGGTCTAGCAGGTTACTACCGGAGGTTCATCAAAGGGGTTTGCTAGTATGGCGCAGTCCATGACCAAGTTGACCTGGAAAGACGTTCCTTTTGTGTGGTCGGATCAGTGCGAGGAGAGCTTTGTGAAGCTCAAAAAGAGATGGTGAGTACTCTGGTGTTGGCTTTGCCTAAGCAGGATGAGCCCTACGTGGTATATACCGATGCGTCCCGGTTGGGACTCGGTTGTGTTCTGATGCAGGAGGGTTTAATGTTATTGCATATGCTTCCAGGCAGTTGAAGAGACATGAATGCAACTATCCTACTCACGATCTGGAGATGGCTGCAATGGTGTTTGTGTAGAAAATCTGGAGGTCATATTTGTATAGCGGTAAGGTTTAGGTGTTCACAGACCACAAAAGCTTGAAGTACATCTTTACTTACCCCGAGTTGAATCTGCGATGGAGGTGGTGGATGGAGCTTGTTGCGGATTATGAGCTGGAGATAGTTTACCATCCTGGTAAAGCGATTTGCTTGGGGTTGCATATTATTTTGTTATGGTGTTGTTAGCTGACACTGGTGTTGTTAGCTGGTAGTTTATGCCTCATTCAGTATCTTTTATACTGAAGCATCTTGTTATGTGATGCAGATAAGGATTGAGTCTTGTTAGAGCTCGTGGGACCAGGGTTGGGAGACTGGATGACATGACCGGGTCCGGTGTCGATTTATGTTGCATGTTTTATTTATGGTTGATTTGTTTCCTCTATTGGATAGAACCGTTGTTATTATTTGAATTGGATTTAAATGCATTGAATGGTTAAGTTATTGGATTTTTTTTTTAGTTTTGACAGTTTTTGGCATGGTTGGTAGTGGTTTAACCGGTCCCGGTGTAGCGGTTCCGGGATAGAGTGTTTCACTTACATCCTTGTTTTTTTTAATCTCCTATCTGGTCTATAACTTTCTTCACCTCTGGGAAATAGAAGAGGATAATGTAAAGGAAGATATGAAATATGTACCTCATTAAGTCTTTGTAATTTTCTGAATGTTTCTTCAACCACGATATCATGAGAGGGCATATCTAACTTAAAATCTCCAGGAATTAAAGCAGAAACTTCAGTCATACTTGGCATACTATATGTTCGTCCATCATCTTCACTCGGTTTTTTGTTAAACATGTCTCTCGCACACCTGAAACTGGCAACGTACGGGTTGACTTCATCCAACATTTTCATGATAGATTCAATAACATCACTTCTCAAACAATCCTTCTTTTTAATACTTTTCAGCTGTTTTACCTTTGTTGCAATTGTAAAAAAATTAGTTTAGTTTATATAATTAAAGAACGGATGATCTAAATAGCCATGGATATTATACAAAAATGGGTTCGTACCTCAAGACAATATCTCTATTTAACACCTTGTTTTTGGTGTCAACAATATATAGTTGAGAAAACTTAGGAAAAATCACCAAGATCAGGCTTCAAACTTCCCATCATATGATAATTTTCATCTTGCATCTGAAACATTTGAGGTCCCTTTCATTTGGCAAAGCATTGATCTACTTTACCGTCAAGGGATGTGAAAGGGAAAATCATGTTGTAAGCTCTAATATTCTCTCTAAAGTGCATCATCATTTGTAAGCACGGTGTAGAGTAACTCTGGCCAATCCTGAAGTAACGGAAGTTTTAATTGTCCTTGCTAATAACATCCACTATACACAGGGTTTTTCGAATGACTATGCATGTTTAATCGCTCGACATACCAAAAATAACTCCACAAAAATTCACAACTATATGTAGGATCACCATGATCTAGGTATTCTGAATAAAAAATTAAATGATAAACAAATATATTAATAATATTAATATTATAAAATGTTTGTATTGTACCAATATAAAGTTTGTTATTTGATTATTGACATGCAGTGTTTGCATCGTGGATCTTGTTTAATTTATCCTTTATTTTGTTGATAATATTAAAACCTTGAAGCACTTCCTCTGTAATAATATTATCTTCAAAATCATTATTTGATTTATCACAGAAAGTGTCTTCTCCACTACTGTAATCCCCTCTTCCATCAGTTTCATCACCTAATTTACATGGAAGTAAAGTAATATATTCCAACTACTTGTGATTGTTTGAAAAAAATAAATTAATGAGAAGAAGATATACCTTGGGTTAAATCGTCTCTAAATTCTTTGAAATTATTATTGCAGGGCAGGATGAAAGAATTATCTTCAGTTATTGGCACTTCAATCAAATTGCTTTGTGAATGGGAAACTATAAAATGAAATACAAATAAGTAGTAGTACCTGTACAACTATCAGATTTTGCAACTCCCGTAATCAAAGCTTTGGTTACTTTCTTCATATAACTAATCTAAAAAAACTTAATAATTGTAATTTGAATAAAATATGAAGTTTTATTTACATGAATTAAATAATAAGTCCCGTTACTATAATTTCCAATTGCTCCACCTACTTCTGGAATTAATTTCTCTGAAAACACTTCGAACTTTTTATTAGAGGGTGCAGTGAACAAATGATCTTCACTTAGTGGCACTTCAATCAAATTAGTTTGAGTAGAGGAAACTGTTATTGAAATGATTTAAAAATTAATTATTGTATTCTATATAAATTATAAAATTATGATTGGTTATAGAGAATTTAAAAAAATTAAGTTAAAAATTAGATTTGTAACATATACCCTTGCATGCTTCGCTCCCTGTAAATGATTTGTTTCTTGCAGATGATTTAACTGACCTTAAACTCAGACTTAAACTATTACACTGTAAACCTATGAATTATTTTCAAAGTTTAACAATGTGTTAACCATGATTTTAAGATAAAATGAGCATTTAATAATAACAAAACCTTGTATAGTACTTATTCCAGATGCATGACTTGGAGTTGTAAGATTACAGTCACTGTTCCCATTATTTCATTTTTTGGAACTTGGTTTTCTTTTCCTAAATATGAAAAGGTCAATAATAATATTATCAAGACTATTAAATTATATAGCATATAAATTAATTAAAGTATTTTACAGATTACTAACAAAATTTACCAATATTCTTGACTTATGTTTCCGGTTATTTTGATTTTTTTTATCATCATTTACTGATCTAACAGAAGAAGTATGCACTCTCTTAACAGAAGAATTGCATGCATTCTGAATATTTTATTTTGCAATTCCTTTATGATGATAATAACACATTGTTAAACACAAGTTAGAAATAATATATTTAGTTTCAATCGATAGAAAACAGAAAACAATTCACCATAATAAAGCAATTTGCACCCAAATAAAAAAAATTATGATAAAAACAAATTATAAAATTTAATTTTGTCAAATTTTACGTACCAAACGGTTTGGTTATTCGTTCTTGTCCGATATTATTCGCTCTTAATTCACATACTCCAAGAGTGTGCTTCGTTATGTTTGTCAAATCCTGAAACACTCTTTCAGAACTTGAATTTAGTGATAGGTTGATATATCATGGTTTTTATGGTTTTTATCCATGATATAAGTATTGTTTTTAGAGTCTTTTTGGTATTCTTTGAGTTTTATTAAGTACAAGTACGAGCTGGACCTTATTGATACACTTTAGAGTTTTTGGAGGCTTGAAATTGAGCAAATCAACTTGGAGACGAATCAGGGTGTTCCCAGCAGCCACACCCAAAAATTTGATATGCTCAAATTTACCTTTTAAGCTACTCGCTCAAATTAAAAGATCACTGTAGTACTTAGGGATTAAATCCACAAGGACTTTGGGCTTCACACAATAGATATAACAATTTTGAATTAAGCTAAATAAAAAATAATTAAAAGTGAAAACAATGCAAAATTAAATAGCTAAGATAATGGAGTGTAAATTCAATAAGAGAACAACTTAGATCTAGGGAATACTCAGAATTGTGAACTGGACGGATTCAATTCAGGATGTATGTATGACCGGTTCTAAACTCATAACACAATTATATAATCATTCAACTCTCGCGCAATAATAACGATACTTGAATCACAGAATTCCAAATCTCTTTATAAACTCTAATGATAAAGGATGCATTAATGTTAGGTATGATATGCTCACAAAATTCCTAAACACAATCTCTTTGCGAGTAGGCTATTTTGCTCATCTAAGATTAGTTCAAGATATCAATAACATTCTCATGTATATTAATTATCATAAGATGCTAGATTCCTGATGATCAATCCAGATCTAGTATAGATTCAAATCTAGATGAAGAACAATTATGATAATCCTAATATGTTTGTGGCCAATTCAAAAATTAATCATAAACCCTTGAAAACCCAAAATCTAAGAAGTGGATTACATAGACATAATCAATGAAACACAAATCATGAACTGAATAAACTGCATATAATAAATCAAGAGTATGAAAGGAGTTTAGAATCTTCTCTCTACAAGGTGAGTTCTGATTTTTCTCTGCAAAATCTCTCAAAGAACTTGGTAAATACAAAACTTAGTTTTTCCGACTTCTAAAAACCAAGATATATCTAAAATATGAAAAGACTTGTATTGCAAATAATTAAAACTCTTGGGGCAACTTTGTAATTCTTCAAACTTGATAAAATCTCGGATGGCTTCGATAGTCGTGACCCATGTCGATTGACACCAATGGGGTGTGTCATGACCCATGTCGATTGACACCAGTGGGGTGTGTTGTGACCCATGTCGATTGACACCAATGGGGTGTGTCGATCGACGTGAACACCCTGATTCATCTCCAAGTAGATTTGCTTAGCTACAAACCTCCAAAAGCTCTAAAGTGCATCAACAAGGTCCAGCTCTTACTTGTACCTAATAAGACTCAAAGAATACCAAAAAAACTCTAAAAACAATACTTATATCATGGCTAAAAACCATAAAAACCATGATATGTCAACTCTCCAGACTTAGCTTTTGCTTGCCTTCAAGTGAACAGAAAACAAAACACAAGGAAGAAGTTTGAAAACATGAAACTCACAATGTCATCAGAGCACCACACTCACAGTAACCTTTGTAATCCACTAGAAATTTCTTACCTGACAAGATCCAGACCACCATGTAGTTCATCGCTAACACTCGCAGTTTTCCCGATGATACCCACAACTTTACAACATAATCTCCTGTAAGTTGTTCATCGCTGCAGCTCATCTCTAATTTCAATACCCAGAACCTTCTAGAGTCATTGTTATTCAATACCAAAACAAGACAACCATACAACACTTGGTACTGTTTCTCTCCCCCAAACTTATTCTTTTCTTTATTCTCTCTTTTTTTTTTATGAAATTTCCTTTCTTTTTTTATAATTCAAAGGGGTAAGCGAATAAAGGTATCACAAGAAATTTTGCTAGCCTCACTTCGGCCTTTGCGTGATCATCTCTATATATATGTAAAATAATGGGATCACGATAAATTTTCCTACCCTTTTACACAATAGAGAACCATCTCATCTTTACATATTAATTTATTGGATCAAGGGAGAGGAGTACCATTTGATTCTACAAAAGTTGTTTCATGTCGGGTATGAATAAGGAGTCAAGCCCTTAGAACATTAAAATCGTCGATGAGGTTAATAGCTCAGGCCATAGAAATGAGGGTTTCTGTTAGAAGTATGGGTGTCTCAAGTCATCGGTTAACCTTTGATTTTTTCAATAGTCTCCGATTCAAGTCTGAGTTGAATCTACGGTCACTAAACCTTCTGTAAAATGTGGTGGTTTCTTCGATACTATCATTGTTTCGGACTAATTTTGACTCAATAAAACAGAATTTTAAATTTTTTTAAAAAATTAGGACTGACTCTCGGAATAATAAATGAAGTTAGTAACTACCTCTCCTAGACTTAAACAACACTGTCCCCAGTGCTATCAAGCCTAAGGAAGGTGATAAAAATAAATAAAAATAGAACAAGAGTTAACTGTTATGTTAGAAATCGTGACCTTGTATGTATGTGTCGATCGACACCCATGGGGTGTGTTGATCGACAAAATATCCGTAATCAGACATTGAAGTCTCATAATCATCTATCCTTGCCATTCATTGCAATTTTTTACAAGTTAATCTGATGGATCACTCAAACACAAGTCAAATAGCAAGCAAATATCATAACAAAACAAGTTCAAACAAGTTCCAAATCAAAATAAAAAGACAAAATGACTCAAAATCAAAAAGAATATTTACTCAAAATTAAAAAAGAAAATGAAAATACTAGAAACCAGCAAGTCTGAAAGGATCTCTAACAATAATCATCACCAGAGGTTTGGGGGTGTGTTGTAGTCAAGAGGAGGACTGCAAGAGCGTCTTCGAGCTGCAGGAGCTCCACAACAAAGCTTGCGGCTCGAGCCCGCTATGAGCTGCCACATACTCCTCATGGTGCTCATCATGTTTCTCTTGAACGCCGGACCTGGAATCGAAGTCTCGGGTGGTGGTGCACAAACTTTTTCTCCACTACTGAAGGTGCAGTACTAGAAGAAGCTCTACAACGAAGCTTGCGGCTCCAGCCTGGACTAAGAAGCAACCTCTCGGGTGTTAAGTAAAGGCGCGTGTGATCACGTTATATAGTGAGAGAGCTGGTGGGAAGCTTCAATTTCCATACATGTCAATCCCTCATAAGTAAAAACCCATATGTTGTTGGGCTTCATCCATGTGACATGCTTGAGATACTCATGATCCATATCTAAGTGATTGGTCTTGCAAGATGCATTGGAGAAGATGATGTCGAAGTGGCCAAAGATTGGAGTTAAGAGACTTCCAATATGCTCAAATTGCTTCTTGCAGATTGCGTTGGTCTTGGGCGACGTGAGATGATGTGCGAAGACAGATCATAGGTTCAGGTTGGTGTTAGACATGGTATACTTCCAAGTTTCCGCGGGAAACAGATGACCAATACCGTGCAAAAGGAGCATGAGATATAACGTTTTCGCCTTGGTAGGATCAGACTTCCACAAGATTGTGCTAGCAATGAGGCGCACGATGTACCTAATGGCAGGATGACGGACATCTGTCTGCTTTGAAGAGCCAGTATCATACTCTCCATTCCCAATGTGCAACCATAGAGTCTTGATGTCGTTCTACTCATTATCAAATGTGACTTGAGTAGCATCTCTCCTGAAATGGTGTAAGTCACATAAATCCAGAATAATGATCCGGTATCGCACTCCCTTGCACATGAAAGTAACAACACCTTCTTGAGCTATCTTGGCATTCTCATTGGCATAGTAAATACGATAAGTAGCCATGAACTGTCTCGCCATGTCCGGATATAGCAGGTAGTGTATCCCATAGTACCAAGATCCATCCTTTCGGTGATGTGGTTAACGTCATCTTCGATCCTAAGAGTGATCATAGTCTGCCTATCCTCCAAACATGTAGGTCTCATATCAACGCTCTGTCACGCATTGTAGAACAGCGTGTCGTACTCATCCTAATCTTCAGAGATCGGCCTAAGCTAGCACTCGGGACAGCTCACCTCAGATCTCTGATCACTATCCCACTAGTGTTTCATCCTGATCTTCGCACTCTCAAGCTTGGGCCATGAGAAACGGATATGTGCATTGGCCGGTAACTTGGCATGAGGTGTGGTGGTGATGATAGCATCGGGTGCTAGCTCCGAATCCGAGGTGTCCACCTCTTGTCTACGAGTGCGCTTTTTCCTTGAAGATCTCCTTGAAGAGATCAGCAAAAACAACAAGAAATAAGAACACAATCCAAGCATTAGTCTATGCCAAATGCATCGTCACGCATTATCAAATTGCAAAAATTCTCAAACATCATAAGCAAAAATCAAAGTCACCATTCCATTAACAATGAAAAATATCCAATTTCACCCTAGAAACATCAATCATTCATCTTAAAACTCTTCTAGTGTTGGTGTCGACCGACACATGCAGAGGGTGTCGATCGACGCAAGCACATATTTTCAGATTCAATCCTAAAATATTCAATTTTTCATCAACAAAATTTAATGGGATTTTCATCAATTCAAATCAAATTAGCTCAATCCCATACTATAACCCTTCTAAAATCATCCTAACCAACAAAGATTAGCAAACGTAAAGACCTGAAATGGATCATAAAAATGGAGTTTCAAACCTTGATTTCTGAAAATATAAACGAGATTCATGAAGAACATACCTTGGATTTCGAAATGAATATTGAATAAGGGTGAAAATCTAATGAATATAGGGTGGGTGGGGCGGTTGAATCACTCAAATCGGTTGAGAAACACGAATTTTTGAAGTGTAGAGTTTGAGTTTGGGTGGGGCGGCTTCAAAGGAGAAGAAGGGAAGAAAAGAAAAAGGAGAAGAAATAGGGTACTTATACTTACCTGGGCTCAATGTCGACTGACACAAGGAGATTGTGTCGATCGACACCGACGTGAAAATCGGTTTCCTATGTTTTTGAAGAACTGAATGGATGACACTAATGATGATGAATTACGAAAAAATCCTGAAATAGACATACAAGACTACAAATTAGAAAAAAAAGACTCGGAAAAATGTATATACAGACTTACCAGTGGGTTGCCTCCCACTAAGCGCTTGTTTCCAGGCATTAGCTCGACTTGGTCATGCTCTAGGCTGGTAGTGAATCTTCGGAAGTATCCGAATGTGACGACGGAACAAAAAGAAAACAAATCTAAAGATGTTCAACCGATCAGCAAGACAAACCCTCACAAATTTGATCTAAACAAACCGTTTTATGATGAAAATCTTCAATCGATCTAAAGAGAATATCATCGCAAAAAAGCAATATTGAAAGAAGCTACGTCAAGGGTGATGAAGATTCCGTTGCCTAAATATTTTAAGGTTTGGATCATCTTTAAAATTTCATGTGATATAATTCAATATATAAGTGTGTTTTATTTTTCCCATCATCTGCATCTTGTCAATGATCTGATTATATATATATATATATATATATATATTTTGTAGTGAGTTTTGCTTTGCCAAGTATTGCCGGAGGTTCTCAAAATTTGAATATTGGATCCAAAAGAGTTATCCTACTTGTTGGATTGCTTTTAATTAGATGAATAAATATATTGTAGACCAAATTTGTTTACTCTATAAATCTTTTTTGTTTTTCAATTTTCGGTCAAATTTGTATTACTCCAAAGTGTCTACTACGTAGAGTGCTAGACAACCTGAGTGTTAAGATTGGTTAATCAAATCAAATCTTTGAAATTTCATATAAAATGTTTATCAAACCTAATAAAGAAAGAACAAAGACATAAAAAGTACAACAAAAATAAAAAGAACAGAGAAAGAAAAAGGACAACACAAACAAAATCATCTCCAGTTTCATGATGATCTTAGAATGTTCAAGACATTTTCGAGTAATGTAGCATCACAACTTAATAGTTTGGGAAGAAGACTAATTTTCTCCAACATAAGTTTCTTCATATTTGGTATCTTGTACTTGTTTGATCCTCCAACTTTCATGATCTCTAGCATACACGATTGAAGAGTCAAAAAGATATGGTTTATCCTTTTTGTAGGAAATATTTCAAATGACTCTTCCATAGCACGAACAAGATCTTCGACTGTTTTGAGGCACGCCATATGTTGCAACGCTTGTATGGCACTAAAAATCCAAGATCTAAAATGTTTAGATCCAGCTAGTTTGGTGGTTGATACATCAATTGTATATCAAAGCCATTTAAATGCTGCTTCCTGAAAATCTGGATCTGAACATTGAACATGTGTCCTTGCATTGTCTTGTTGAATAAAAATAGTCTTTCCCCAATCTTCTCTTGGCCAATTTGCATGAATGGCTGGAAGAACTTTTTCAATCAAACATGCTTTTACATCCTCTCTCCTAACAGAAGTTGATGCTTTTAGTTCCAAAGTTCCAGCATCTCTATTCTTACTCCGTCTCTTAGCTGGTTCCATGGTAACAAATTGAAATATTCCAAATTTTCCCAAAAATATTTTGTTTCCTTCATCATCAAATCTTGGATGAGCTATCGCATCTAGAAACATTACTTTTCCAATGTAATTTTTACTTTTACATATATGATGCAGCAAATAAATATTAGAATCCATGAATGATTTGGTAAATTATTGTTAGATTGAAGAAATTAGGACCGTCGGGGTGTAGCCCCATGCAAACTTTCATTTAAGTGTATACACAAAGGTTTTGAAAAACTATGTATTGCCACACGAAAAGTATGTTTTCGAGTTAGAGCCATATAAACAGAGGTGCGTTAACCACTAACAGAGGTGTTTGGAACGGAAATAATTTAAATCGATTTGGTTAACAGACCGATTTCAATCTCGAACCCAATTAAAAAAACCCTAACCCGATTTCAATCTCGAACCCAGAACTTAAAAATCCCTAACCCGCTTTCAACGCGATCCCAGAAAAAATTTCCAAAATCTCCAACGGCTCTATTCCTTTGTCTCGTCTTCGACCCTATTTGCGAACCCAGAAAAAAATTCCCAACCGCTGTCGTTGCATCGACCGAAGCTGCGAAATGAGGTAAGAGATCTGTTCTCGAGTTCCATTTTAAGTTCTCTGTTGAATTTTTGGCTGAGTATTCGTCGAATTTTGTAATGAATTTTTGTGTAAATTCTTGAATTTCTTCTTTTGATAGTGTAACATCCGTAATTTTGATATTTGGGGTTTTAGTTGGAGAAATTAAAAGTAAGGGCTGAATTGTTTAAAACAATTTGTGGCTAGCGGGTTTAATTGATAAATTCAAAAGTTATGGGGCCAATTTCAAAAAAAGGAAAAACTCTGAGGACTGTTTGCTATATTTAGAAAAACTTCCTTATTTCTATAAGTTTGCGCTGAGCCCTAGCTACGATCGTAGATCGTTCCCCGCCTTTGCGTAGAGAGAAGGAAAGTGAGTTGGTCGGTGTTGATTCCGTAGATTGGAGAGTTCGTCGTCGAACTTGAGTAATTGCGGTCGTTAGAGTTTTCGTGGTGCTGTGCGTCAGCCATCGTCAGTTGTGGAGAGGTAAGGTTATCTCTATCGTATGCTTAGTAGTTTTGTCGGTCGGGTTCTGGTTTTTGGTCGATCATGAACGAGTGGTGAAGTCGTGATGGTAGTGTGGTGGGTTTTGAACAGCGGCGTTAAGGAGAACGTGATGGTGTGACGTGGTGATGATCATCTGTGACGGAGAGTAGCAGTTATGGTGGGAATAGTTGATCGATGGATGCCAGTGGTTGTTCGGTAATATTGTGTTGAAGTTGCAGACCTTCCACGAAGAAGAAGGAGATGACTTATTAAGTCATTAAGTCATGTTACGTTATTATGTTAAATTACTAATTAAATATTCATTAATAATATTTTATCATTATTAGGTTGCAGGTTCGGAATTTAAGGGTGTAGACAGCGCGGAAAAAGTTTCCGGAAGTCGCAGAAAAATTGTGTCGGAAGGTGCTACTAGTGGCTACGGTGAGTGCAGTACCGTGGTCGGATGATTTACGGAATTATTTCCCGAGATAATTCAGTGTTAGGATTTAATTCTGTGTTCTGTGATTTTTGCGGTATTTTTATTGCTGAGATAAATTCCGGAATAATTGCTAGAAATTGCCGTTATTTATCAGATTATTTTATGTAATTTTTTAATGAATTATTACTGAATTAATTATTGAGAATTAATTATTTTAGTCAATTTTTGGGTGTTTTAAATTGTCGTTGATTGATTTAATTCATTAGTTTGCGATGAATTAATTTTATTAAATCATTGTTGTGTTGTTTGTCAAGTTCGGACATTTGATTATATCAGAGGGGTATTTTCGTAATTTTGTCTCAATTGACCTAGTAGACGGGTTGATCGCCTCTTCAGTATTTATTAAATACTGACTGCGTTTATTCATAATGAAGCAGGTAAGAGAAAGGATAAAGCTATCTGAAACTCATAGAACTGCGGTAACGGACCAGGATGACATACCGTGATAGTTTTTATTTATTTTATTTATATTAGATATTTGTAAATCAGATCAGTACTTATTGCTGAAATTGTTTCCGCTAGATTGTTAGAACATTTTTTCATTATTATGTTAGAATAAACGGATTAATTGGTTATGTTGTTAAAAATTTTAAAAATGCCTATTTTGTGTGGTTTATGTTTATTGAACCGGTCCCGGTTTAGTGGTTTTCGGGGCGGGTCGTTTCAATTTGGTATCAAGGCGGAGTTGATTCTAAGACTGCTAGATTTCTTGCTGCGTTGCTATGTTGTTATGTTGTTATTGTTTAGGGTGTTTGGATATGTCACCCTCCGGCCGATAACAGTTTCACGGTAAGACTTCCTTGTTATTTTTGGTTATTATGTTAACTCGTAATTTAATAACCGTGTGATTTTGCCAGATGGTGAATTCTGGTAGAGTTCGGGGTCGTGGTGGCAGAGCGGGCCATGGTGGTAGAGCGGACCGTGGCGGCGAGGAGGTAGAGCTGGCAGAGCAGCTGTGGACGTGACGCAGAGTGTCATGGTGGACCATGGGGCATATGAGTACTCCGAGGGAGAGGGTCAGTCTGGGCCAGCGGCCGAGCATGGTGCGATGCCTGGGCCGGGTGGTGCTTAGGCAGGTACGGATCCGAACCAGATGGAGGCGATACTGGGCATGTTGGCCCAGCTTTTGAAGAGGTTACCTCGTGTGGTACCGGCTCCAGCTCTAGTGGCACCACAGGGGGATGCTGCAATGGCAGGTGGGAATGCTCCGGGAGTGCCGAGAGTGGTTGTTGAGGCTGAGCCAGTGGTTCCGTCGTACCTAAGGGTGATGGAACACATGCAGAGGTTGGGCACCAAGTTTTTCAGTGGTGGTGTTAGATCGATCGAGTCTGATGAGTGGAGGTCCAGGTTGGAGAGGAACTTCCAGCCGATCAGGTGCCCTAAAGAGTATAGGATGGACTTGGCGGTGCATTATCTGAAGGGAGATGCACATGAGTGGTGGCAAAGTGTCGTTGCAAGGAGGACGGGAGTAGTGTTGCCTTGGGACGAGTTCCGAAGGGAGTTCGATCTCAAGTACTTTCCACGGGAGGCTCAGAACAGGTTGCAGGGGGAGTTTATGTACTTGTTGCAGGGGATTCATTCGGTTCGAGAGTACGAGGCCGAGTTTAATCGGTTGAAGCGGTTTGCTGGTTCGGGTGTAGATACCGAGCATGATATGATTTGTTCCTTCCTGCGAGGTATGAGTATCGACCTTAAGAACCGTTGTATGGTCCGCAAGTTCGCGTCGGTGTCGGAATTAGTGGAGTATGTAGCGGAGCTTGAAGAGGGTCTAAGGCAAGAGGCTAGTTTGATGGCTGCAGTGCCAGAGGCTCCACGGCGTCCTCAGGGTCAGAGTGTGGCTCCGAGCAAAGGCGGCAAGTCTGGGCAGCAGCAGGGGCAGAAGAGGAAGTGGGATGACACTTCCAAGGTTGTGGGTGCAGGGTATCGTATCGCCAACTGTACCAAGGCTGATGAGCGGGTTTGCTTCCACTGCAAGGAACCCAGGCACGTGAAGACCAGTTGCCCAAAGCTAGGGCAGCAGGCACCGAGGATTAAGGCACCGCCACAGAAGCGGGCTGCAGTAGCACTTCGGATGTATACATTAGGTTCGGAGGCCGGTGGAGCGAGCAGCAGCAGACCGATAACTGGTTAGTGCCTAACTTTTTTCGTTCTTCTTTAAGTGTTAAAATTTATTTTTGCTGGTTGTTGTGTTTAGTAGTCTTAGCTTATTGTTTCTGTAGGGACCTTAAGCGTAGTGGGAGTTGAGTCTCATGTGTTGTTTGACTCCGGAACATCTCATAGTTTTGTTACACCAAGCTGGGTGTTTGAGAATGAGATCCAGGAGCTGTCTGGTGACCATTCAGGAGTAGTGAGAGTTGCTGGGGGTCGGTTATTGGAGACTCGAGGTTGTGTTGAGGGCATCGACATTCTTATCGCAGGAGAGTTGATGCCAGCTGATTTGATAGTCTGACCGGTAGAGATTTATGATGTCATTTTGGGCATGGACTGGCTGGGGAAGTTCAAGGCTCACTTGGATTATCATAGAGGCCGAGTCATTTTCGAGCGAGCACGCAGGAGGTTGGTTTACCAGGGGGTGCAACCGGTTTCTAGAAGCATAGTTGTTTCAGCTATTCAGGGTGAGCGATTGATTGAGCAGGGTTGTGAGGCATACCTGGCGACCATATCGATGTCCGGTGTTGTTGGGGAGTCGGCGTTACATGACATTGAGGTGGTTTGTGAGTTTGAGGATGTGTTCCAGCCATTGAGAGGGTTATCGCCGTCGAGGTCTGATCCTTTCATGATCGAGTTGGAGCCAGGGACCTCACCGTTGTCTAAGACTCCGTACAGGATGGCTCCAGCTCAGATGGCTGAGCTGAAGAAGCAACTGGAGGATCTGTGTGAGAAAAGTTTTATCCGACCGAGTAGTTCACCATGGGGAGCACCGGTATTGTTTGTGAAAAAGAAGGATGGGAGGTTCTGGTTGTGTTTCGACTACCGGGGGCTTAACCGCGTCACTGTGAAGAATAAGTATCCACCGCCGAGGATTAGAGAGTTGTTGGATCAGTTGGGGGAAGCTACGTGGTTCTCCAAGATTGATTTGGCGTCTGGATATCACCAGATCCCTATAGCTGAGGTGGATATTTGGAAGACGGCTTTCAGGACGAGATACGGGCACTACGAGTTTGTGGTGATGCCGTTCGGGTTGACTAATACGCCAGCTGCGTTTATGAGGTTGATGAACGGGGTCTTCCAGGAGTATCTGGATGAGTTCGTCATTATCTTTATTGATGACATCTTAGTTTATTCCAAGAGTCCTGAGGAGCACGCGAGCCACTTGAGGAAAGTTTTGGAGAAGTTACGGGAGCAGCAGTTGTTTGCTAAGTTGAGCAAGTGTAGTTTCTAACAGCAGAAATGGGTTTTCTAGGTCATGTTGTCTCTAAGAACGGAGTGGCTGTGGATCCGGAGAAGATTCAGGCTATAGAGGAGTGGCCGAGACCGAGGAATACTACAGAGATTCGAAGCTTCCTTGGACAGGCTGGTTATTACCGGAGGTTTGTCAAAGGTTTTGCCAGCATGGCTCAACCTATGACTAAACTTACTGGGAAATAAGTTCCTTTTGTGTGGTCACCGCAGTGTGAGGAGAGCTTTTTGAAGCTCAAGGAGATGTTGGTTAGCACGCCGGTATTAGCTTTACCAGAGCCAGATGAGCCGTATGTTGTTTACACGGACGCGTCCAGGCTGGGACTCGGATGTGTGCTTATGCAGCAGGGGAGGGTGATTGCTTATGCTTCCCGGAAGTTGAGGAAACATGAGGGTAACTATCCTACTCACGATTTGGAGATGGCTGCGGTAGTGTTTGCGCTGAAAATCTAGAGATCGTATCTATATGGCGAAAAAGTTCAGGTGTTCACGGACCACAAAAGTCTGAAGTACATCTTTACTCAGCCCGAGCTGAACCTGAGGCAGAGGTGCTGGATGGAGTTAGTTGCAGATTATGATCTGGAGATAGCTTACCATCCCGGTAAAGCTAATCTCATGGCTGATGCCTTGAGCCGGAAGCAAGTGATCTCGGATACAGAGAGAGATGGTGAGTGCCTTGCGGTTGTGTGCTATATCCGAGGAGCCTAAGCCACTGGGTTTAGAAGCGGCTAATCAAGCCGATATTCTGAGCAGAGTCTGTGAGCACGAGAGTTGAATCGGGAGTTGATTCGACTTCTAGAGAAGTTAGAGTATAAGGTTTCCAGCAATGGGACAATATTACTACATGGTAGGGTGTGTGTGCCAAAGGATGACTTGCTTAGGCAGAAAATTCTTAGGGAAGCGCACCAGAGTGGGTTCTCGATTCATCCAGGAGCTACCAAGATATACCGTGATCTCAAACGGTATTATCAGTGGGTAGGGATGAAGAAGGATGTTGCTAGCTGGGTTGCCAGGTGTGATACCTGCCAGTTGGTGAAGGCTGAGCATCAGGTTTCGAGCGGTTTGCTGAGGAGTTTACCCATTCCAGAGTGGAAGTGGGACATGATCACCATGGATTTCGTGATTGGTCTGCCGGTTTCGCGAACGAAGGATGCTATCTGGGTTATTGTTGATAGGTTGACCAAGTCGGCACATTTTCTGGCCATTAAAAATACCAATGGAGCTGAGGTCTTGGCTAGGAGATATGTCAGTGAGATTGTGAAGCTGCATGGGATACCTGTGAGTATTGTGTCAGATCGGGATCCAAAGTTCTCATCGCTGTTTTAGAGAGCTTTTCAGAGAGAGATGGGCACTAAGGTACATATGAGTACAGCTTATCATCCCTAGACGGATGGACAGTCAAAGCGCACTATCCAGACATTGGAGGACTTGTTGCGGATGTGTGTGCTTGATTGGGGCGGACATTGGCTCGACCACTTGAGTTTGGCGGAGTTTGCGTACAACAACAGTTACCAGGGTATTATTGGTATGGCACCATTTGAGGCTCTCTATGGTAGACCATGCAAAACACCGTTGTGCTGGACTCAAGTGGGGGAGAAGAGTTTGCTGGGGGCCGATTTTGTGCAGGAGACTACGGAAAAAATCCGTGTTGTTAAGCTGAACATGAAGGAGGCACAAGATAGGTAAAAGAGCTACGCTGACAAGCGTAGAAAGGAGTTAGAATTTAATGTTGGAGATATGGTGTATCTCAAGATGACCATGCTGCGAGGTCCGAATAGGTCTATTCCCGAGACTAGGCTGAGTCCTCGGTATATGGGTCCTGTTAGAGTGTTGGAGCGTATCGGACCGGTCGCTTATAGGCTTGAGTTGTCAGAGGTGATGCGGGCATTCCTTAAGGTGTTTGATGTTTCGAAGCTGAAGAAGTGCCTGCATAGGCTGGTTAGGAGGAAGCAAGTTCTAGAGATGAAGATCTTATGGGACTGCAATGGAGCGGTGGAGGAGACTTGGGAACCAGAAGCGAAGATGAACCGAAAGTTTCCCAAGTGGTTCGGAAAGCTAGAGATTTAGCTGGAGTCCTAGTGCTGTTTTGTTGAGTTGTTGTATTTTCTTGTCGTTTAAGCTGTTGTACTCGTTTAGTTTTGCTGAAATGTTAGATTCGGGGACGAATCTATGTTAGTGGGGAAGAATTCTAACATCCGTAATTTTGATATTTGGGGTTTTAGTTGGAGAAATTAAAAGTAAGGGCTGAATTGTTTAAAACAATTTGTGGCTAGCGGGTTTAATTGATAAATTCAAAAGTTATGGGGCCAATTTCAAAAAAAGGAAAAAGTCTGAGGACTGTTCGCTGTATTTAGAAAAACTTCCTTATTTCTATAAGTTTGCGCCGAGCCCTAGCTACGATCGTAGATCGTTCGCCGCCTTTGCGTAGAGAGAAGGAAAGTGAGTTGGTCGGTGTTGATTCCGTAGATTGGAGAGTTCGTCGTCGAACTTGAGTAGTTGCGGTCGTTAGAGTTTTCGTGGTGCTGTGCATCAGCCATCGTCGGTTGTGGAGAGTAAGGTTATCTCTATCGTATGCTTAGTAGTTTTGTCGGTCGGGTTCTGGTTTTTGGTCGATCATGAACGAATGGTGAAGTCGTGATGGTAGTGTGGTGGGTTTTGAACAGCGGCGTTAAGGAGAACGTGATGGTGTGACGTGGTGATGATCATATGTGACGGAGAGTGGCAGTTATGGTGGGAATAGTTGATCGATGGATGCCGGTGGTTGTTCGGTGATGTTGTGTTGAAGTTGCAGACCTTCCACGAAGAAGAAGGAGATGACTTATTAAGTCATTAAGTCATGTTACGTTATTATGTTAAATTAATAATTAAATATTAATTAATAATATTTTTTTATTATTAGGTTGCGGGTTCGGAATTTGAGGGTGTAGACAGCGCGAAAAAAGTTTCCGGAAGTCGCAGAAAAATTGTGTCGAAAGGTGCTATTAGTGGCTACGGTGAGTGCAGTACCATGATCGGATGATTTACAGAATTATTTCCCGAGATAATTCAGTGTTAGGATTTAATTCTGTGTTCTGTGATTTTCGCGATATTTTTATTGCTGTGATAAATTCTGGAAAAATTGCTAGAAATTATCGTTATTTATGAGATTATTTTATGTAATTTTTCTATGAATTATTGCTGAATTAATTGTTGAAAATTAATTGTTTTAGTCAATTTTTGGGTGTTTTAAATTGCCGTTGATTGATTTAATTCATTAGTTTGCGGTAAATTAATTTTATTAAATCATTGTTGTGTTGTTTGTCAAGTTCAGACATTTGATTATGTCAGAGGGGTATTTTCGTAAATTTGTCCTAATTGACCTAGTAGACGGGTTGATCGCCTCCTCAGTATTTATTAAATACTGACTGCGTCTATTCGTAATGGCGCAGATAAGGGAAAAGATAAAGCTAGCTGAAACTCGTGGAACTGCGGTGACGGACCAGGATGACATACCGTGATAGTTTTCATTTATTTAATTTATATTGGATATTTGTAATTCAGATTAGTGCTTATTGCTTAAAGTGCTTCCGCTAGATTGTTAGAACATTTTTTTATTATTATGTTGGAATAAATGGATTAATTGGTTATGTTGTTAGAAATTTTAAAAATGCCAGTTTTGTGTGGTTTATGTTTATTGAACCAGTCCCGGTTTAGTAGTTTTCGGGGCGGGTCGTTTCAGATAGTACCGAGGATCCTAACAATTCAGAGAGAGAGCAATACAGAAAGTGATCCCGACGATCCTGATTATGCTTCCCCAGTCGAAAGTGCTGAGGGTGGTGATAATTCATCGAGTTCATCGAGTTCATCGGGTTCATCGAGTTTTGAAGAGGAATCTGACTCTGACGATGAAGATGAATTGATGGATAGGTTTCGATTAGAAATAGAGAATGATGTTGCTCATTTTAGGGATGAATTTTTTATCCAACATGATGTGTGTCCTGATAGCGACACTGAGGCTGAGAATGCGAATAAAGAAGTGCAAGTGGTCGCTGAACACAAGATTAGAAGAAGAGGAGATGGAAGATTGTACTATGGTCAAGTGTTTGACAGTGGTACAACATTCAAAGAGGCTGTCTTGGATTATACTCTGACATAAGGCAGCAACATCAAACAGAGTAGGTGGGATAAAACTAATCTAGAGTATAGGTGTGCTATAGCTGGATGTAAATGGAGGATTTATTGTGCTTTGCAAACAAGAAGGAACAGATGGGAGGTGACAGGATTAAATAGATTTTTTGTTGGAGGTTATCATACATGTAACAGGGATAGAGGATGTCAGATGCTCACAGATCCAGTGATAGCTGTGTTGTTCTTAGACAAGATTAGAGAGGATCGAAAATTGTGGAAGCCTATGTTGATACAAACTACTATCAAGGATCAGTGGCGGATATCTGTGACAAGAAATCAGTGTAAGAAGCAAGGAAGAAAGCACTCAAGTGGATCGAGAATGAACACGAAGTCCAGTTTGCAAATATCTGTGGATATTGCAAGGAGATCACTGAAACAAACCCGCAGTCAACTGTGTCACTTGATATTATTCAAGGGCAAAATGGTGAAGATTTATTTGATAGGTTTTATGTGTGCTTCCAAAAACTCAGAGACTCATGGAAGAGAGCATGTCGGCCAATCATTGGAGTTGATGGTACTTTCCTTAGAAGTACCTTCTCAGGGCAGTTGTTCGTTGCTCAAGGCCAATGGTGAGAACAAGATCTATCCAATAGCATGGGCTGTGGTGAAAGTGGAGAATGAGGACAATTGGTTGTGGTTTATGAGATTACTGAAGCAGGATTTGGATTTGAAAGATGGAGATGGCTACATCTTAATCTCTGATAGACAAAAGGTATTGATTATTAGCTTATCTATAATTAACTTTGCTTTATAAAGTTATCTTGAATATTATTATGGTGCAAGGACTGATCAATGCCGTGGAGATAGAGACGCCACTTATTGAGCATAGGAAATGTGTGCAACACATTTACGGAAACATCAAGGCACAGACTGGAAAAAAGATGGACATGAAGATGCTGATTTGGCAACTAGCATGGAGCTACAACAGCACACAGTTTAAAAAGAACTTGAAAATGATTGAAGATTATGATCAAGGTGTTTATACTGAGGTACTAAAAAGGAAGCCAGAGATTTGGTGTAGAGCTTTTTACAAGATTGATGGAAAATGTTGTCAAGATGTGGAAAACAACTCAGTTGAATCATTCAACGGCAGTATTGTGACAGCCAGAGAAAAGTCTTTCATGCCAATGCTGGAAACCATCAGGAGACTAGCAATGGTTCGTATACGAGAGAGATCTATTGCTGCAAACAGATGGCCAGGTAAGTACACAGCTTATGTGTAGCAATTTCTTGATGCAGAACATAAAGATGCTTCAGATTGCATTTTTTTTCCTGGTACTAGTGGTAAGTATGAGGTTCAGCTTGGTTATGACTATGAGAGTGTAGACTTGAATAAGCGGACGTGTTCGTGTTGCAAGTGGCAAATCTGTGGAATACCATGTGAGCATGCCTATGGAGTTTGAAAAAGACACTTAATCCAGATGATTATGTGAGTGGTTGGTTTTTCACAGACCGCTTGATAGACCTCTATGCTGAAAGTATCAACCCGCTTAGAGGACCAGGTCATTGGACTACAGGTGACGTAGCATTGGTTACTCTACGAGCTGACCAACAAAGGTCTAAGAAGAAGAAGGCGAAGAAGCAAAGGATTAAAGGTGCAAACGAGTCTCCATCCAAGAAGAAGAACAAGAAGAAGAGGAAGAGAAGAAAGAATAAGGAGCAGCAAGTGGATACAGATGAAGCAGCTACAGCTACTTACAAGAAGCAGACAATGCATTGCAAAACATGTGGACAAGTTGGTCATAATGCTAGATCATGTGGCAACCACCATTGCTTTTTCTTCTTCCAAAGCCTCATCAACCCATTTGAAAACATGCGAACCATCTATCTTCAGCTTTCGAGTTGCGGCAAATGAACATCGATAGAATCTTCTACCCGGATTTGCATCGGTTTTAGCTGTGAACTCTGTTACTGAAACACCACACCAACACGCATTTGGTACCTCGTGGTTGCGTCCTTGAGCCCTTCCAGATGTCATCCCACTCGAAGCCGAAGAAATGTGGCTCATGATTCTTGATCCGAAGTTAAACTCCCCAAACACACACAACTGCAGGCGAAACCAGAGAAATCGAATACACTGAATAAAAAGACAAAGAAGAAAGTACCTTTGAAGCAGCGAAATTCTATAATAAAAAGACAAAGAAGAAAGTACCGTTGGGGATTTTGGGGATTTTTAAGTTCTGGGTTCGAGATTGAAATCGGGTTAGGGTTTTTTTAATTGGGTTCGAGATTGAAATCGGTCTTTTAACCAAATCGATTTAAAATATTTCCTGTCTAAACATCTCTGTTAGTGGTTAACACACCTCTGTTAGTGGATAAAATAATATGCTTAACAGAACCATCAAAGTAAACGGAAAATCTACTTTTATGTGGCTCTAACTCGAAAACATACTTTCCGTGTAGCAATACATCGTTTTTCAAAACCCTTGTGTATACATACTTAAATGAAAGTTTGCATGGGGTTACACCCCGTCGCCCCGAAGAAATTATATAGGGGCAGAAAATTGGAGCATCATTTCTTTTGACTATTGCAAAATTTGATTTTTTTCATTTTAAACTGTTTATGAAATTTGTTGGGTCCAATTATATTAATTAAAGTGGATTAAGAAAACAAATGATGATGAAGTGACGATTTGTATTCTGGTCATCCTTTTTCTTTTCTTTTTAAAACTGCTTTTACTTTTTTTAATGAAGATTTTGATTTAAAAAAAAACAATTTTCTTAATAACCGTGCTTTTAAGCCAAACATCTATCAAAATGGGACAAAGGGAGTAAATAATGTTATAGGTTTTATTTTTTATATTTTCTATTAGTCTTCTTTGACCACAACAGGTGAGGAAATCGTCTTCTTAAGTTTGGATTCATTAGATCCTTCAGACACAAGTTCTGCAAACAATCCTATTCTGACTACATATTTTAACTACATATATTTATCAACAATGTTAAGGTTAGTGGATTGCCAGACCATCATCTAAGACTGAAGATTGGTTGTCCAGTTATGTTGCTTAGAAACGTAGATCCTGAAGCTGGTTTAATGAATGGAATGGCTGAGAATGGCTGAGTTTATCATTGAAGCTAGAGTGATAACAGGAGACAAAGTTGGGGATACAGTTCTTATTCCTAGGCTACTAATAACACCATCAGATGTTAAGCTTCCTTTCAAAATACGAAGAAGACAGTTGCACATAGTTGTTGTGTTAGCTATGATCATCAACAAAAGCCAATGACAATCTTTGGAAAAAGTTGGACTTTATTTGCCTAGGCCGTGTTTTTCACATGAACAGCTCTACGTTGCAATATCTAGAGTACCATCAAAGAAATGTTTAAAGGTGTTAATTGTAGACAAAGATGGAAACCACATAAAGAAACTCTGAATGAGGTTTACAAAGAGGTGTTCAAAAATATAAACTCAAAACTCGCCAAAGTTAGCACATAACTGTCATTTAAGCACCTTACAACTACAAAATGTTTTCTATTATTGTAACATTGATTATTTATTTGTGTTAAATATTGCAGCTTAGCTGAGGATATTTGAAATTCGTGGAAAAGATTGTTAAAGTTCTCTGGAAGACTATTTCCTCAAATTCTTTTGAAAAACAATTTATGTATTGTACACCTTTTTCAGAAAAAAAAATATTTGTCTATTAATAATGTAAACATTCATTTGTTTCAATAAAATTGATTATTGAGTTAATCTATTCATCAATAACTGGTCAAGCGAAAACTAGATAGATACAAGGATCTTATTTTGATGCAAATGATCTTATCGTCTGTTATTTAGTTAATTACTGCGATTTAATCTAATTGAAATCTGATCAACTAATTTAATACTAAAACAATTTCCTTCACAACCTTTACTCATACAAACGACAATTAGTTACATCATTGTACTCTTCTATAATTCGAACACAAAAAACGTTACACTACGAAACTATTCTATAAATCGATCCACAAACACATTACATTAATCTACTATTTTATAATTCGAACCCGAATCAAATTATCAAACTAACAGTTATTACTAACATTGTAGATTTAATTAATGTATACATATTGTATATCTTCCACTGTACATTTACTCACAAAACTTAATACTCAATACCATTTATGCTATGACATTCACCGTTGTATATTCTCAACACACAAATATATATAGC
>CM051375.1:13343163-13368163 GCA_028015245.1 Cardamine occulta
TTGGTATATTGGTTTATCAAAATAATAATTTAATTAGTTTTTTTTAAAAATTAAAAAAATTCGAAAGTGCGAAATTAAAAATTAAGATATTTCTTTAATTTTTAAAAGAAATTAATTAAATTAAGAGAATTTATTAATTAATTAATTTATCTTCCTATCATTATTTGAGCAATGTTATAAACAAAATAACCTTACATTTACGTGAGATATTACAATAAATGCCATTGAAGAATCTTTTTAATTTTTTTCAAATCCTATTAATGATCATAATAATTATATATTTAGTTAGTCAATTCCCTAATAAATAGCACAAAATCAATATATAGATATTTCAAGTTCTAATTCTTAATATATTAAATTTAAATTTGTTTATTTATATTTAGTATCTCCTAAATAAACATGAATTTTTAAGAGTATTTAAACAATATAGTATTAAATATTTTTAAATAAGGTCATTAAGAATAAAATAATAATCACAAAATTAATATAACTAAATAAAAAATTAGTAAATAATATTGTAAATTATTACTTTTCACATAAAATTAAACTCAGTTTTTTTACTTATTAATTATGGACGAAAATTAAAATTAAATTGATTACCATCTAACTTAAATAATTCGGATCTTCAAATATTTTTATTTTTATAATGGGTGAGGACGGATCATGACGGATCTCATATCGAATTTCTAATCATTGATAATAATTTATATATTCGAGTAAATCAAACAGTTATAGATTTTTGAATAATATGACCCGTCAAAATAAATATTAGCAATGTTACCAATGATTAGAAATTCGATATGAGATCCGTCATGACCCGTCAAAATAAATATGAGCAATATAAAATAATAAAGTTTGAAGTCGATATATATATATATATATTATAAAAAACATTAATTATATGCTTACCAAAAAAAATTATATCATAAAAAAATCTATAAATTTATAAAGTATATATTTCTCCGCGCTACACAGCGCGGGTTACTATCTAGTAGATACCTTATTTGGTAGATTCCAGGAACTTATACTTGTTCTATACCATGTCTACTTGATTCTACAAAGAAAAGAAAATGAAAATACCCATGTACAGATCTTGATCCTCTCAATCAAGTTTCTCTATTTTTCTTCGATCTTCAAAGATCTTGTTGATTTTCTTTCTTCTATTCCTTTCTGGGTATTCACTAATTTTTGATCAAATGGTTCAAAACTGCATCTTTCTCCATCATTTAGCGTTTCGACTTCCTTAATTTTTATTTTAAAAGGAGATATTTTTTCCTTAATAGGTCTGATCAGAATCGGATTGAGTCTCTTCAAAATTCAATTAAGTCGGAATGAGTATCTTATAAATGAGGTAAATTAGGAGAATGTATTAATTAGTTTATAGAAACTAATTAATTATTTTATAGAAAACAATTAATTTATTTTTGTTTACTTTCTTGAGGATTAAATCTTGATGGACACGTAGTAAAAGTAAAATATCTTAATTTTTATTTTTGCAATCTCGAATTTTTTTATTTTTTTAAAGAAACTATTTAAATTATTATTTTGATGAACCCAATATACTAAGCTATATATATATATATTTGTTTGTTGATGATATACAACAATGAATGTCATATCGTAAATGGTATTAAGTCTAAGTTAAGAGTTAAAGGTCATGAGTTCGAATTTGCACTTCTCTTTCATCTTTATCCACATCATCGAAAGTTAACGTCAGCTTAATGGTGTTATGCAAAATATATATATATTCGTTCAATTTTGTAACTTCAGGTATCGAATTCAAAATTTTTAATAGTTCATATATATTTTTTCATTGAAGTATAGTTCGAATATAAATTTAATACATAAAAAAAATTCAGGCATCAATTGATCGACTTTCGGTAAGTTTAGATATTGTTTCTATTTGGATGTCTGCTTATTTGTCACATTTAATTTTGTAGTACTACAACATTTTGGGGCAATTGAATCTAATAAATTGTCATGTGAATGCATTCATTGCTCTCTTTCTTTTCTTCTGTCAACTAAAACAATAATTACATAACTAATAGATTTCGTGTATGAAAATAACAAAAAAAAAAGCATAAAAAGTAGAAAATAATTAGATTCGCAATCAGAAACCACAGTTCACAGTTCACGCCACCGTCACTAAAAGCAAATAAACAGATCTAAAAAAAGAACCTCCAGAATCCAGAGTGACCAAAATATCTCAAAACCCGAACTTACCCTTAGACCAATCTCAAATTTACGAAAATGCCACTCTTCTCCCACCGCTTCTCCACCGCATCTTCTTCTTCTCCGGCGTCTCCTTCCTATTACAGTAAACCTTCAAAGAGCCATAAACCAAACTCTTCTTCTTCTTATGCTTCGTCTCGTATTCACATAGCTATCATATTCTTCTCCCTCGTCTCTGTTTTCATTGGAATCGCCGGAACTATCTTTGCAATCTCCTCCGCCGGAGCTAGACTTGGTTCTGTTTCAGTTTATCGATGCAGTGGATCTAAAGACACTTCACGAGTTGTCTCTACTTCTAGAAAGCTTGGTGGAGATGGTGGTAATGGTGGTGTTTTGCCTGAAAGACGAAAACTTTTAGGTTTTGTTGGGATCCAAACTAGTTTTGATTCCGGTGATCGTAGAGCTTCTTTGAGAAGTACTTGGTTCCCTTCTGATCCTGATGCTCTTCTAAGGTAACTAAAAACTTTCAAATTTTCAAATTATAATGATACATTGCTTTAGATTCTGATTTGGTTACTTCTTTTGATTAATGTGGTTAATTTTCCGCCATTGTTGAGGAAACTCTTTTATATGGTTTGAATTTGATGCATTGATTCCAATTGTGATGTAAAATCTGAATTGTTGGTTACTTCTATATGCGAGATTCATCGATTTCTAAATTTTAAAACTCGCAATTGTTGGCGAAACTCTTTCATAGTTAGTGAGATTCGTTGATGATGTGATTTTGTCACATTCAAAGTTTTAACCTTTTTGATGTCATATGGTTATTTTAGCGATCTAAGAGTAGACATTCGACAGTAATTTTACGTGGAATTTACAGGTTTTGAGGTTAAGCCTATGTAGATTTACTGCCATGACTTTGATTGGCTCCATTTTACATTTGGTTATTTTTGAATTTGAATCCAATGTTGTGTTGTTGTTGTTGTTGTTGTTGCTGTTGATTGAAACTATAGGTTGGAACAAGCGACTGGATTAGCTTTTAGATTCGTTATTGGACGGTCGAAGGATGCAAAGAAGATGGCTGAGCTTGAGAAAGAGATCAAGAAATACAGAGATTTTGTGCTTCTTGATGTCGAAGAAGAGTATTTACGACTTCCATATAAAACGTAAAATCCTGTTCTTCTTCTTCTTTTCTTTTTTGGCATTTTATTAGTGACTGATTCATGTCTCGTCTTTATAGGTTGGCTTACTTCAAGGCAGCTTTTGAACTCTTTGAAGCTGATTATTATGTTAAAGCCGACGATGACATTTATTTGAGACCAGGTATTTGAAAGCGAGTATGTCAAGCTGTTTTCATCTGCATCACAATAGTATTCAAATTCTTTCTTTTGTGTTTTCAGATCGACTTGCGACGCTTCTTGCCAAGGAAAGACTTCATTCGTGGACATACATTGGCTGCATGAAGAAAGGACCAGTTATAACTGACCCTAAACTAAAATGGTATCATGTAGTCTCCTCTTCATCTGCGACTCTAATTCTATGCTGAGTTTATCGGTTTTGATGACATATATATAATCTGTCAGGTACGAGAAACAGGGAAATTTGATTGGAAATGAATATTTCTTACATGCTTATGGACCGATATACATTCTTTCAGTTGAGATAGTTGCTTCACTTGCTGCAGCTCCGAATGGCAGGTGTGAATATGCTTTCATTTTTACTCACTTGCAGGATTCTAATATGCAAATCTCATTATCGGTGTTTTTTGTATTTTTTTCAGTCTAAGGATGTTTAACAATGAAGATGTAAGCATTGGATCTTGGATGCTTTCGATGGATGTACATCACGAAGACAACCGTGCTTTATGTGATCCTCGTTGTACCCCAAAGTCTATAGCAGTCTGGGACATACCAAAATGCTCAGGTAACATATAAATATAGTTTCACGTAATAGCGGTCACAACAATAACCAATATCCAACATTTTCTTCTCAAATATTTAGGACTTTGTAACCCGGAGAGTCGATTAAAGGAGCTTCATAAAACGGATATGTGCTCAAAGAGTCCGACATTGCCTCCCGATGACATAGATCAGTAGTTTGTTTCTTGAGGCAGTTCTACAGAATATATGATCTCACAAGCACTAGAGTTCCAAACATCCTTGGAGCTGTATAGGGAAAAAGATGACTTCATAGTTCTTACATGATCTGATTTTATACTTGTTATACCACATATATACTGAAACTATAAATTATAGACAAAAACCTCAATAGTTTTGCTCGAAAAAAAAGGGAGAAATACCTCAATATTTCTTGTTTGTAAAATTAGATTTATGTGCCCAGTATAGACACTGGGGTGATATGATACATGTGAATCTTGTTTGATTTGTAAAATTCAATCTATTAAATAATTTGTTTTAGATCATAGTACTGTCCCAAATGTTATTAGTATATCTTTGTCAGCCTCAGGGGAGATAAATCATAAATGATATGCAAAACTGAAATTAAGCTGAATAACTTTGAAAAGTAAGTATATCTTTATAATGTTCTAAAGTGCTGGGGTTTTTTTTTTTTTCTTTTAACTATAAAGATTCGCTCAACTTTTTTACTTTTAACATGTATCATCTTATTATTATTACTTTTAATTAATTAAAGGTCTATCCAAATTGAGGTTAAGGCCTAGAAATCACAAACAACCCACAAAAACAAAAAAGAGAAAGAAGGAGTTCACCCTAATATGGAGGAAGGGATCAGATCTGGCGGCTACAGTGCCAGCTTAGAGGGGAGGGCAGGGTGGGCGACCGTTCCGGAGCCTAATCTCAGATGTTAATAATTAAGGGGTCCAATTTATTTTTTTATTTTTTTATATATAAAAATTAAAATATTTTAAAAAATTAGATTAGAGAGGACCCAAAATTTTTGGTACATGTATATATTTTTAGTTTTAACTATAAAATTTACAAAAATATCACTCATTTAAAAAAATTTAAGGGTCTAAAAATTTTTTTTTCCTTAAGACCCATAAAAAATATTGAGCCGGTCTTGAGCGGCTACCAGAAGTAAAAGCTCCGATCAATAAACACGGTGAATACAAAAGGGACTACTTTGCTACATGGTCATTGGCTTTGATCTCCTCAACTAGATCATCACAAAATTAGAACGCAATGCAACTTCATCACATTTTTTTTTTGTTTGCAAATCAGCACAAAATTTCTGTTAATTATAATTATCATTGCCTTTCACATACTCATTACATTTAACACGAATGAATACAAAACTATGGCATCGCTTCTTTCATTGGTGTGATAAAACGGCAGGTGCCGGTGAATCGTCATGCGGTGTAGCGTGGATCTCTTATTAGTAATAAATGACATGATATGTCAGATAAAAAATTAAAAAGTAAAAGAGCCAAAATTATCCACAAAATACTTCATGGCTATAGCCACAAATATCCACAATGGTTTGGTTGCTTTATAGCCACGAGATAAGCGTGGATATTTCGTAACTATTTATCCACGTAGGTTTTTGTCGTGATTTTTTCCTATATTGCCAAAATAGATAAATTTTTGTGTGGCTAAAATTCCACAAACGTTTCACAAAATAGCTATAAAATATTTCACTTTTAAAACTGTCTAATTAATGGCTAAATTAACATTGGTACAGATTTTTCGTAGCTATTCTGTGGTTTTCCACAGTTTTTTATGAAAAAAATAGAAAACGAGATTCAATAAATTTTCCTCTGTAACAATACTGAACTTCTTAAAATAAAATGAGGACAATCATTTTATTTTCAACGCTTCTAGTTCTGGTTTCATCATGTAAGTTTTATTATCGTTATTGATGGTACTATGTAGCATATTTTAGTTTAATTTAATTTAATATTATAATTTGTTAAAGATTTTGAAAATTATATAGGTACATCAACTATCATGGTGAACTCTTCTTATTCGAAAGATTCAACATATTTTTCCATTCCAGCACCGAGCTTTCCAATTGATCATCCAAAACATCAGTTTTATGGATCTTTATACGCGGATAACATAATTGGGTTCTGTCAAGAATGTGCATATCACTGTATAAGGAAAAGCCTTGTTATAGGTGATTGTCGATGGTTTAATTGTCACTGCTCTAAAACAAGAATTAAGAAGCAATTGTAATAATTTATAATGTTAAAGAAAAAAAGAAAAATAAAATTGTATCCTTAGTCAAAGTTATTTACTCTTATTTAGTTTATACTATTTACCATTTTTTAGTTAACAAGTATTTATTCTTAACTGATTCTTAAAATTTTGCATGTCTAATTGTTTCACCTAAAAAATCTTTCATTTCCATTTGATCATGAGGATTTTGCATAAGCCGACCCGATCGTTTAACCCGAGATCTAAACACTACTCCGGTTTAGGTTTAGTATTAAAATCCGGCAATAATAAAACCAAAAAAACTCTAAAAACCACCATTAACCCATCACCCGGCTCTTTCAACGGGTCCACAGGTTGCCTTTCCGGTCAAAAGAAAATTTCAAAACAATTAAATTTTTTATTTTTGAACCCTTTTGACTCAAAGAAAATGTTTGATTTTGTGAATAAAATATTATTTTACACTTATATTTACAACTTTATAGAAGCGGGTACATACGACTACTCCTATTATTTCTTACTCAAGCCCAGCAAACTAATTGTTTGTATTTCTATCTGATTTATTTTTATAGTTATCGATAATAATTATGTTCATTTTATATTATATAATAGTAAAATATTCTCTATATTTTTGTGGTTTTTGTATTATGATCAATATAATAAAATAATATTCCCAATACTCTTGTATTATAATAATTCATTATAATGTTTGTTTATGTTAGCTAAGATATCTTATAGACAACACCATAATTCTCAGATTTTTTATTCCCCCTCCTCTCCCCAACTTTTTGTAAGAGATAATCTATTTAATGGTTATGAAATCATTTCTCATATTACTAAAGCTATTATTTGATGTTTAGAAATAATTATCTTCATGTTGTGATGTTTTATTAGTTTATTTTAATTAATATTTTTACAATATATTATACATATATACATAGATGTATACAACAGATATATATATCCGCGGTCGATCCAGATCGATCCGCGGTCGATCCAGATCGATCCGCGGTCGACCCGATAATCTGGTGACCGGAAAAGTAGTTTGGTTTGATATTCGGGTCGGGTATAAAAATATTGATTTTTTTTATTATGCCCCTCTAAATCATTCAGAGGGTTTGATAGTTTCCATTGTTGGTTCTGCGAGGTTTTGAGAGTTTTGGTCATTATTCCGGCATTATTGCCACGTGTTAATTATTTTAGGCAACTAAAGATTCATCATTTTCATTTTCCATATATCGGTTTTCCTTTTGTGTTTCAAATTTATATCAATCTCCTTATTTATTGCCAACCAAGCTTCATCAATTCATGATTTACTCAAAATTAATATTATAATTCAACGACATTCACAAAATCTTTGATACTTGCTCTGTCGATCTTTTTCCTTTGAATGATTGGTTTAGGAATAATCTCTCTGGCATGTTACACTCTCAACTAATGTTTACCATGGCTTGTCTTCATTCTGCCAATGGTGCCATGTCTCTCAAAGATGATGAACCCATAGTGATAAGTCCCTAGAGGTGCGGCTCCAGAATACGGTACGATGAACGGAAGGATGGAAGAATATACGGAGTGAAATAACGGATATATGGAAGGGTCGACGGAACGGAATGATGAATACACAGTGGAGTAATTGATTGAACGAAATGATGGGTGTAGCTTTGGAGATGGCTCGATCGGATGAGACACGAAGTGATGAACGGAATGGATGATTGAAATGAACGGAGCGGAACGACGGATATACGGAAGGAAGATGGATAAAAGGATCAGAATGATGGATATACGGAATATCGATGGAGCGATAATCGGCCACATGGACTATGGATGGTTCCGTGATACAACGATAGATCCGTGCCCGGGTATGAGGATCTAACATTAAACATTTCAAGAGCAAAACGGCTCAATTGAAAAGAGATAAAACGAGTTTCTGATTTAGGTTTATTCAAGGCTTACCATAATACAATATAGGTTCACGACTATTTATAGCCTGATGCACTAGGTTACATGGAAACATATATAGATTAGCGTGCCCTTAGACATTTGGCCGCGTAAAAAGATAAAAACTCTTAAGTAAAAAAAGAGACTATGTAATGTGGTAAATCACCTAGAGATAGAAATCACCCTCGGTAATTACTCCAACGTGTCATTGACATTTCCACGGGGAATAATTACTTTTTCCAAGTGTGATGCGCCAAAATTGATCCCCTCGTTAAAAACCTCTCGGTAAACCTCTTTGGGATAAACTCGAGTAGGAAAAAAGAGTGCAACCTTCTTGGCGACTTAAGGATGCGTTTTCACTTTTCACCGGGTGATGGTGAAAAACGCTAAAGGTCAAAACCCGTGCGTCTTTGGTGACCGTGGTGTCAAATTCCAGTACTCGTCCAACCGCTCCTTGCTCCATGACCCGCTCCATGAACATGGTGAACTTGGCTCGGTAGCATCGTTTCTTGACTCTTTCGGGTGGGATGATCGGTGCTTGGATCAAAAGGGCAAACTCGGTCATGTTCGGATGTGGTGTGCTCAGGTCGTCCGGTGAATCCTCTATAGGCGGAGGCGTATCACATAGTGTTACCTGATACATCGGACATCAATGTTTTTAATGAGAACGCGACGAGTTTATTGGAGAGGTAATGTCTGAGGTTATAATAACCAACTAATTTCTAAAAGTGCACACGACACACAGTAGTATAGTATGAGGTTGAATCCACATAGACTAGAGTGTACTGTAGATTTACGATGCTCAAACAGAGCTAAGACAGTAACAATTGGGGGGGGGGGGTTTGTCACGATTAAAAATGAAAGAAAAAGCAATGAGTAAAATCGATGTAAACAAATAAGAGAAAATGTTGGGCTAGGAAAATCGTAGGGTTCAATGATTGATAGAAATCTAACCGAACTAGAAATTTAAATGAATTTTCTAGAACTCAAAACATGACTAACAAATTAACTTACTTCCACAGTTATTAATCATCTTAGCATATACTCTTAGTAAGATTCTATACTGGCATTCTAACAAGTTTGATAAGTTTACCTAGACGACTTAATATCGATGGTGTGTTGGCTAAAGATACTAGGCCTATAATCTATTGATTCCGATAACCTAATCAATGGTCCATTGTAATAGGTATATTTACAGATCGTTCGCTAGATTCGTCAACCTAACTAACACATAGAGATCATAGAAGATAAAGAACTAAAAAAATAAAACCTAATCTATAACGACTTATAATCAATCATCGAAACCCTTTGAATGAATCCCTACACCCAGCATGATAATTAGACGAACATGAAATCAGTAAACATGATGAATGAATAATATGATTGCACAAATGAAATACAAAGTGACAAAGAAAAAGGGTTCAAAATTACTTTGAAAGAGTAAAGATTTGTCTCCCAAAAATGTACAAAAATAAAAACGAAGAACTCTAAAAACAACTTGTGACTGCTCAGAAACACGATCGGCACTATTTATATTAATACCCTAGGTCTAAAGTCGAAGAGAAAAATATTTGGAAAATATTTGCGTCTAGGATCAATCGATCTCTCGCAGATCGGTCGATCCCTGCTTCAAAATGCACAACTTCATTAAATCTTCATTCTCGTTGATTAACTAATGATTTGGTCGATCCAAATGCATCTCCAGTTGATACTTGTAGTGTAAAACATCCAGAGCAAGTCCAATTTCTCCATTTAGCTCCAATGATAAAATAAACCTGTGAAAGTACTAAAAAGAACCAAAAAGACACAAAACCTAAACCTAAACTCATAAGGACTGTAAAATACATACGAAATCAAATGTGTAAAACCCTTAAAATCATAACACATCAATTCTCCAAGACTTGAATCCTTGCTTGTCCAAGACTTGAATCATAACACATCAATTCGTAAGAACAAAACAAATGAAACAAATACAGAAGAAAGGTTTGAAAACGAGAACTTACACACTCCTTTAGATTTCACCATGCCAAACATCTAATCTTAGAGAACCTAGAGCAGATCAAAGAGCCAGCCAGTACAACATGTACTTTACCATAAGCATAGCAAACATTACCGTACTATGGATCCTGGAATCCTAAGGAATCTCTGAAATCTCCATTGTCGACCCTTTAATATTCATTAAATATAAGTGCAGTCTCACAAAGGGAATATCAATCGTAATAACGGCTTGGAATGGAAGGCCATTTAGTGGTGGTTAAAATGTTTAGGATCTGATGATGAAGTCTGGTGCAAGTCAATGAGCAAAATCACAGTGAGATGAAGACCAAATATTGGTGCACAACCTCACGAAGTTTGGAATCTCTGTAAGCTCCCCATGTCCTAATAGAGTTGCAATGGTGCCTAATATAATACATCAAACACAAAATGTTTTATTCCAGTTCCTTCTTTGTCTTCTTTCCCTTCTCAGTTTTTATTCTTTATTTTATTTTATTTTATATTTTTTCGTACATGTGATCGGTCAATTATGTATGTGGATCAGTCGACCTCTGCAATTTTTGTTTTTCTCTTTTTGTTTTTCTTTTTTTCTGAGAAGGGAAAGCCGGAACCGGTTCTAACCATACATTATTTTCACCAAAGATGACTCAAACTACTATAATGTAATAAACAAATAGCAGAAGTCTTACGAGAGATTCTTAGAACGGAAATTTGTGCATGTCTGTGTACTTGGTTGCACATGATAATGATACGTAACAGAGGCATGTGGTCTGAATGAAAAGGGTACGTTGAAGGTGTGGTACAAAATAAAAGTGAGCTTCGCCATTCGGAGTTCTAAAAGAGAATGGTGAAAAATGGTGGTGTAAACTCCGAATGTGGTGATCTTTTATGCGATATCAAGCCCCTAAGTGAGAAGTTTAGTCAAGGTAAAGGTCCTGTAAGATAAAGTCAACGTTGAATCATTCAGATTTCCAGAAGATAGGATGCTTCAGATAAAGTTGATCCACTGATGGTGTTTCTAATTTTTCTGAACTTAGCACAATCACTGTTTAAGGTCTATTAGATCATCAGTCAGCACGAGATAAAGTCCAAGAACAGCATAAATATCCCATATTGACTCAATAAAATGACTCAATGAAAGAAAAAAAAATTAGTGCTATTAACAAGAGAGCAGACACCCTTCTCCCAGAATTAAATCACTGCCTCCTGCTGTGAAATAAATGCAAGGAAAAGGTGTTGTGATACAACACTCAGTAAATCAAATATTGAGTTTAAAAAGTGATAACATCGTATTTTTAACCATTTTAGCTATTTTTTCCGTATTATTTTATGAAGAATTTGTATGATTTCAAGGCTAAGAAAAGGTTTATCAAGTATTTGTAGAGTCAAGAAAGTTTTACAGGTTTTAAAAGAAAATGGACCTAAAGGCGAGCAAACTCCGTTTAAGGACAGTTTCAGAGTCTCAGAAGTTTTGTATTACATGAAGACACTACAAGAAAACAGCCAGAAAACCGACGGCATTTCCGATGGACTATTAATCCGTTAGAAATTTCCGACGGTTTTCCGACAGGATTCCGACGAAAATTACCAAAAACACACCGTTGAAAATCCATCGGAAAGCCGTTAGAAATTTCCGACGGATTAATTTCTGTTGGAAAATTTTCGACGGCTTTCCGACGGAACACCTAGTTACGTCGGAAATCCGTCGGAAAACGTTCCAACGGATTTCTGACGGATTTTTGATGAATATCTATTAGATTTCTGACGGATTTCTGATGGCTTTCTAACAGATTTCTGACGGTTATCTGACGGATTTCTGACGAAAATTGGGCTTTGACTTGCCTAGTCATTTGTCAGTGTAAACCTTAAAACGAGACACGTGTAACCACAAAACCGTCAGGAATCCGTCGGAAATTTCTGATGGATTTCCGATGATTTTGTGGTTTCGTGGTCGTTTAAGATCCTTTTGTCTTGAAATATGTTTGTAGTATGCTTTGTTACTCATTTCGATGATAAAATACTAACAAATACCTTGTTACAAATCAAATATACTAAAATTAGAAAAACTCTGACAATCATGATTACATGTTAGATAATGATACATATATTTAAGCGATGATTTATAACCATAACAACTAAAATTTTCTAATTTTGGTATATTTGATTTGTAACAAGGTATTTGTTAGTATTTTATCATTGAAATGAGTAACAAAGCATACTACAAACATATTTCAAGAATTATTATTTTTCGGTCTAGGTTCTCAACTACGAAACATGAATGAACAAACAACCTATAAATCATAGAATGAATGTCTAAAATCTCTATACTCCATTACTTAACTTACGCAGGCAACAACGCATGTCAACCAGCAAGATTAACGAGTTCGATAAGTTCACAAAGCTCCATAACTCAACTTACGCAGGTTATGATGCGAGGCTTTGGTAACACTAGTTCCGAGAAGTAGGTTTACGCAGGTAGTGCTCATACTCTCTAAGGTCAGTGCTTGGTGATCAATCAAAAAAACATGCATTAAGTAAAAGATGTCCCAAGAGAACTCTAATGATTAGCCGAAAATCAGATCTAACAACCTAAGTGAATTGAACCATGAATCCCCTTCGAATCATCCCATAAAGCCCAACAAAGAGAACTACTCGCTCATGATGCCAAGAAATGCAATAAATATCATAAAGAACAACATCATAAACAAATCAAACAACAAAATGGGCTCAAAGGAAACTTCTCTCGATGTCTCCCCAAAAGCGGTAAGAGTAAGAAAGAGATGAGAAACAATGAAGAACATGGATGCAACTTCAAAGGACGACTTCTAGGGCTTGTAGGTGACGAAAGAGGTTGCTGTAAAGGCGTCCTAGGCCTGTGGCTAAGCATAGCAAAGGCGTAAAGGAAGTGTAGGGTCTTCACCTTAAGATGCGGTATTTATAGGCTCGGTCTCGAATTAGGTCAAAAATATCAAAACTACGTCGTATTAATTAGTGCAGGGATGAGGCTTCAGGACCGGTGACGTGGGCTGTGACTGGTGTGAGTAAGAGAGCATAGAACGAGCATGGGCCTTTTGCTCAGTGCCTCCAAGAGGCTTCCCACTGGTCACACTCCTTGTGACCGGTCTTGACATATCTTCACTCTTTGGGTTGTATTTTCTAAACGGCTGAATGGAATTATTAGTTTTTTGTCTGAGGTGAATCTTTATTCTTCTACCTTTCCATGAAAACCAATATATCTGAATTTCCTGCACGGGAAGGTCTTCAATGAATATCAAACTTCTGATGCTCTGAAACTGTCCAAAAACGGGTTTTGATTACTTATTGGGAATTTAATGACAAAGCCCCTCAACTTTGTTTACATCCATTTTTAAACCCTCAACTATTTTTATAGTAAAAAATCCCCTCATCTATTATCCGTTAATAGATTTGACCCTTGTTAAAAAAAATTATGTCTAGAGAGATGGAATATTGTTTTGAATGACATAAAATTTTGAGATGTTTGTATTTATCATAGAAACAATAAGATTTTTTCATAGATACAAAATGTTTTTATAGAAAAAACAAGATTTGCATCAACAAGTTGGACACAACAGACATTCATGCAAACATGAAGCAGTACCAAACTCACCCAAAGAAGCTAAAGGAAGACCAAGGACAAAATAGAAGAATGTGGCTACCATTCAACCAACATAATTTTCTCTTAAATCAAATGATTTGGTAGAATCTACTTTAGGATATATGTAGTTTCTTATCACTTATGTTGCAACTGGTGGTACTTCTTAGGATTGTTAGTTTTCTTTTTTATTAAACAGTGGTACTTGGTTTTATTTTTGTCGGTTTCTCGAAATAAAATATTATTCAACAGTTCGAATTGTTAGATATTTGTTTACGTTATTTTGTCTTTTTATTTTTTAACAACTTCTAATACCGAAATAAAATATTCAAAATACATCATAAAATCACCAAACTGGAACCCGGAGTTTCCAATTCAAGATTTTTACATGCACTACATGTTATTTATTCAATAAAAATCTTGTGTTTATGATAAATACATACTCCTAGACGGTTTATGTCATTCATATCAATTTTCCATCACCATAGATGGAAACTGTTTATGGAAGGTCAAATCTATTAACGGATGATAGTTGAGGAGAAACGGTACATATATTCACACAAGTCTCATAAGCACGAAATAAGTACCTTTTAGTCGAATCCCAAGGTAGAATTGTGGTTCATTAGTCCTTGTGGTTCGACACCTAAAGTGCCATAATGCATGATAGGATTATTGTAGAGTTGCAAAACGTCATTATTAATAACATTTTTGTATGTTTTATTGTTGATAAATAGGTAGATTTCAATTTATTATACATCTAAAGAACTTGTTAGACAAGTTATAATTTTATTATAGAAATTAAATATGCCTATGTAGGACCGCAGAATCTGAATATGAAAATTACCAATAAAAAATAGAATTACGGAAAAAATTGAGATGAAAACGATTTTTATAAAACCGGATATAGTGGAGTCAAGATTGAGATCTCTTTCTTTAATTTTTAAATCGCCCGAAGTGTGACGGTTTAATACAATTTAGAATCCCAGGACACAACTACTAGGATACCGTATTCGCTACACTCAAAAAACGGAATATACCAAGGCAATACTACACTATACTCTCGAGACTTACACTTTAAAAATGAGAAAGACGAGAGAGGAGTTGCTGGATTCTGTTGTTGAGAAAAATGTTTCACAAAAACTGATCAATTGAAAGTGAAGAAGACAATGACTTTATATATGTCATTCTCGTGAGTGTCTCCACAAAAAATGAGGTTTGTGTATTAAGTTGATTAATTGAGAATTAATTGCCACAAAATTTGAAGAGAAACTAGATTCGAACCTGCAATATACCGCGAGTCAATTGTTTTCATATAAACTTGTAGTTTGTATTTTATTTTTTATTGTTTATAAATATTTATATTTTAACTTGCTATGTGTAAATTTAAATTGCTATTTTTTATTCTGTTTGTAAATACTTTTATTTTGTTTGTTTACTATAGATTTGTCGTTTTTTGTTTATAATATAAAATAGTTATAAATATTTATAATATATTTAACGTAGTTTCGACATCGAATTGTAGTATTTCCATGTAGTAATAGAAACTTTATATTGTTTGATTAAAATATATGCCAAAACACTCATGTTCTTTATTCTCATTGAAATAATTTAGAGCAAATTGTATCAAACTAAGTACTAAATTAATCCAAATAAACAAAATTCTGAGCTAAATGAAAACCAAAACATATATCAACATTATCTACCAATATAAAAAAAGAAATCACAAAAATTTCATAAGACATTCCAAACATAAAACCATTATATCAGAAATGAGATATCATTATATAAATCGAACAATAAATATTTGTAAGAAACCAACAATAAACATTTTATTGATCCGTTGTGCAGGGCCTAAATATATTTGTGTAAATTTTTCTTCGTTAGTTAATAAAATAATAGAATTATCGTATTTTATTTACTTTAATTTATAATTTATATATTGATTTTTCTTTCATATAAATTGTTGGTTTTTGAGACTTACACTTTGAAAATGAGAAAGACGAGAGAGGAGTTGCTGGATTTTGTTGTTGAGAAAAATGTTTCACAAAAAAACTGATCAATTGAAAGTGAAGAAGACAATGACTTTATATATAAGTCATTCTCGTGAGTCTCCACAAAAAATGAGGTTTGTGTATTAAATTGATTAATTGAGAATTAATTGCCACCAAATTTGAAGAGAAATTGGCGGAAAAATTGTAAATTTCTTTTCCTGGCAAAACGGATTTACAGTTTTTTAGAAACATATGTTTTTTTTTTGAGAGAAATTTTCAAATTATTCATTTTGATGAAAAATTACGGATTTGAAGTCTACTACACTATTAAAAGAGACACTTTAAGGGGTCTCCAAACACAAATATTAAAACAAATAAACCAAAATTAATGTTATAAGTGTATCCAAACAGATTAAAACAACAATATTATGGAAACTAACATTGATTTTAATTTGCCTAAAATCTATCTACCTAATTTAAATCAATTATTAGAAAACTAATTATGATTCTCATTTCACATTTATTTCAAAAACATATAAGTTTTTGGCAGGAAAATTGTAAAATTTTTAGTTTAGCAGAATGGATTTGCTATATGTTAGGAAAAATATGAGATCAAATTTTTTGGTGGGAAACGGATCGGAAAAATAAATTTGATTCTCATTTCACCTCTATTTGATCTTATTTTCAATTTGTTTTGGAATAATTATATTATATAATGCATATAATTAAAAAATTAATATTTTCTACATATGATGTGATTCGAGTACATTTTTGGCGGAAAAATTACAGATCCGTTTTTAACGTAAAATTTGCAAATTATTCATTTTTGGTGAAAAGATTATGGATATGTAGCTCATTAAGAAAATTATAGAGTCTAACGTTTTTTTTTGTGGGGAAGGGATCAGTTTTTTGGCGCGAAAATTGTAAAAAACTTTATCTTGGTAAAACGGATTTGCAGTTTGTTAGATATATAGCATTTTTTTTTTGGAAATTTTCAAATTATTCATTTTGATGGAAAATTACAGATTTGTAGTTTATTAAGAAAATTACACAGTCGAGTTTTTTTGGCAAGAGCCGGATCAATTTTGGTTCAAAAATTAATTATACATAAGATTGACAATTGTAAAGGTTTTCATTTAGTCAGGAATTTTTTTATTTCGATTAATTTAATAACTAATTTGGTAGGATTTACTCTAAATTGTTTCAATGAGAGTAAACAACACTATTTATTGGGCGTAGGTTTGATTCAAATAACAAAAAATTAATATTGCTACATGGAAATAAAACAATTTCATGTTTACACGAAACATAATACATTAATACACATAGATGCTTTGGTATTTTTGGATATTTTAGCATATTTTTAGGTATTTTGGCATTAAAACAATTTATATATTAGAGTATTCTGGGGTGTTTTTTAGTATTTTCAGATATTTTGGATAAAATTTACTGAATTCGGGTATAATATACCTAAAATATCTGAATCGATTTGTACCCAGATATTTTTGTGTTTTTATGGGTAAAATGCTTTTGGACATGAACCAACCTAGATCCGAATAGAACCAACCCGAAACCGATCTGATTTTTTGTGGGTATCTATATGGTTCTAAAACTTCTATACCCAAAAGACTCGAACCCGACCCGAATGCCCATGCCTATCATAAACAGTAAATAGGATTAAAATCACATTCTCTTTAAGTTTATATTTGCTGTTTTGGTATTAATAAATGATGTCGACACATTTTTTCATTTAATTTAGTTTGAAATAAATCAATTGACCTGCGGTGTACCACGGTTTCAAATCTAGTTAGATATTAAATTAATATAACTAAAAAATCCTAATTAAATGAAAACCAAAATATCTATCGACATCATCTAGTAATACCAAAAAAAAGACATATACGGAGATTAATAGCTTTTGACAGTCTCTTATAACTCATTGTGTCATACAGTTACATCGTTTTCCACCATATCAAATTACTTATTAAAAATCAAATTTCATTATATTGACGTATATATTATTTTTAGTATATATTATGTGATTAGTTATCCAATATTTGTCTTAAATATGTCAATTTTGGGATGGAAACCTATCAGGTCCTGTACTCGTCAGAAACTTCGCATCTTATAATCAATCCCTGTTATATAATTATCTGTTTTGGATTGATAATTTAATCTATTTGTATTACAAATTAATTGTTATAAATAGGTATAGTATTATATATATATATATATATTAGTGATCAATATTATAAAATTAGTTATCTGTCCATTTTGGAACAAAAACCCATCATCTTCCGTTCATTAAGAAAATTATAGAGTCGAACGTTTTTTTTTGCGGCGAACGGATAAGTTTTTTGGCTGAAAATTGTAAAAACATTAATCTTGGCAGAACGGATTTGCATTTTGTTAGAAGCATATCATTTTTTCGAAATTATTTCAAATTATTCATATTGATAGAAAATTACAGATTTGTAGTTTATTAAAAAAATTACATAATCGAGTTAATTTTGGTGGAAAAATTAATTATACATAATATTGACAATTGTAAAGGTTTTCATTTAGTTAGGAATTTTTTTTATTTTGATTAGTTTAATATCTAATTCCGTAGGATTTATTCTAAATTGTTTCAATGAGAGTAAATAACACTATTCATTTGGTGTAGGTTTGATTCAAATAACAAAAAAGGATATTGCTACATGGAAATTAAAAACTTTCATGTTTACACGAAACATAATATATTAACACACATAGATTCTTTGGTATTTTTAGATATTTTAGCATATTTTTAGGTATTTTGGCGTTAAAAAAATTTATGTGTTAGAGTATTCTGGGGTATTTTTTAGTATTTTCAAATATTTTGGATAGAATTTACCGAATTCGGTTATATTATACCTAAAATATCCGAATCGATTTGTACCCGGAAAAGTTTGAGTTTTTATGGGTAAAATGTTTTTGGACACGAACCAACCTAGACCCGAATATAACCAATCCGAACCCGATCTGAATTTTTGTGGGTATCTATACGGTTCTAAAACTTCTATACCCAAAAGACTCAAACCCGACCCGAATGCTCAGGCCTATCATAAACAATAAATAGGATTAAAATCACATTCTGTTTAAATTTATATTTGTTGTTTTGTTATTTATAAATGATGTCGACACATTTTTTTCATTTAATTTAGTTTGAAATAAAACAATTGACCCGTGGTGTATCCGGATTCAAATCTAGTTAGATATGAATTTAATCTAACTAAAAAAAGTCCTAATTAAATGAAAACCAAAACATGTATCGGCATCATCCAGTAATACCAGAAAAACATATACGGAGATTAATCACTTTTGATGATCTCTTATAACTCATGGTGTCATACGGTTATATCGTATCAGATTACTTATTAAAAATCAAATTCCATTATATTGACGTATATATTATTTTTAATATATATTATGTGATTAGTTATCCAATATTTGTCTTAAACATGTCCATTTTGGGATGAAAAACTATCACGTCCAGTACTCGTCGGAAACTACCCATCTTATAACCAATCCCTGTTATATAATTATCCATTTTTGATTGATAATTTAATCTATTTGTATTACAAATTAATTGTTATAAATAGGTATAGTATTATATATATATATATATATTAGTGATCAATATTATAAATTTAGTTATCTTTCTATTTTGGAATAAAAACCCATCATCTCCCGTATCAGTCAAAAACTTTATGTCCCATAACATATCTATTTTATATAATTACATATTTTAGATTGATTATTTTAGTTTAACGGGTAAGTAATTGAGTAAGAGGTTACAACAACATATCCAAACTCTTTTTTTTTTGGTGAAGACATATCCAAACCCATTGATCATTATGATGGTTTAGATTATTTTTAATTTTATTCTTATCCCTTGTAAGAAACAAATATTTAGTATATCGTTAGTTGTATTTCATAATAACTAACACATATAAATTATCTTTTAAAATATAATTCTCAAATAATAATATAGAGATTTCTTGTTTTTTAAAATATATATTGAATTGTTAACTTTTCTATATTTTTAATATATATAACTAATTTCAAATTTTAAATTTTTATCTAAACAAACGTATTAAGATATATTTAATATATCTCTATATACTATTAAAAAAGAAGTACTATAATATTTATAGTCAAACACTATGTCAAGGGACTTTAAATGAGACTTTGTCCGAGGATTGGTGGATCGACCCGAGGACTACCAATTTTTAGTAAAAATAAATAAATAATATAAATATATTAATAATTTTTAGTAAGAGATTTAATTTCACTGAGAAGAAATAAGTATTGATAATGTAATAATTTGAAAAAAATAAAAGGAAATACAAAATATTTTTGGTTCCTTAAACATCTTTGTACTATTTTTTACCAAACCTTTTATTTAAAGATATATAATTTGGTTCAATTTCAAAGTTTTCTTTTAAATGGTCTTATTTCCTCTATATATTTTAAAATTTATAGAGTTTAAATATTATTTTTTTTAAAAACTTTTGTAGAGTTTAAATATTGTTAATATTTTAAAACATTTATAGAGTTTAAATATTATTAATATTTTAAAAGTTTTACAGAGTTTAAATTTTTATCTATTTTTAAAGTTTAAATTGGTTTCAACTAAAACCTGATTAAACCGAATAAATATTTTAAATTTGAACGCATGATAAGTAAAGATTATTGTTCATTCATATTTGGAATCATTTTGGATCTTTTTAATAATATGTCTTTGAATCATTGCCGAAATGTTTTAGGCTTTTAGCCTATGCAGAATGTATAACACACATATTTTTTTCACCGATTGAATAATATATATCTGTTTTAAAAATGTTGAATCACAACATATGCAGAAAAAAATCTAATTTTTTTATTAATTATATGTATTATATAATCATTCAAAATAATTTGAAAATAAGATCAAACAAATGTGATAGAAGAACCATAATTCATACTGTTAAATTGTAATATTATATGAGGAAATCATTGTGTTTGATTGTAAAGATTTGTAATATTAGATAAGAAAATAAATATTGTTTGGATACAGAGTTAAAAATATTTCATTCAAGTATTTTTGAAAATCTGTTTGGCAATAAGTCCACAAGTACCTCTTTTTTAATAGTGTGAAGATAGAGATGGATTTAGTCCAAATCATTTATGTAAAATCTAGCCCAAATAAAAATAGTTATTGTATGTGGTTCACTATCTCTCATGCATATTGTTTTAGGACAAATGCATATAAATGTCATTTAATAAATGATGAGTTACCTTTTAATCTTTCAAGTTATCCACTTTAAATCATCATTTGTTATTTAATTTTAATCTAATTTTGACAAATGAATACACTATATTATATAATTTATTTTAAGGAATCCAACTCATCATTTTTCCTTCAATTCGACAATCAGATGTCGTCGGAAAAATTACCGAAAAAATGGTTGATTCTATTTATCATAAAATGGTTCGAACAGCCTATCAACTAATGAATAAAACTGAGATAAATTACTATACTTAAGATATCTTTCAAATTTATCTTTATTGAAAGAATAATAAAGTGCAATATTTGGAGGGCGATGGTCTGTTGTCAAATGATGACCAAAGATTGAACCGTACATTAATGAGATAAGTTCTCTGTGAAACACATCCTGCCACCTATTTTTAATGTAACGAATGAAAAAACTTGTAAAGCTAAGTGAAAAAACTTGTCGTCCACCCATTCCCAATCTCTTCCACTTCGATTCTCTTCCATTCAATTTTTCTTTGAGTTTAAATCATTTTCTGTAATTCTATATAGAAATATAATGTGTATATACAGTTGCAAAAGTTATATTTACATATTTTAAAAATATTTATTAGTCTCATAAGTTAATTGAGTTACCAAAAAGATAGTGACCTAGTGATAGTATAAGAGAATTGTTGTTTTTGTGTCCTTGATTCAACTAATCCTTGATATAGAGGGTGGATTCAACTCATTCTTGGTATTGAGGGTTATTTTCTAAAATTGAAATATCTAAACCCTGATTTAGAGAATGTGAGAGATTAAAGATCGAAGGTCCCAAATTCCCACATTATAACAAAAAAAAAACAAAAAATTAATTCAGTTGATGTAAGATAGTTACTGCAAAGATAAAATATAATGACTGCATGTGAGTGCAGACTATACATTCTACAAGAATCTCAATACAGTGTATTTTATATTGTTTGACAAAAAAAAAGATATTTTGATTATAATGAATTTTTCTATACTAGTTTCAGTAATCATAGTGACCGCATGGACTTCATTACATCCTTATTATGTATATATTGACTATGATAGTCGCAACAAATGTATCGTACTTAAAATTTCAAGAAGAAAATAAATGATCATACTTATTTACAAAAATAAAATTGTATCCTTCTAAATATTACAATTATTTAATTTTAAAAAAATAAACCATGAGAATTTTGAACTTTCGACTATAACCTTGCTTAATACTCAAAATCATATATTACACTAGTGAGTGAACCGCGCTTCGCGCAGCATTTATATTATTATTTATTAAAATTAATATAGTTATTAAAATAATTTTACTAATAAAAAATATTATTATATCTTGTTCTTAACAATTTTATTTGTACTTTATAAAATTAAATTTATAGATAACATATATATAATATTATATTACATTTATCAAAAGTTAATTACTATAATATATTTTGAATTCATAAACTTTTTGGCGTTTAAATCACTTCATCCAAAAACACCATACAACTGACTATATCATATGCTTACAACTACACACAACTCAACCAATCTAATCATCCATAAATCCAGTCTCCAAATCAATATTCATATGTAGGTTTTGAATATCGCATAATATAAAATGACGAAATTCTCAAAATGATTCAAACCTTATGTTAGAGAAACCAATGCTTACATTTGTTTTTCAAAAATTGAGTTAGATATATTAGATATTTAGATATATTGATAAACGTCTGATATATTTTAAAAACATACACATTCTATTTCTCTCTCGTTCTCTATTTTTTTCTCATCAACACGACAAAATTAAACCATGCACCATGTTATATTGATTAGTAACAACATTGAACTCTTTCCATAAACACCTTATATGTTTCTAAGTTACGCTCGTACTATCTCTATTTTTCTCGTCGTTGCAAAATATTGAACCATAGATAATATGTTCGCCGGTTTTAAACATAATTTTTATCATCTTCATCAGGTTTCTCTTTTCTCCATCTTCAATGTATGGTCATTGACTTGAGCGCTTTAATTTTTATATGACTTAACTCAATTTTTCTTTCAAAGATTGGCTTGAACATGTTAACGTTTTGGGATAACACAACCTATCTCTCATAATATGTATTATTAGATGGCCTTTAAAATTTTGAAGTTTGCCATTCAAACTTCTAGAAGCTTCCGTCAGTATTCCACTATTGAACGAATCATCGTTCGCTTGAACATGGATTTATGATAATCAAAATGAATTTTATTTTTTCATATACCCAATTTCATTAAATATATTTTTCTAATTATAAAATAAAAATATCAAATTAAGAAATATATTTTTAGATATATGGACAGTTCTTTGAACTAATCCTTATTAATTACTTTAAATTATTAACCAAAATATTTTTGAAATAATGTATACACGATTTAATATATTTATAAACATGAAACTCTTTAATTGAAATTCATAACTTGTAACAGTTATTAATACTTTGATATATATTTAAATAACTTTAGAAACTATATAAATATAAAATTTAATCTATTATTTATAAACATGGAACTCTTTCATTTAAATTCATAAATTATAATAACAATTATTAATAGTTTGATTTATTTTTAAGAAAATTCTATACTATATGAATAAATCTAATAAGAGTATTTTAGATCATTTTTCTAAAACTTAAGGTTTTTCTCGTCCTTGCTTGATGCTTGGTAAACTTATGAAATTAAAACATATCTTACTACTCCAGCTTGATAAACCTATCTTTTGAGGTTTTGGAACCATATATTAATTGCCAATATCGGTACGTCAAAATATATCTAACTAATGTCTGACTGAGAGAAAACAACAACTAATTAGATATCAACCATATATGATATTGAACTCAAATGGAGGAAACTGGAAAATTCCCCCAATCGTTTCGCATGCGATTGTTGATGTGGAAAATTCTAGACCGGCCGGTTCAAAAAGGCAAGAGAAAAAATTGAAAGGTGATAAAACTCAGCACAAAACATTGAATCACCAAAACACAACATAAAGAGGTTTTTCTGATTACATCGGACAAGCTCAAAAGCGAAGGATTAGGCGGAAGACCATTACCAATGTCCTTCACTTATGGATCTGTCAAAAGAACAGCCAATTCTCTTTTTTGCTATTTCATGCAATCCATTACTAATCAAGAGAAAATATCACCATTAAAAATTTATAATGATATATATCAATTTTAATCAAAGACCATCTCTAATGGTTGACTCTATTTTTTCCTCTAAAAATAGAGATTTTCAAAAATAAAAGAAGGGTTTGATCTAATGGTTGCCTCTATTTTCATTTTTAAATAATATTTAAAAAATATAATACTTTTATTCTATTAACTAATTTATACCAAAATCTTTTACTTTCCAATTTCACAAATTTGACCCATTTATTTTGTTTTATAATAATAGTTGAATAAAAATCTGATTTTACTAAACTTAAACATTGTATTATATAAAAAAATATTTCATTACACCACATAAAATTAAAAAGATAACTATTACATTTTTAAGCATCTTCATTGGATTTATCATCTCTCATGTAATTCCATAAAATTTGACATACTCACGTTTTTTAAAAAAATTTTATCATCTCTCATGTAATTTGTATTTCTAATTTAATCAAAGTTTTTGTTGCATGTTATAATAATGAGATAACCAAAATTTAAATATAGTTGTATATAAGTACACAAATAAACATATAATTTTGTTTAGGTATAAAATAAATACATATATAAAATTAAAAGATCATATTGTAAATAAAAAAAATATTTCTCTAAAAATAGAGAATTGAACAGTATTTCTCTGATACCATGAGGAAAAGAAAGTAGAAATTATAAAATTATAAAATTTGTTATTT